>OX456524.1:78869588-78910272 GCA_949748255.1 Eustalomyia histrio
AGAACATTAAATGAATACAAATTAAAAAACATAATTTTTGAGTAAAATCGAAGAAAAACGAAAACATTTTATTTACATGTATTTAATAGGGTGCCCAAAATTCAGACATTTTTCGATTTTTTGAACTCCACAAGGCGCAAATGATGAGTTGACATTGTCTAAGAATACACTAAAAACTAAAAGGTCAAAAAATGTTTGGCTCAAACTTGCTAAATGATAATAAATTAAGTCGAAAAAAGGAAAATTATGTGAAAATTTACTTATATGAAAGAAATTTAATTAAATTATAAGGAAAGAGATACATGAGATGTTAAATGTAGACTAAGATTTTGAAGTCTACACTCACGAAAACAAGTCTGTAATGTCAACTGAAAATTTTGCTGTTTTTACGGGAAATTTTGCTAATTTGAGCCCAGCGTTATTTTTTGTTTGCTAATCTTAGCAGCAAATGTCTAGTGACTTGTAGTACAATAAATTAAGTAGGAAAATATTAGAAGCAGCTACTAAATTTTAGAAAACTTTTTGTAAAGTGGAATTTAAAATCGGTTTGTAAAATCAGCAAAAAAAAAAAACTACTAATTATAATTGAAATTGGTATAAAAATTTAGTAAGCGCTTCTTAATTTTAGTAAATTGCTGTTAACTCAATGAATTGTAAAATATACCAAACTTTTGATTTATAAAAGAATCCTAAAAAAAACAATATTTATAAGTTTATTTTAATTAACCCATTTCGAGCTGAAAGACTATGCAGCAACTGCTCTTTAAAATTTTCTGTAATTAACTTATAATCGTAATTATAAGTTAGTCTGTAAATAAAATAAAAATAAATAAAATTTATAAAAGAAAATTATTAAAATGCACAAATTTACTCAATTATTTTTGGATAAACTTATTACACTTTAAATCTGCTTTTTTTTTTAAATTGCCTTACGTTTTCTTTTTTATCGAACATTTATTTTTTTATTATTATTATTTTTTTTAAATATTTTAAACAAAATTAAAAAAACAAGGGTTTAAAAATAGTTAAAACATAAAGGAATTTATCATTTTGTTTAAATTTGCTAATTTTTGTTTTAAAAAAATATTTTCAGTAAATTTTTTGGATTTTAAGTTCAAATTTTAATTGTTTTAAGGCTGATTTTTAGAACTAAAAAAGTTTTTAGTACTATTTTAAGTACGATTTTTAAGTAATATTTTTGGACATGAATCGGTTGTGAAAACTATCTTCACTTTCTATCCCTTTTTTCAATATATGTAACATTTTAGTAGTAAAACCATTTAAGTTAGTTGAAATAACATTTCCATCAACATCAACCTTTTCAAAATTAGTAATTTTTTTTTGCTAATTTTATCGTACACTCAGAATATTATGTAGTTAACTGTTTTTAGTTTAATAAAAAAGTTTTCCGTTCCATTTAAAAATAAAGGAACATACACTTATTTTTCAAAGAAATATCACCATTAACTTCTTTATACATTAATTCGAAATAATTTACTATCATTTACCGATTTTTTTCAGTTTCATTTATTTTTTTCATTTGTTTGAAATTTAATAAAAATTTACCCACGAAACGGAAACTTGTGGTTTATTTGTGTCCGTAACAGTTATTAAAAATTTAAATTTTGTTTGCTGTCTGTTTAAAAAAAAATATTCAAAAAATTTAAATTTATTTTTTTATTTAAATTGGTTGTATATATACAAAATTTTTCAATACAAATTACAAGAACTTCATAAACACACATACATATACAAACATATTCATACAAAAAGTGTTTATAGCTTCATATGCATACATACATTTTGTATTGTACGACTATATTAAAAAAAAACAAAAAATACAAAAACGGAAATAATTTCAAATAAATGAAAAAAAACATTTATTTTTTGAGGATTGGTAGGTAAAATTTTGACATTTATTTTAACTGATTATATCAGTTGTTTCTTACGGATGTGTCAGTTGATTAATCAACATTTAAAAATAAATAACAAATGGCATTTAATTTAAATGAAAATTAAGTAGACCGGTTTTTAAATGAAATATCATTTCTTTTAAATGATATTTTCAGTTATTTTAACTTACAAACTTTTTTAAGTGTAGCAAATCAGTTTTTGAAAATTCGTTAAATGATTGCTGAAGTTGGCAAAAAGATGTGTAAATATTCTGTAAAATTCTGCAATTTCTAAAATGTAAATAGCAAAAAAATTTAATAAATATAATTTTCTTACTAAAAATCAGTATAAAAAATATTAAAGTGGAAATGAAAACCGTTTGAAAATTTATTAGAACTCACTTTTTTTCTGAGTGTAAATTTATAATTGTGCTACGTTTTGTACAATAATGGTAATGGTAGAAAAATGTACTACTTTTTTTCAAGAGGAAACTGAGGACTCTTGAAAAAGATTACAAAATAAATGTTGTAAGATATGAACATTAGAAGTAAACCAGTTAGATGCACTCAAATTATATTTACAGTGCCTGACTGTATTTTGTTTTAAAGAAATATATTTTTTACATTCATTCAAAAAATAAATTACATATAAATACGGATTATCTGTTGCATTTAATATTTTTATTTAAAATATTTTTTTTTTTAAATTATTGTTTTTATTTTTTTAAAGTAAATTTTCTAATATTTAAAATAATCAAAATAGAAAAAGTCTTTTATTTTTATAAACTTTGCAGTTATTTTTTATGACATTTATTTAAATAAAAAAAGGAAATATTAATTTTCACGGATTTTGTGGTAAATTTCTCGACAGTTAAAAACTCAAACGAAATAATGGAAAAATCATTGCGTTTCATGATTTTGTAGTCAATTAGTTGACAGTTTAAATAAATAAGCGAAATATCTTATATTTTTACGGAGTTGTAGTTAGTTTTTTAACATTTAAAGTAAATGAAAAATAATTTATTATTTACAAATATTGTAATTTAATTTATTATGATTTTAGAATACATAATAATAAATGAAACGTTATATATATATTCTGTTGGTACGAAAGCTGTATCGTACTATCATTTATTGTTGTATTTATTTTTTAAAATTAAATTATAAATTGACATACAACACTTAGCAAGCCTCTTGTGAACAATCTAAGTGTTTTACAGCATATTGACATTTATCGATAAAGCTAAATAAGAAATTCTCTTATTCTCTTTTCAGTTTTTATAAATTTTTCTATGTGCTTCCAAAATTTGCCGACCTGACGTATGGATGGCGGCAGTAGTTTGAAAAAAATTTGTTTGGTAAAAAGTGGTAACCCTATGAAATATATGTTTTAAATTTTTGGCGCCATCAAAAGTAAACGATCTGAGTAAATTTTAAAGGTGGAAAAAATTGGTTTCATGGAAAAAAATTGCCAAATTAATGAAATAAAGTTCGAATAGTTCCATCGGAAAAGTGTATCGAGCAAAAAAAAATTCTGTTGAGAAATATAGAAAATTTTTTTGAGACCGCCCGTAATTTTTAATGAAACTGATTAAAAAAATTCGAATTGAAAGAAATTCTCCATTATTATTTTACAACATAATTAACGTCATAGTACTTGGTAGGAAAATATTTATTACTAAGACGACAATGATGGAGCAAAACAAACGTTTTAAGCCCGATTATTAAACGTCCAGTTAGAATTTAACCAACAGCTAAATTCAGTTAGTCCTAACGGGGTATTGCGAAAATGAGGCTTGATAGGTTTTTTATTTAAGCTCTGGCTATTCTGTAGGCTCTAGCTTTACTATAACTTCGGGTTATTGAATCAATACCTAGATCAATAACTTAACAGCTAAAATTTATATTCCAAAGGTTTTAACACCGATTGTTTTTTTAGGGAATTATTTCAAAAGTTACCGGTTATATTCCTTACACCAATTCAGAAGTTATATTACATATATATACAGTTAGTTATATTACACTCACAATACATTTCCCGTTATCGACTGTAGTTGGTTTAAAAAGTAATAAGTAGAGTTTGTTTTTAAATGAAGAATCAATTAAAATTCAAAGATATATATTTTGTAACTATTTGAACCAGTCTTTCAAAAAACAAACCATAAAAATTTACAAACATTCAGTAGGAGTCGATATTATCTGTTAAATATAAATTTTTGTGTTTTCTGTTTCTAAAAAATAGAAATTCATATAATTCCTTGATTCCTTGATTCTTGACTTTTTAACCAAAATAGTTTGTTTATATACAAAATAATTTATTTTATTTTATTTTATTTATATTATATGTATCATATAATTACAAATTATATCCTACCACTCTAACCGAGCTCTAGAAACAAAGGCTATCGGCTCGTTGTAGCGACAACATACCAGAGCCTCCGGTGGCAATCGAACCCACGACCCCCCGCACTGATAAGCTAGCACGCTACCAACTAGCCAACCGGGGCGTTTATTAAAAATTACAAAAAATTATTCAAATATAGATACACACAGAAAATAAAAATATATATTTTACATTTATGTGTGTTCTGTTTTGTAAAATTACATACAAATAAAAAAATCAATTTGAATAACAAATCAAAAAATCATTTTTTTTCTACACTTTGTCCGTTAAAATTAATGGTTATATAATGAATATAATGAAAAATCAGTAGTCGTTTTTTTATTGTATTTTCAATTAATTTAAATGTATTTTAGATTATTTTTAATGAAGAAATATTATGAGTGCATATCTTAAAATTAAGTTGGTCTCTAGTCGAACATTATTTTATAATTGATGTGTTTCGGGAAAGGTTATAAAAAATTGCTTGGGAGATATAAGCAAAGGCAGAATTGCCAGAGGATTAATATGTCAATTGTCTGCTTCATGACATCGATTTTAAACAAATTCAACATTGTCTTCAAAAACATGGAAATATAATTTAAATTAATTAGAATTTTTAAAATTGAAAACTAGCATCGTATTTTCTAAAGCGTTTTTAGCACTTAAAACTTAAACAGTTATCTAATCTTTAAGCGTCTCTTTCACTAGATTTAAAAAATAATTTATTGTTTTTTAGTTAATGTGTTTTTAAGCGTTTCTTGCCATTTGATTATTTTGTTTATTTTTTTATTTTATATCTTAATACCCTAACCGAGCACTAGCAACAAAGCCCATCGGCTCGTTGTAGCGAAAACAGACCAGAGCCTCTGGTGGGAATCGAACCCACGACCCCCGCTCTGATAAGCTAGAACTCTACCAACTAGCCTACTGGGGCGCTTGCCATTGTTTTATCCAAAGTTAATAAAAACAGAAAGTTTTAAGAAAAATATTGAAGAAAATCCATATTAAAAAGTTAAAAGGTTAGTTGAGCTATTTTAAACGATTATTCGGATTCGGATTCGGAGTATTCAAAAACCGAAACCGAATACCGGTCAACCGGTTTCTTTTTTTTTTAAAACCGATCGGTTTCGAATATTTTGTAAATTCGAAGAAAACCGAAAACCGTTCAAATTACGAACGTACCTAATTTTACCAATTTACAAACTTAATAATCTCTATTCATTTGATATGAATAGTTTTATAATATTAATTTTTAAGATATTATATTAAAAAATATTAAAACCAATAAATAAAATGTTGATATGAAATGCAATAAAAAAATATTATAAAATATTTTTTTTTTAAAAGAATGTATTTTTTTATTTTTATTACTTTATATATTAAATTTCTTTTTTTTGTTTGTAATTAAAACAATTAACAAATTATATAAGCTTTTTATTCAAATTAAAAAAAGAACCAAAAAACCGGTTGACCGGTTTTTTCTGCAAAAACCGAAACCGAAACCGGTTTTTTTAAAATTCGATTTCTCGAAGAAAACCGAAACTGGTTTTTCTACAAGGCCGGTTTTTTGAATATTCTAATTCGGATCGAAAAATTATTTAAGTTTTAATCAAGGAATCGGTTAATTGATAGACTTAAACTTTTACCTTTTCGGATATAACTTTATCATCATTTAGCGATTTTAAGACAAAGGCTTTTTGAACGCTTTGTTTATTGTGCGCCTTGTACAGTCCAATCGAAAATTGCGCAAATTTGAAGCGCCTTAATGTTTAATGGTTGAATTTTTAAAATAACTTTGCCAAAGTTATCACTGGCTCTATACACAAAACAATCATTAGCCTGCAAATCTGTATGTGTTTTTTTTATTATTAAATAAGTGTGAAAAATCCTTACTATATGTGTGGCATTGTTTATTAGAATTGACTTAAGTTTTAAAACATCAATAAGTTTTCCATGATAAATATATTGTTATACTGTTGATTGTTCGAATAGAATAAATTTAATTAAAAACAAACTTTTATTTCCATGTAGCTACAAAGGGGGAATTCAACTTAAATTAAGTATAATTGTAAGTATACATTTGTGTAAATTTCATTATATTTTATAAATATGTACTTGATATATTGTAGTAGAAGTGGAGCCTCTAGAAACTAACAAATGTTTAGTTAGTTATTGTTTGTACATTGGTATATTGGTTCAGAATGAAAAAGTTTTATATAGAAAAAAAAAAAAACTTTTTTCTCTTTTCTTTATATTCATATATGTTGTACCACATACTAGTACTAGGGATTCATATTTTTGGTACAAATATTTTTCTAACAACATATCGGATTACCCTTATGGTTTTATACAACAACTTTGTTTTTGTTTTGCAGTATGTTTTCTTTGTGGCTCTTCTTATATTGCTGGTAGATATTTGTAAGCTAGAGTAAAAGTTTTGCTTGAAAATTTAACTTTCTGAAAAAAAATAGTTACAATCACAACAATTTGAAAGTACACGGTAAAAAGGAAATCGATTTTTAATTTTCAATTTTTTTTATTAAATTTGTACAAATTTTGTTCTATTCAATTAATATTATATAGGGTGGGGCAAAAATCATCATTTGATTTTCTTTCGCTATAACATTTGTTTAAAGTAAAAACTCATTTTGGTTTTAGGTGATTATGTTTATTCGTATTAATAAATTTAATTTTAATTAATTGTGGAAAATTATGTACGATAAAGGGCCCCCATCGGCGTAAATGCAAATTACTAACCGTTGGCTTCAGCGAAAAAATAAGGTCCAATCAAATCTTGCGATGTAACTGTACAGCACACGGTGACTTTGAGTGAGTGTAATGGAGCTTCATGAGTTGTGCCTGGATTTTCCGTCTTCATGAACTCAGCATTTTTTTGCCGCTGAAATATAAATGAGCATTGTTTTGCACAAACTTGCGTGCAGCAAAAAATTGTACAAAATTGAGTTGAACAACTTTTTTTTGGATGTAAAAATATTTTTTGTGGAAGAAGAAAAATGTTTGTGGTGAAAAAATATATTTATTAACCAGCCTCTTCCATATTTTTTTTTTATTTATATTAATCATATAACTAGCACTAGCAACAAAAGCCATCGGCTCGTTGTAGCGAAAACAGACCAGAGCCTTTAGTGAGAATCGAACACACGATCACCGCACTGATAAGATAGCACGCTACCAACTAGCCTATCGGGGCGCTATCCCTTCTATAAAATTTATATGGAAATTTTTAACTTACAACTTATTTACAGCTTGCCCGATTTTACTAATTTTTAAAAGCAAACTTTTCAGGAGGATGTCCATTAATCTGGGTAAAAATAAGCGATCCCGCTTCCGTTGCAATGATCACCATTTAACCAGACAGACAGAAGGACATCGCTAAATCGGTTTAAAATTGTATAAGAAAAAATTATTGCCAAGAGAATTTCAATTCATTTTGTTTTGATTTTGTGTTCATTTTCAATTAAAAGTTTAATCATATCAATTAATTTTTTAATTGATAATAAACTCGGTGTTAAAAATATTCTAGTTTACAATAAGTACTATTGACATTACATAACACTCATATTATTTTGATTTATTTAAATCTTAACTTTTATAACAGTTATTTAAATTGCATCTCAAATCCTTAAAAAAACAAAAAAATGTTTATTAAAAATAGTTTTAATATTACGCGTATTAATAAAAGCATCATAACTTAATTTGCTTATAATACAGAACAGCACTGATTGTTTAAATTTACAAAAACAACATAGTCGTTGTAGTGTTTGTATGCATTAGAGTGTATGCGTATCAGTGTTGCCAGATATGGGGATTTGGTTTCAGATTTGAAATATATTGATAAAAAAATTTAATTTTCAGATTGATAATTGAAAGTTATTTCTGAAAAATTAATGACGTATTCGTTTTAATGCAGATCTTGATAATTCATTTCATTTCATATTATTAATTTTATGAATCTATGAATTAATTATAAACACTTCATATCAGTTATATAATTTTGACTCGATTGAATAATTTGTTTTGTGATTCTATTCGGGAACGATTTTTGGTTATTTAATATTTTAAAATTTAATCAATTTGATTGACGATATGAAAAGGGTCGACAAAAATCAAATTGATTCTCTGAATTTGATATTAATTCAATAAAGTAGAAAATAATTCAAACAATGAACAGAGTTTTACAAATCGATTCGTTAACAATTAAATCAGATTTAAAAATTAAATCAAGGAATTATTTTTTTTTAAAATGTCTAGTTAAAAATGTAAAAAAAAAACCATTAAAATTTTAATTTGTTAAAATTTGAATTCTTTTATGATGCCACTCTATTTTCTGGAATATTTTTAATTTTTAGCAAACAAAATTTTCGAAAAATCATTTTAGAAAAAAACGTAAAATTTGACCATTTAACAATATGTAAAGGATTTTTGGGTATTTCAACTTTGAAAATGGAATATGAGAACAAACTTTTTTTTTTTGGCAACACTGTTTGGCACCAGTTATGTTAAAGTTGGTAGCATAGTATTTTTTGTGCTGCTATTGGAACCTTCAAAGTACTATGTAATACGAGTACATTCACTAAATAAATGATGAATTCTACTGTACACAATTACTAAATGAATTTTTAAAATTAATTGAAAATACCAATAATTGGATAATATAATTGCTGTTTAGTTCCATTTCTCTCTTTTTAATTCCCAATGCAATATTTTTGTTATATTAGTAGATTATAGGTTATTCCAAACAAAAAAACTTCCTTACAAATTAATGCTAATTGTTTTGATTGCATTGCTACCAATCTTTCCTTTGAGTGTAGTATAGTTTCGATTATACATAATTAAAACTTGAACATCCTTTGATAGTCAAATTCACCTAGATTAAATGAGAAAACAAATTTTATTTAGAAAATGATTAATGAACTGTAAGTACCTAACTACATATTTACATATATTTAAAAACTTTGTATTAGAAATCTAATTTCTCCATAGGCAATATAGTGATAAATTCTTATTGACTCCTTAAATATATAATTGATTATAGAATTCTATATTTCTTTGTTCTATCAGACTAATACATAATTGAATATTCTTTTTTTTTTATCTAATTATAAAAGTCTTTAATTAATTTATTTTGTTGATTATTTAAAAAATGTTTTATTTTACTTTTTACATTTACGACATTCTATCGATAGTAGTAATAAAAGTGCAAATATTTCTGAAGAAAAATTGGGTTATGACTGAGTTTATATACGCTCAAAATAGTTTGTGGCTTAAATTAAATGGAAATGAATTACAAGTTAATGAAAACTCACTTATAATCTTGTCTACTAACTTATCACTTAAATCAAAAAAAGTGTTCCATTATTTTTAAATGTTAATTAATAAACTTACGATAGAATATCCGTTGAAAATAAATGATTTTTCATTTTTTTATTAACTGTTAAAATCTCACCATAAATCCGTAAAAATAACTGATATTTCTTTTATATTTATTTATTTCATTAACAGTGAAATATGATGATTTTTCCCTTATTTTGTTTTTTTAATTGTCAAAAAATTAACTTCAAAATCCTTTAAAATAAATGATATTTCGTTTAATCCGCTATTTTAAATGTCATACAAATTAACGGCTAAGTCTGTAAAAATAAACGAATTTTCAAGTGTTTTGTTTATTTCATCTATCTGAGAATTAAATATAAAAAAAGAAAAAGCGCTTTTTGACAAATGAAAATATTAGCTGAAACAGAAGATTCCTTAAGATCCATTAAATAAATGTAAAAAATATATAACTGTTTAATCAATTATAAACTCACAATATATTTTTCGTTACTGACTCTAGTTTATTTAAAAAATAATACGCAGAGTTTGTTTTTAAATGAAATATCAATTGAAATTCACAGAAATATATTTTTTAACTATTTGAATCAGTCATTCAAAAAACAAACTATAGAAGTTGATATTTTTTTTTATGTAAGATTTTATGATTTCTGTTTCTAAAAATAGAAATTCAAATAATTCCTCTTTGTTTTTTTTATCAAAGTAGTTTGCTTAAATTCAAAAATATTTCAATACAAATTTCAAGAAATTGTTTAAATATATATACAAACATAGAAAATAAAAATATTTGCCTCTGTGTGTGTTGTGTTTTGTGATTACATACAAAAAAAGCTTTCAATTTGAAAAAAAAAACTATAAAAATCGTTTTTTTTTTCTAACGTTTTGTCAGTTAAAAATTTATGGTTATTTAAAGCTACTTTCGATTGTTTTTCCTACTTTTGTCGATCATTAAACAATAATTGAAAATAAACAACAAAATGGGCTGAATATACTAGTCCTCTTTTTGATTGATTGAACCACTAGTCCTCTTTTTGATTGTATTGGCGATTAATATAATATGTATTTTAGATGGATTTTAACGAAATAATATTGTGAGTGTATAATAAATAACAGCCAGTTACTGTAAAAATATTTTGAGTGTAGTTATGATTAAAATTTTTTAATGTTTTACACTTTAAAAGCGGAAACTGTGAAAATTCATTACAATTCTCATGTAAATATACACTCTAATAAATTTCTGTTGAAATTTACTAAACTTATATTAGGAAACTATACTCCTAATATAAATTGGGTAAATTTAGTCTTTGTGCGTAAATAAAAAAAATATAAGCATTATGCGTAAGTTGATAAACACAAAATTGGTATAATTACATAAAAAGTGCGTATAAATTAAATGAAATTTTAAAATTAAAGAGTAAGATTTTCCTGTAAATGTACACATTAAATGAGGAAAAACCCAACAAAAATGCGTTTATTTACTACCGCGATGTTGAAAATTAAACAGTTGATTTTTTTTTTTTTTGTAAAAAGAACAATTTTGTAATAAAAACAAAAAAATAATTATAAAGTTTTCTTTTTTAATTTTTAAATTTTAATTTTAATATAAAAATGTAAACTTTGTGCGTAAAATTTTTATTCAACAAAATAATACTAATTTTAGGCATACTGTGTTTAATTATAAAGTTTTAAGCATGTGGTGTATAATTTAATGAATTTTCGTAATATTACATAAAACTTTACCCATTTTATAGTAGTACAATTAATTAACAAACATTTTTTTTAGAGTGTAGAAACATTCAGTTTTAACTAATAACAAAATAAATAGAAATATAATGTTTAAATTTGGTTGCTTAAATTAATATATGATTTGTATGGCAAATTAATAAGGGATTCTGAGGTGTTAAGTGTTTAAAAGCACTGCCACTACTGAGTTGGCTTACATGAATTTAATGTTGTATAATTAGGTTGAAAAATCTGATCCTTATACCAAGAATTATTTTCATTTAGTTTCAAAATCTAATTTTCAGTCATTAATTATTTTTTTATGCTAATATAAGTGATGTTGTATATGTTCCATTGAAAATATGATGTTGTAGTGGCACAGTGATATTTACTAATGGTATTCCAACTAATTTATTTTCTGTCTGTAATACAATATGGGTTTAGTATTTGTTATTCTTTATAGGGTGGATTTTAAAAGATGGTTTGCCGGTGCTGTTTTTTTTTGTACAGTTGACTTTTTCTGGTTGAGTATTTTACACAAATTTCTTGGAATAGCAATGACTCAAAATCAGTTTTCAATATTCCCTAAAACATTACAATCAAATGATTGAAAATACTTATTGCAAATAGTTTAGCTAGTAATTGAATGGTAGAAAGTTTTTAAAAGGCAGAAATAAATATAATTTGAGTGTGTTTGACACTGAACATTATCATGCACTTAAATATTTTGTACTAATAACTAAGAGATTGTATTCATGCATGCTATGTATTATTATGTTGTAAACTTGTTAACCTCAATCAACCTACTTACTAGACTATTTACCCGTACTATTCAAAATGTATAGTTTATTACACATTATCGACCCCAAACAAAATCAACAACAACACTGTAATTTTTCTATGTTAAACATTTTTAGATACATTACTTTTCTGCATGTATTTGTATAAAGGTGGCATTTATTTATTTATTTTTTTTTATTTAACTTTGAGTGAAAATAATACGTCTTAATGTGTAACACTGCCAAAGGTGTATAAACAATTTTAAAAGTTAATCTAATCGTAACAAGGTTCTAAAAAAGTGAGTTATGTGCAAAAAAAGAAATAGGACCAAGAGCGTCCCGGTAGGCTAGTTGGTAGCGTGCTGGCTTATCAGTGCGGGGGTCGTGGGTTCGATTCCCACTGCAGGCTCTGGTCAGTTTTCGCTACAACGAGCCGATAGCCTTTGTTGCTAGTGCTCGGTTAGGGTATTATGATATAATTTGTAATTATATGATAAATATAAATGCAACAAAAAAAATTTAAATAAGAAATGGGTCCAAATTAAATTAATATTTTAATTCAATAAAAAAATTTTAAATTTATTCTATCAATAATAACAAGTAAAAAAGGCTAAAATTTAGCTGTGCCGAGTCTTTGAATACCCTTCACCAATGTCCTAAAAAAATGTGCTCACTTTAGAAGGGAAATTATGGAAGTGAAAACAATTTTTTGAGGTGAAATAAATATTTTCAGTTGAAACAAATTTTGTGTTAAAAAAAAAATTGAGGTGAAAATAATTTTTTATGGTGAAGAAAAAATTTCAGTGGTGAAAAAAATGTTTGAGGTGAATATAAAATATTATTCAATTCTAAGGGACTGGTTAAAAAATAAGAGAAAATATTTTACTTGTAAGTGGCTACTATGAAATTTTTCTAAAATACACCAATTTGTATGAAAAATTTAGAGGTACTTACCTTCACATTCCACTCATGGACCGAATTTAATCTTTTTCAATACCAAACTGCTCGGGAGGATGTACATTAATCAAGGTAAAAATTACCACCCCAGCTGGCGTCTTTGCGTCGTGACCGCCATATCAACAGACAGACAGACGGACGGACATCGCTAGCTTGGTTTAAAATTTCATAAGAATCTCGAATATATGCACCTATATGTTATAGTTAAGGAAATTCAAATATGGCAGTTTAAAAAAAAATATTCACCCTAATGTCCTTGTGTATACAAATCTTCCAGCGTTGTAGTTTGTTGTATAGTTTACTCATAGTATATTGACGTTTATTTAAAAGTGGTCAACTTGAATGTTAAAAGTCTTGACTGCATTGTTACCATATTTAACAATAATTTACCATACAAAAGCCATAAACTTTATACATGCAAACACAGGAGTAGGGTAATGTGGGGTAAAATGATAAAATGATTTGGCTTTTCAAATGTAGCAAAAATATATGTAGAGCGACCCATTTCATAGAGTGACTAATGATCTAACTAGCTGCATTAACAGAATACAATTAAATTTACATTTCGCTGGAATTTTTTGAAAAATAAATAAAATTTTCCCGCATGTTCCCATGCTCCTCTAGGTATAAACTTCATGTGAATTTAAGCATGTAAATTTTTGCTTTATAAGGATCTATGCATTGACTAAGATGTTTTATATATAAATTTATATTAGCTGCTACATATGTATTGTACTTATAAGAGAGAGTATAGTTAAGTATAGACTGAATTGTTGCAAGATATTAAATATATAAGTATGTTTACAAATATATTTACTTTTTGTATTAGCTTAACAAGTTTATCTTTGAAGACTATAATACACTGTGAAAAAAGCTAGGAAAATGAATATGCAATATTAATGAAACAAAAGATAACATGTTCACCTTGAGAAAAGATTGGTAGCAATGTGATCAAGCCATTAACATTTATTTGTAAGGAAGTAACTGTATTTGGAGTAATAAATCAAAAATATTGCATTAGGATGTAAAAAGTGGAAAAGGGAACTAAAAAACAATTATTTTATCCAATTATTGCTATTTCCCATCAACTTTAAAAATAAAAATGCGTTTAATAATTGCTAACAGTGAAATCAAGCATTTATGTAGTAGATGTACTATTAAATCAGAAAAACCTATCAAATTTATTAAATAATTGACGCTACTCGAAAGTGGTAACTACAAGTACGGTTATTTTGATCAAATATACTGTTACGGAAATTTGATTCATCAATTTCTATGTACTCGTATTAGCTCTAAAATAAAAATCAGTTGTCATCAATGGCAACTCTTCACTATCAAAGAGCAGTGCAGAATATTCTATCATGTGACTATATTATCATGATATTGATAATTCTAGAAAGCAAAGTCTAGAACCCACTTGACACGGTATAACAAAGTTATGATCCATATACTTCTAGTTAGTGTCACAACACAACACAATCATGTTCTAAAGCAGTTTGAGTTAAAACGTTAATATGGCAATACAACTACCCAGCAAAAATGAAGCTGCCAAAGAAGCAATAAAAGCATCACTACTATGGCAACATTAACATTAGCGTGTCATAGGATGAAAGTATTCAAATGCAGCTACTAGCGTTACTAATACTTTACTCTAAGGAAGCAATGATAATACAATGATTAGATATTCTGATGCATGAGTGGAAAATGTTCATATACTTTGTAGCATTTAAGCTTTGATGAAATTTCATAAGAATGCAGAAAAATAAGTCTAAAGAAACGAAATTTATGCATTGATATACAAATACTCTTTATTACAACAAATAAATAATTCTGCATAATTGGAAAAGGATTTTTGAAACATTTTGCAAAAATTTCAATGAATTTTTAGACAAATTTTGAAATATTTTTGGATAATTTACAAACTGGTTGTACAATTTGGAAACATTTTTAGACAATTTTAAAATATTTTTGAACAATTTTAAATAATTTTTGCACAATTTTAAAACCTTTTTGGGCAATTTTAAATAATTTTTACACAATTTTAAAATTATTTTGGTAAGTTCTGGTGTAGTGTTAAATAATATACATAATTCAAAAATGCACAGATTGCGTCGTCATAAATATTTAAGGCTGAAAAAAATGCAAATGACAGGCCAGCTAGTTTCAATTAAAGGTCAAAAAAATCAGTTTTTCTTGATTTTTCAAAACTTTTTTAAAAATTGCAAAACTGCATAAATTCTAACCCTCATGAAATTTTAAACTTAAATATAAAAAATGATTTAGTAAAAAAATTAAAAAAGTTCATCAGAACTATTTTCTCAATTTGAATAAATGCTTTAGACTCCAAAAAAATATACGATATACTATAACTTATGCTTTAGAAGTAATGAAGAGTGATATTTTAATATATGCATCGGGTTTATATCCAGATTACTGCATTTAAAATATGAACACATGAATCCTTTTGTAAGTGCCTTAGAATAACACCAAAAAATCATAAAAGAATGTCAACTGAAGTTTAGGAAGCAATGAAAGAAGTTATAGTCACAGAATGACTACCATTTTTGCTGGGTAAGCAAAGTAACATTTGTGATTAATTGAATAAATTAAAGTGTTATGGTAATAAAGTGTCACAGAATTTCTTTAAGTTTGTGTAATTGTTGTTTATTATTTGCAATACAAAAGAACGCTATTTAATAAAAATTAAATAAATCAAAAATTTTAAAAGGTATATTCCTAACAATACTATTGAATGATGGTTTCAGTAGAACCAAGAGAATTGGGGATTGTATTGATTATAGACACTAATGATTGATATTGGTAAATGAATTATATATTATTTAAACTCAAAACTATTCATAAAAATTTATAAGTGTTTGGGTTGAAGTGGGGCGAGATGTAATCTAGTACTCCGAATTTCCAAATTCAAATCACAGGAAAGGCAAACATTTAAATAAATAGTTTTTTATTTACTTAAGTAAAATATTCAAATGTTTAAATATCAAAGAAAATTAAGATTAGTTGTACTGCAGTAAGCAAGAGTGTGAACTATGCATCTCAATGCCCAGTTTCGATACCGGAAAAATAAAAAAATTATTTTTTTTTTTAAATAAAATTTTGTGGATCGTAAAAATATTTATGTAGAATATATTTTTTTTTAAATTAGACAACTGAATATTGGCGTTTACAGCTAAAAATATAATTTAATATGTACGCAGTTCTCGCAACAAATTTCTAAGTTACAACTGTTACTGTACTTTTTTTGGCAAACAAGAAAAAAAAAAAAACAATCACAAACTGGAACTGAGATACACTTTTCTGAATTTTTTCGGTGCGCTTAATTCCTATCTAGCCTTAGATTTTCTCTCGCTCATCAGTATTAAAAATTTAACGTGATTTTTGAACAATATTAACCCCCTTAATGTTCGCAAGCTTAAATTTGACTTAAACGAAATTCTTATCCGCCAGAAATTTGGGAGCAGTACAAATTAATACTGCTTCATTTCAACTCCCTCTATTGCTTCACTGGATTTATAGCTTGCAACAGTGTGTTAAAAAATCAGAGAGTTTTGGTTACCGTACTTCATCGCTTCACGAAAGCACGAACGAATAACAATTATAAATAATAAAAATTTTATTGATTTTATTACACTGTACAACAATTTCGAACTTTTTTCAAATTTTCGGGCTTCTGAAAATGAATTCTGGTCATGGATGGTAACCGAAACGAATGCGGTTATCGGTAAGAATAACGTTATTTTCTATTATTTCGATAACGTTATTTTAAGGGTGCTGATATTTTCTATTATTTCGGTAACGATATTTTAACGATAACGATATTATGGTATCGGCATTTTGGCAATAACGCTATTTTCTATTATTTCGGTAACGTTATTTTAAGGGTAACGATTTTTTTCAGTTCTTTCGGTAACGGAATTTTTGGGGGGTAACGATAGTCAGTATTGAATCGATAACGGGATTTTAGCGGTATTGCCTGCCAATCCGGATTCTGCTGGAGGAGACAAACAAAATATAAGTGTGTCGGTGTCTTGAAAGATAACAATGCAATTTTATTTAAGGGATTTAAATTTTCGCCCTTTGGCCAGTTCGTGCAGCACATAATGATAATTTTTGTCTCTTTTTCTAACAAATCATAAAAAACACCTCAAAAATTAGAGTTGGCGCGAATGCAATATTCTATAAAAATGTTGGTCATCAAAATTTACACTTTTTTTTGGTGTTTGTGTTCAGTTTTTGGGCTTTAGTGTGTTCTGACATATGCAGTAAAATTTGATGGCCAACATTTTTTTTAGGTCATTTCCAAATCTTACATTGTAGAAGGCGTAAAAAGTAGGAGTGTATCGAGATAAAAAGAGACTAACTTGAAAAATAAAAATAAATCAGCTCAAAAATATGTGTTTTTTATACTTTTGTATAGATATTGATTTGCCTCTTACATTTCTAAAACAAAAAAAAAATATCAAATTAAATGAAGTGTTATTACGCAAAAAATTTTAAACATTTCTAATTTCGCGATAACCTATTGTAGGTCTTGTTTTTGAATTTTTGTTAATGTTTGAGTTCGTACTCTGAATAATAATAAACTTTCTTTTTATAGTTTTATACACTGAGAAAATAATATTCATGATATTATTTTATTTGTTTCATAAAATATATGAAGTTTTGTATGAATTCAGTAATGAAACATTACAATAATAATTTTTTTTAATAAAAATTTTCTGAAAATATTTCTGTTGAAGAATAAATATTTGAAAAAACAAAAATCTAGTTTTAAAATTCTAAGTTTCGTTTTTATTAAAAAACCTAAAACGATTTAAAAATAAATACTAACTTCGCATTACAAATTCTAAAATGACCCCATTGCCATACAGTCATTATGGAGTGGTAGGGATAATTTTGTTTGTACTCGTACCATGAGAACAAAATGCTTCAAAAGTTTCACATTAAAGACTAAAATTTGATGAAGATGGCCGGAGAAACTGAATATATTTCTAAAAAAGAAACTCATAAACTGAAACGCAGTTTACATGCTTTTGCTAAATACAACAGCACTTGTTCTACAAAAAGCTCACCTAAATGATAATTATTCTACTTTTGGTAGGGGTTTTCACATTTTCGAAACAGATTTGAAACAGTTATTTGCTAATACCTCTACTTAAACCTTTTTTTTTTCTTTTTTAAGAATTTTGTCCTCCTGAGTATGAGTTCTAGTCCAAGTCATGGACTTTTTATTCCTGGCTCAGGGAGAAATACTTAATGACACAGTATGGTGGGGAAATTTTTAAAAATCATTTTTTTATATGGGATTGAACACTAAAAAAATTATCTATTCATTTTAGTATAATCATTTCGGAAAAAGTTACATGCTTCTTAAAACTGTTGGCTTTTTAATTCGATTAGATAAAAAAAATATATGCTTCAACATTTTTCAGTGCATTTTTTTAATGTCTTTAAACAATACATAATATGCATTTTTCTTTTGTTCACATACATTATTCTTAACTATAGGGTGCTCCATTTTGAAAGAGCAAACACATTTATTTATTTACACATACCTTAAACTTAAATGTTATTCTTCCTTTCATGCCGGACTTCGATGCAATCCGTTGCAATCCGATGCAATAATTTAAATTAACATATTTCCTTTTTTTTAATATTTTTTAAATAATACACACAAATAGTAAAAATAAACTAGTTCGTTTAAAACAAATTGGGAATATTTGTAATAAGAAATTATAACTTAAAATTTTGCATATTTTTTTAAGGCAGAAAAACGATTTGAACTAATTAAAATTTTCCGATAAAATAAATATTTTTTATATAGTTCGGCTTTAAGTATACGCGTATTCTTGTTAGTAGGAAAAAAATTTATATATTTTTTTGACACATTTTAAATAGGAAATTTAATAACAAATAATTGTTACATTAAAAATATTTGGTAATTTTGCACCACCCTGTTTGCATAATATATTGAATTTTAAGTGAAATGGGAATTAACTTTTGCATAACAAAAACAAACAAAGTAATATCTTTTAAAAATATCAGGATTTATGAAGGTACAAACAATAGCAAAACTTATAACCTATTTCAAATAGTCAATATCTTTTATATCTTTTATACATATTCCATAGCACATATAGTTTTTTTTTATATTTTTGTTTTAAATGTAAATTTTATCAACTATGCATTTAAATTTATATTACTTTTGTAAACATATAAACGCATGTACATACAATATATTTTGTTTATAATAAATGACATTGAAGAGTCTCGCTAGTATAAGGATATACAATCCAATATCACAACTTTACAGTAGAAGAGATTAACATTTTTGATTATTTTTGATCACAAATACTAGAATACAACTCTATTTGTATCCTGGTGGACAATTTTATATAAGAATTGTTATTGAGTTTTGAACATAAATATCAGATATTCCAATGAATAATTTGCAATCTCAAAGAATAATAGTTAAACTACAAATTTTTAATTACTCTTTCCCAATCTTCAAAAAACACTACGATGTTTGGAAAAAATTCTTGGTCAAAAATATATGAAAAATTTTGATTTTTTTTTTTTTTCTAAAGTGAATGAAGGGACTATGTAATTATATAATATGCAAAGTTAATATCATTGAGCCAATCTTAAAGCCGCCCAAGTAAGTTTTGAAGCACGAGTTACGATGACGAGTTGCCAAACTGCTTATACGTTGATTTTAACAAGGCCTATGAGGTTTACAGGAATTGCACCTAGCGAATCGTTAGCCATACTTTTAACTCTGTACAACCTGAAAGTTTTATAGTCCTTGCTAAAATCATTGTATTAGAAGTTTCGCAACTCGAGCTTCTGCAACCTCGCAACTCGTGCGCCAGAACTTGGCGCACTGGCTTTATGATGGGATCGATGATTTTATTTCTGCACATCCTATTGTTACACAGTCCTTGGCCAATACACATACAATTGTATTAAAGAAAGTTGTCATTTATTTTTATTTTATTGAATATTTAGAAACCTTTGAAATGACAAAAAAAAAGTACAATTACATTGTTAACAACACAATCAAATATATATCGGACATTCCAATAAATGTACACTATTCAAAAACCAGCATTTGCAAACCCTCCACTTGTATGAGATTAATACCCTCCATATACATTTTATCCCAAAATGTAACACCCAATCGGAAGATGCTTTAACTTTCGCAAATGAAGGCAGATTTCAATTTTGTTTTAATATTTGTGTTGTTAACAACAGAATACACGTAGACATGCCATGGAACTCAGTGTAAAACGATTACTGTGACTGGTGAGCAATAAGAATCATGATCAACGAGTTTTTATTCATGAATTGGACTGGATGACTCGTGGCTCCAATAGGCCGGCGCAACTACATAAACAGCTCACTCCACAATGGACATTTTGGAGAATATGTTTCATTTTGGCTATTATGTCTCATTTTGGCTATTTGCAGTGGCCAGCAATATCACCTGATTTATCTACCACATACTTCTTTTTCTTTAAGTTTTTTTGAAGTCACGGGTCTATGTGATCAAATCACAGACTCTGAAAGCTCTCAAGAAAATATCCGACAATAGTTCGAGAACACATTTCTCGAAATTCTCTTCAGAACGATGGAAAATGCAGTAAAATGAACCCAAATGATTAGCAACGATGGCAGTGACCACTTGACATACATAATCCTTATAAACTACAACAAATCAAAATAATATTTCACTTATTTATCTAAATAATGAATTTAAAAAAATTAAGATCAACATATTTTTTGCACAGCAAAAGTCATGGTAACCCTGAAAAAAAAATAACAAAACTTTATTAAACATTTGTGATTTTTTAATTGGATTTCTTTACTTAATACTTAGTAGGATATGTCTTAAGTTTTAGAACTTAAATCAACCATGTCGGCATTGAGGGCATATTTGACTCCAATCAGTCATAAGTATTTTCTTCAGCTGGGCTTTATTAGAAATTGTGTGATTTGGTATGCGTTTTTCTAAATTATTCCACAAGTGATCAATTGGATGCAAATCGGGACTATGTGGTGTGTTATTTGCGATCCACATATTAACGTCAGCTGGTGGATGCTTTGGATAATTGTCCTGTTTAAACTAGAATATTCAATGCGATTAAAATTTTCTTTCAAAATGTTCATGTAAACTATTTTTTCCATTGTCAATGAACACTAAATTGCCAACACCGGCTGCTGACCATATCATTACTCCATACTCCCTCTCCATACTTCAAAGTTTTTATTATATCCTTGCATCTAGCTCGTCCCAGTTTTTGCTACTATTCGAGTCCGATCGATCCAAAAATGTTAAAGTTTGATTTGACCGAGAAAATAACTTTTTAACAAAAGTCGTTTGATTTAATTTCCATATGCTTGTTCTGTTTGTTTCGCTAATGTACATCTTATTGCGAGCAGTACAAGCATTGTAACCAGCCTACAGGATGTACCCACGTACTGTGTCTGCAAAAATAGCTTCCCCAATGATTCCTTTAACTCCAAAGATATTTTAGGTGTACTTCTGTATGGGTCTTTTTTAATAATGGCTTAAATTTTTCGTCCATATTTATTATTAAGCTTTGGTGGATGGCCAACAGGCTTTTTTTAATTCTAATTCATCTTTGGAAAAGATTTATAACTCTTTGCGCTGTTGATTTGTTCACTCACAATATATTTTCCTTTACTGACTGTAGTTTATTTAAAAAGTAATACAAAGAGTTTGCTTTCAAATGAAGAATCAATTGAAATTCATAGAAATATATTTTTGAACTATTTGAATCAATCATTCAAAAAACAAACTATAAAAATTTACAGACATTCAGTAGGAGTTGATATTCTCTGTTAAATATAAAATTTTATGTTTTCTGTTTCTAAAAATAGAAATTCATATAATTCCTTTTTGTTCTTTTTTTAACAAAAATAAATTGTTTATATACAAAATTATTTTAATAAAAATTACAAGAAAATAAAAACATATGTTACATCTGTGTGGTTTGTGTTTTGTAAAATTACATACAAATAAAAAAAAAATTCAATTTGAAAAACAAACCAAAAAATAAGTTTTTTTCTACATTTTGTCAGTTAAAAATTGATGGTTATTTTAAACGACTTTCGATTGCTTTTACTAATTTCGTCGATTATTAAACATTCATTGAAAATAAACAACAAAATAGGTTGAATATAATGAAAAATCAGTAGTCCTTTTTTATTGTATTTTCAATTAATTTAAAATGTATTTTAGATTATTTTTAACTAAATAATATTGTGAGTGTTTCTATTTATATTTTCAGCAGTTTTTATTAATTATTATTTTTCGTTCTTTTATTGCTAACTCTTTTCTCGACATTTTAAAAAATTACTTGACTTCAGTTCTTGTCATAATAAAATGTTTCTTGGAAATTTGGAAAGTACCGTTACATATTTTAAAAGGGAATCAATAATAGTCTAAGGGATGCCAACAGTTGTGCAATAAAATTTTATAGGGTAAATCAAATATAAGACCGTCTATGACTAGCGGTACCATGACTATGCTACTGTGCTTGAATATAGAGTTATATACAATTTTTATAAGTCTTATTAAGTTAAAAATGGGAAATATTTTTTCGATTTGCGGTAGTATACAAGTGAATACACAAAATAAAAATAAGTGTCACATTAACAGTTACGTAAATTTTTGAGAAATTTCGGTCGATTTTTTATTTTGACAGGGATACTATGAATTTTGCTGCTCACTGTATATCAGATTGTCATTCCTTTTGTAACATGTGGTAATATTGCACTGTATATATTCATTGTTCTTATGAAGTTCTAAGCTATTCTAGTGATGTCGGCATGAAGATGCAACTATGGTAGCTCATTTCTTCCCGAGTTGTTTGGTAATAAAAATGTGTAAAATCGGCCCAGTGGTTAAAAAGTTATAAGAAAAATGGTAAAAGGTTCGTCTCAATTTTCTATACAAATTATTGTACAATAAACCGTGTCGCTCTCCATACAACATGCTTTTAACACTTATAAGATTTAGCTAATTATAAAGTGATTCCGATTATATTATCATAATGATATCATATTCTATATAAAAATAGCCTGGATTATCGATAATATTTTGATACTGAACACTTACGATTTTTCTATCACTATTATTGGAAATATCGATAGTAAAAATAGCATGGGTTTAGTTAAAAACATAATTTAAAATTCACATTGAAACTCAAACCATATTTCATTATTAAAATTGATTTTTACACTAAAAATTACCACGTACGTTTTTATACACATTCATGTATGTATGTTATTTGTTGCACTTGTGTTAGTGTTATATAAAGCTTAGTGATAAACCGGTTGGATTGACCCAAATGGGACAAGTTTTTAATTGAATTTTTAATTAAATTATAACATACCTAATTATATGTCTGACCAATAATTTTGACAGTAAAGCTATGCGAGAGGTGGCCATGTGAATATATCAATAATAACCGCTGGAAAGATGTAACCGCCAAAAACAAAATTTTACAAGAGAAGGTTTTCTTTTTCATGGCATAAAAATACCCCGACAAGATATAACAAAATTAGTCAAAAAGTAAACAAATAACACTAGAGTGTCAAATAGAAAATCCTTATTCTGCCTAATGACTTTAGCTGTTTTAGTTGATAAAAGAGTGATTTTTTTTTAAATTAAAAAAAACCTATAAAGTAGAATTTAGTATAGATTTAGTTTAGAAAGCTAACACCTACTTTACTCTTTCAGATAGAAATTTAGTATAAAATAATTTGATATGTAGATTTTTAGTTGATCTAAAAATCATTATTATCATGAGTACCATTTTGATGGCGGTACTTTGTAGTACATGTACTACCATCAGATTGCCTTTCCCGTTAAGCTTTGCTGTAGATTCAAGTTTTTGTATTTAAACAGTCATCATAGTAAATAAGATATCGAGAAACTTCTTAAACATTTATTTATTTATTTGTTTATAATGAAAATCACAAGGATATTAATCTCCCCAATGTTATCGTTATTGTATCAACTAAAGTTTCTTTAGTGGAAAGGCAAATATTTACGTTGTATTTAACATGAAAAGTCCGTTATTCTTCTTTTTAGTTAGAACAAAGAAAGGAACCTTTCATTCCATATTATTGGCAAAAATGTTGAAATTAAAGGATCCGGTAAAAATGTGGATTTATGTTTAAATGTGATCAATATGGTTACATGTATACACAAATGTAGATTTATAGGGACATATATGGAAGTACAAGTGATTCCATATATGCAAAAGAGAGTCATTTATGGCATTTCGTAGGCCCCAATGGAGCAAATATCAGTATATATTCATCATACGGTCATATAGACCGCACACTCAGAAAAAACTTTGTGGAAAAATTTGTAAACAGTTTTTAATAGCACTTTACTATTATTTTTTTTTTACCTAATTTTTAGTAAAAAAATATTATTTAGAAAATTTTTTTGCTATTTACATTCTACAAATTACAGAATTTGAATACCCATTTACGAAAATTTTTTCTATTTTTAAAAAAGTAATTGTGAAAATACTTTTCACAACCGACTCATGTCCAAAAAGAAAGACATCCACTTAAAATAGCACTTAAAACTTTTTAGTTCTCAAAATCAGCCTATAAAACAATTAAAATTTGATCTTAAAATCCAAAAATATTACTTAATAGTTTTTTAAAACAAAAATTAGCAAATTAAAATAAAATTATAAGTTCTTTTTTATTTTTCCTATTTTTAAGCCTTTAATTTTTTTTTGTTTAATGTTGTCTAATATATTTTTAGAAAAAAATAAATAAAATAAAAAAATGTTGCTCGATAAAAAGAAAATATAAATTTATTTATAAAGGGTGGTTTAACTTTAAGGGCCGATGTTGGTTTTGAATAAAACACAAATTATGTAGGAAATTACTGTCATTTATTTTTATTATGATAATATGGTATGGTTCAATTATGTATAGAATAAAATATCGGCCAAATGGCCGCCGCGACCTCGGCGGCACACCTCCATCCAATGGTCCAAGTTTTCGATGACGCTGAGGCATAATTGAGGTTCTATGGCGTTAATGTGCCGAATTATCTCATCCTTTAGCTCTTGAATTGATGCTGGCTTATCGACGTACACTTTTTCTTTCAAATAACCCCAAAGAAAGAAGTCCAACGGTGTCAAATCACATGATCTTGGTGGCCAATTGACATCGCCACCACGTGAGATAACATGGCCATTAAATTTGTCGCGCAAAAGAGCCATTGTTTCGTTAGCTGTGTGGCAAGTGAAACCACATATCGTCCATATGAAACCACATATCGTCCAGGGTCATATCCTCAATTCCTGGCCACAATAAGTTCGTTATCATCTCGCAATAGCGAACACCATTCACGGTAAAGGCTTGGCCGAGCTCATGACCCACTATCGCGAACAACAGCAATGTTTTCCGCAGAACGAACTGGGCGAGCATGCACAGATGTTTTCACAGACCCGGTTTGCTGAAATTTGCCCACAATTCTCCCAATTGTGCACACATTTGGTCGATTATGCTGTCCAAAAAAAATCACGAAGTGCACGAAATTCATTTTGATTTGAACGCCCATTTTCATAATAGGCCTGAATAACTTTAACGCCTTGCTCGATTGTGTATCTTTCCATGGTGTGGTTTACATTCAACATCGGCCTATAAATTTAACCACCCTTTATATTCGAATTCGTAAGACAATTAAAAAAAAAATTAGTAGCTTTAAAGTGTAACAAGTGTATCTAAAAATAATTGACTTAATTTGGGCATTTTAATATTTTTTTTTATAAATTAAACAATTCATTGATTTTACAGCAATTTACTAAAATTTAGTAGCGCTTACTAATAAAAATGCTGTCCTTGACAAACGCAAAAATTATACCTACAATTTTTTTGCCATTTTGAATCTCTTATATGTGCTTAATAAAACCCTAAAGTCCAAACTTTGATTTTTTGAATTTTTTTTTAAATTTAAAATTGGCAAATTGAAACCAGTGTTTCCAGTTCTAATCTATATGGAATTAACTTAAATCACGTTAGCACAGCACAATATGAAAAATACTTCTCACCAAAGAATGCAAAAATGTTGTTGTAGTAGATAATTTCAATAAATTTTAAAATTTGCATTCAAATTTGTTGATAAAGTGTCATGTGACGCATTAATTGCCGGGGAAAGTTTTCATAACTTGGCTATTTTTCAATCGGTTTTGTTCTTTATTCCCTTATTAGAAAGATAATTTACTGCAAATTACAATCCTTTAACCAAATTAATTCAAACATGTTTTAAAATATATATTTTTTTTTAAGAATATGAATAAAAAATTAATTTTCCCCTTGCAATTCCTTTTCAAACTTTACGGTCGATGCGGCATCTCTTTCCGATATCCGGGAATGGTTAATCCCTTACATTTTTTTCTTCATACAAGCTTGGAGCACATATATTTAGATTTTTTAAATGGGATATGGTAATATGTGATATGGTAATATGTGATATCATATATCGAAATATATGCCAAATATTTTTCCATATATGATACACATATTACACGCAGAGAAAAAACATGGTTGCAACATGATCACTGCTTCTATATTGTGCTTGCTGCAATTGGGTATGGTTGTCACAACCATATTGTTGTTTGTCTTACCATCAACATGGTCGCTACCATCATTATTATAGTAAATATTTTACTTTTTTATGATTGCCACCTTCTATTTTATAACATGATTGGCTGTAACCATACTGTGGTAACAAATATTCTGACTATGAAAAAAATATGATAATTATGCAATCATAAAATCCTGCCAACAATCAATGAATAATTATACATCAAATAAAACATGACTGGCATTTACAGCCCTAATACGAGTATTGTCTTGTTTTCATAAAAACCAAAATGTCTTAAAAAAGCAATCATCAGTTGATAAATCAGTTACTAATTCGAGATGTGTGGCCTTGGTAGCGAAGCAACAAAATACAGCTATATATGCCTTTGTTGGTTTTTTCCCTCTGATCTTGTAGTGAATCCAAAATGGTCCGCAATAATCAACCCCGGCGTTAATGAAAGGGCGTGCTGGAGTCACCCGAGTGTGAGGTAAATTTCCCATGAGTTGTTGACATAGTTGGGGTCGAGCTATGGCACGATCAACAGTCCAAAAATGCATTAGATGTGCCAGAGCTCGACCCCAACTATGTCAACAACTCATGGGAAATTTACCTCACACTCGGGTGACTCCAGCACGCCCTTTCATTAACGCCGGGGTTGATTATTGCGGACCATTTTGGATTCACTACAAGATCAGAGGGAAAAAACCAACAAAGGCATATATAGCTGTATTATGTTGCTTCGCTACCAAGGCCACACATCTCGAATTAGTAACTGATTTATCAACTGATGCTTTTATTGGTGCTTTGAAGCGCTTCATCAGCCGCCGAGGCCGTTGTCAAATTATATACTCGGATAACGCTACTAATTTCCTAGGAGCTAAAAACCAACTATCGGAATTGGCTGAAAGCATATATTCCGTAAATGGAAAATAAGCAATCATTTCCGCGTCCAGCTCAAAGGGAATACATTTCCATTTTATTCCACCATGAGCGCCACATTTTGGAGGGCTCTGGGAAGCAGCAGTTAAATCAGCGAAACATCTATTACTACGCAGTGTTGCCACAGAATCTTTAACACAAGAAGAGCTGGGAACAGTTATAACTGAAATCGAGGCAATACTTAACTCCCGCCCACTGACACCTGTTTCAAATGATCCAAATGATCTTGAGGCGCTCACATCTCAAATTGACAGCAGTGCAGTTACAAGAAAGATGTCAGCATCATCGCATTGAAATCTCGTATCCGATATTAAACAAAGGTTTTGGAAACGATGGTCCACTGAGTACTTAAATCAACTACAGCAACGGTATAAGTGGAATAAACAGTTTACTAACCTTAAGATTGGAGATATGGTCGTAGTTAAAGAAGACAACTTACCCGTCATGAAATGGCCTTTAGGGAGAATTATACAAATCAACCCTGGTGATGATGGTGTTATCAGAGTCGTGAAAGTCAAAACAACTAATGGACTATTCAAACGCCCAATACATCGACTCGCTCTCTTACCCATTGAATCAGATTCTGTAGATGTCAACAATCCAACCATCAGCAAACAACTTCCACCTCGAATGAGGAACCCATTGCCAAGAAGAAGAAAACGTCGACAAATCATCTCACCTTGTCACTCCTCACAATGTTACTCCTTCTGCCAATAGTAATTGGAACTCCAGTCGACAACAAAAAATTTGGAACGAAGTTAGGAATCCATTTTGAGGAAATTGGCACAACAGCCATTTTAACCACTGAATGGAACATCTTTGTATACTATGATTTAAATACATACTGGTCTGAAACATCAATTTTAATTAATGGCACGAAGTCTCTAAAACATCTTTGTAATATGATAAAATTAAACGAATCATGTCTCATCATTATTGACCATTTTGAACACATGGAAGATGATCTACAACTGGAGAATCGACTGTTACGGAGTAAAAGGGGAGCCCTGAATATAGTTGGTAATGTTGCTCATTCATTATTTGGCATATTGGACTCTGAATACTCCGACCAGATATCCAATACAATACAACAAGTAAAGGAAAACGAATCATACTTATTGAAATTGTTCAAGAACCAAACATCTATTGTTGATTCAACAAATAATATCATACGTCAAAACCAATTGGCAGCTAAGGCAAGGTTTAAACAATTGGAACAGAAAATTGAAACGTATTCGGAAGCAATGCAGGACATCAATAATGTATTATTCCAGATACATCTCACCCAATTATTTAACAGTGGTGTCTTGGAACTGAACATACTTTCCAATAATATACAGAAAATACAGTCTTCAATTCTTGATGCTCTTATAGATACACATCATGGAAAAATCAGCCCATTGCTACTAACCCCAGAACAATTACAGGATGAAATTAATCAGATTAAACTCCATGCACCAATTTCAGTGACTCTTCCTATAACTGGAAAAGATGAACTACTACAGCTATTCAAACTAATGCAGGTTCAAGGCAGACTTACGCGTCAGCATGCAGTCTTCAAAATTACTTTACCATTGGTCGAACTTGAACAGTTTAAGATGTATCAGCTTATTCCTGTACCCAATGTATTGAACAGCACCATGGTAGCTATAAAACCATGTACTGATTTCATGGGCATATCAGCATCCCACAAAAAATACATTCTTCTTACAAGGTCAGACCTAAAAGCTTGTAATATAATAAAACAAGACATGTTTTTGTGTTCCAATGTTCAAATTCGTTACAACTATGGTTCCGAGGTCTGTGCATGTGAAATTAACTTATTCAACAATGCAACGTCGCCGACTTGTATCCTTGAGAAAACTAATGTCAGATGGATACCACTCAACAAAAGAAATAATTAAAATTCATATGAAACTGGCCAATCGAACACAGTAGCATAAACACATTGCAATTAATGCAATTCGTAATGTGATATCTTTATTGACTGTTTGTTGGCCAAAATAAAAAATGTAAACAAAATAAAAAGTAAACAACTTAAGGGTATTCACTAAGTACTAAAATTATTATTAACATGTGCTTAAACATATTGTTTACTAAAACCGGACAAATAACAGATGGGTAGAAAATACCTTTCATGTGGCATTAAAACATTTTATCAATTGACCTATTAAGATCCATTTTTTTTTCGAAAATTCCTTAAACATGTAATATTATTCTATATAATTCTACATAAAGATTTTATACGGATCATATTATGATAATACAGAAATCATAATATAGTTATGGAGACCATAATGTAATAACATTTTGAGCATACTATGATTACATGCAATCATATTATAATAAATTCAACATCATAATATGTTTATTTAGAATCATAATATGGTAATTTTTGGATCATAACATTACTGTAGGGTAATTATTATGATAACCATAATATAGTACGACTATGGTTGGCACAATCATAAACCCAAAAATATATGATGCTCTTTGAATATGATTCTCCCAACCATGTTTTTTCTTTGCGTGTACTACATGAATTTTTATTTTTAACTCATCTTTGTTTATATATTGTATCATTGACTTAGAAAAATAAAAAAAATCGATAAATTTACATATAATTCTATTTTGTTATTTTTGTTTTTTTATTCTAGTTTTTTTGCTTAACTTTTGAGGTCTTTACTTTTAAATAGTTTGTTGTGACATTGACCAAATTTAAGCGATTAATCGACTATGCGAAATGACAACACTATAACATATTCAACAAGTTCATTTGTGGTTAGTCAATGTTCAAAATTAAACCAGCATATATGTATGTACATTGATAAACAGATAAATCATTTTTATTTTTGCTTTTCTGTTTAAAGCGTTTTAATTTATAAACTTAATTGTATAGTCTTTAATGCATTTTAAAAACAAATTACAATCTTTGTAGTTCAATCAAATTTAATTCCTTAGCATTTTTAAGAGACACTAAGTATGTTAGGGTTATAACTTAAAAATACGATACAAATTTTTCATGTTATTTCTATTTTACAAATCTTAATGAAGTATGGTATGGTATCCTGAGCAGACATGATGATACAAATTGCAAAACTTTTAAAAAAGTAATAATTTCTTAGATCACATTTCTAATTATGTGTTTTTGGTGATTTATTAACCGGAACTTTCAAACGTATTCACATAAAAAGTGCTATTTTCAAAGTTTGATCAACGTATTCTAGTTCAGTACAACTAATTTCTACTGCTGCTTTCATTTAAATTAGGTATTTAGATATCAAATTTTACCTTGAGAAGAAATTTCAATCGGATTTAAAGTAATTTTTCATGTAATTTGTTTTTCTTAATTTTGAAAATATTTCTAATTGATTTGATATACACAGTAGCTCAAAATGTATCACCAGAAGATATAACTTTTGAAAATGAGGGAAATTGTTTGTTTTCTTTTAATATTTATAAAGTAAACAGATACGGAATACCCGTCTGCAAGCCATGGAACACTATACTCCCTAAGAACGCATAAAACTCGAGACTATTAGTGTTATGGAATAATTCGTCCGGCCCATTAGTAAGGTATAAACTCAATATTAGTTCATACATTTTATGAGTGTACACAGCTCGAGAGACAATTTCCATTTTAAAGGATGCGTTTCTCATTTTGATTTTATTTTTTTTTTCAAAGAAATAAAGAATTCATCATACGCCTAATGTATATATAATTCATTTATATGACTGTAAGTTGTTTAGTACTTTGGTTAGTTTACCCAACTATTTGACCGCAAGCAGAGGAAGAAAAAGAACAAAAATATTTTTTTTTTTTAAAAGAAACTTTGTTGTCATCTTACAAATAAAGTTATAACCAACACTTTCATGTTTAACTTTATCTACAACATATGCTTTTGATGTTGAACTAAAAAATCAATACTTTATTTATAAAATAATAAAAAAAAAAAATTAGAAAAGCATAAAATTCAGAAAAGAAAAACTATACTGCTATATAATATTGCATTTCCATATACTTGCGTTTAGCAAAATTATATATTTTGTTTAAATTATGTGTTCTGGTGCGAATTTGTCCATGTATTGATATTTATGTGAGCAAAACTAGGACAATTTGAAAAAAAAACAGTGCTATCCATTTATAGTGAGTGGCAAGTTCGATCAAATATCATTTACTTATAGTTTTGAAATTAAAAAAAAAAACACTTTTTCTGTCATAATGTAACATAATCAAAAAAAAAAATCATTGTTTCCTTCCACCTTAAACAAATTTCGAAAATTCGAATACACAAATACACTTCATGGCCAGTGAAAATAGTTTGAAATGCCTTCCTGTAAAACATGTTATTTTCCTCATAATGGAAACATAGTAAATATAAGATCATTATAAATATTTTGTAAATACCCTATAGCAAACTTGATATTTTTTATTTGAAAAAAAAAAAGAAATAAAAAATTTTGCAAAACTTTTTACTTTGTCACTTTATTGAAAAATAAACTCTGACTGATAAAAAAAACTATACAGTTTTAAAGTAAATATAAAGATGCGAAAAAGAAAATAAAGTGGTATTTTTTTTAGGAAAACTTTAGACATGTGATATTTTTGGCAGGTTCTAAATGTAAATGGCATAAAAATTGGTGTCACAAAAGTTATTAATTTAGAAATAATGAATAAAGTGCAATATAAAAAATAGTATTAAATGATAGTAGCATTTATTTTGATAATGATAAATATAAAATAATAGTTAAAACTCATTTTATACAATATCACACGTGGGATTTTTTAATTGGCATTAAACTATCATTAGCATTAGCTTAGTAATGCTAATGCTAAAAAATATAATTATAATTTTATGGTAATGCAATTTTCAGGCATTAGCATTTGTCCTACTAATGCTAATAAAATAGTGCCAATGCCTCAAAATCTATTTAAAAATGCAACATTTTTAGCAAGTTCGGTAATGTTCCATTTCGATAATACGTATTAGGTAGTTTCTGGAGGGATCCCGAGGAACTTTTATAAATCACACTATAAAACAAGGGTGTCCAAGCCCTATGCTCTTGATGCTCATTTGGTTTTGTAAAAGCGCTTAGCTATAGGCTGTATGTTTTAATACACATAGAGCACTCAGCAATAGCAATACGAAATACACAAACAACTTTGCCTTATTAGCTTTGCTGGTAAACATTGACGACAGCGATCATCAATGTAGATTTTTTTTGTTTAACGTATTATGAAATATTTTTTTTTCTTTTTTCTTTGTATGTATTGGTTTTTACAATAAAAAATATTGAATAAAAATTAGTTATTCTTTTAATGTATTGGTATTTGCTCTTCCATAAGGAACTTTTGGGCACCCCTGCTCTAAAAGAACAAACTTTTCTATTTTTTGTCCTATCGTGCTCAGTTCTCGAGACTTTGATCATTTCGAAAACCAAGCGGAATTTTTTTTTAATTTCGGAAATCATGCCACTCCTGTAATACGGATTAGATTCCTGAGGAAATAATTTTTATTAAACAGGCTATGGCTGACTATATATTTTTTTTATCAATTTATGTGATAATGACACAAATTTCATTCAGTCACTCTGCAGATACTGTTTACAAATGGATCCCTCGGGATGTCTCCCGGGCGTGGTATATTATTATTATGCAATTATGTCATTACTGCAACAATTTTGCCGTATCTCGCTTAATTTTCGGAGATATTGGTAATTTTACCAAATGAAGAGTATCTCGAGGACTAAGCGAGATAGCTCAAAAATTTTTTTGAACGAGGTAGCTCTAGGAGGGAAGTCTGGTAGGGAGCTCGAGCAATCAAATTTTATGAAGCAGACATAGCGAGACTTATTTTGTTTGTTGACCAATTTATGTGATAAACACTCCGATAAAGTAAATTTGATATCCTTCTCCAATCTATTTCATTCCCGTTGCATTTTATTTCGTTCTACTTTACCTGGTAATGAATCAGAATGGAATGTAAATCAATATACATATACATACATATTTAAAATATGTAAGTTTTATTTCGAATTTTCCATTCCTGATTTTAGAAATTTATTTTCATTTTAAAGATCTGCCAATTACAATTATTTCTTTTGAATTGAATAATTAATAATTTCTTTTTAAAGAGAAACAATACTCAGGTAAGTTGAAAGGTTGTGAAAGATTTCAAATATGCCTATAATCTCATTACAATTTTTGTTATGCAATGCAAATGAAATAACCATTTAATAAGTACACTTAATGAATTAGTCCCATGTATGCTCAAAATTTTAAAATACTGACTTAAATTTATTAAAGATTTTTTCTTATTTTTTAAGTTGTAAGAAAAAGTCACCTCTAAGAGACAAGGCGTATGATTTATTTCAATTTGTTAGTAACGTCACTCATACGCAGCCAGTAGTTTTTTGAACAAACAGCAGTGTCGTTATATTTCGATATTAACTTTTTCAGGCATTAAAGTTCACTGTAATATTGAGATAAAATTCTGAAAATTTAAGTCTCATCTAATTGGGGGGTCTTGAATAAGAATTTGATGTCATATTCTTCATGGATTGCCTCATCAGGCTGCAGGGTGTTTTTCAATCAAAAACAAAAAAAAAAAAATAAAGAGTAACAATGAGAAGAAAAAACTGTGTTAATTCAAATCTTGCTTGAATACTTTCACACCCTTTACGTTAAGGAAGCCTTATATGTTGTGTAGTTTGACCAAATTAAATATTATAAGAATTCGCCAATTGCTTTAAGAAATAATTCTAGGACCATTATTTTATGTAGTTACACTCATCAATAAAAATCTGTAATGGCAACTGAAAATTATGCTGTTATTACGAGAAATTTTGCAACTCGTAATTTGAGCCTAGCGGTATTGTTTGCTTATCTGCTGACGTGTAGTACAATGAAATTAGTAGAAAAAAATAGTAACCGCTATTATATCTTAGAAAATTTTTTGTAAAGTGGAATTAAAAATCGATTTGCTAAAATCAGCAAAACAAAATTTACTAAATACTATTAGTATTAGTACAATTGAATTAGTATAAAAAATTAGTAAGCGCTACTAAATTTTAGTTAATTGCTGTAAATTCAATGAATTGAAAAATATAGCAAAATTTAAAATTATAAAAAAAATTTCTATATTATTAAAATACCCAAACTAACTCAATTATTTTTAGATATACTTGTTACACTTTAAAGATGCTTATTTCTTTTGAAATTCCTTTACGAATTCGAATAAAATAATTCGCATTTTTTTTGTTATCGAGCAACATTTTTTTTATTTTAATTAATTTTTTCAAAAATCTTTAAGACAAAATTAAAAAAAAAAAATATCAAAGTTTTAAAAATAGTAAAAACATAAACGAATTTATCAATATATCCTTTACCACTGGTGGTGAAAAAGGGTATATATAGGGTCCGCCACATAACTTTTTTTTTTTTGAAAATGCTATAAAAAAAAATTATTTTTTTATTTGAAAGTACAATCCTTCCGGTTAATAATGGAAAAATTTCATTTAAATGGCTGCTTCGGCTGGCCATGCAGTAGCCTACACGATCGGTCCAATTTTTAAGCACAGTATCGATTGTGTGCAGCTGTATTTCACCAATGGCTTCACGAATATTGTCCTTTAAAGCGTCAATTGTCTCTGGCTTATCAGCGTAACACTTATCTTTGACGGCACCCCACAAATAATAGTCCAACGGTGTCAAATCGCAGCACCGAGGTGGCCAAACGACATCAGCTCTGCGGCTGATAATGCGATCTCCAAAAACAGGACGCAAAACATCGAGTGTAGCTTCGGCTGTGTGGCACGTAGCGCCGTCCTGTTGAAACCAAATTGTTGCCAATATCATCCTCTTCAATTTTTGTGAACAAAAATTCGTTCAACATGGCCCGATAACGATCGCCATTGACTGTAACGGCCAGCCGAGGCAGCCATTTGAATGAAATTATTTTCCATTATTAACCGGAAGGATTGTACTTTCAAATAAAAAAAGAAATTTGAGAAAATATTCAGTAGTTTTTTTTATAGCCTTTTCCAAAAAAAAAAAGTTATTTGGCGGACCCTATAAAAGTTTGTCATTCCGTTTGTAATTTCTACAATATTGATCTTAGACCCTATAAAGTATATATATTCTGTGTCCTTATGAAGAGCGAAGTTGATTTAACGATGTCCGTCTGTGTATTGAAATGGGGTTTCCAAGGCCACAGACATGATGAAGACGTGCTTGTTATATATTTCTTTCACATGTGATCCATTTCTGTTTGCTATTGAAATTCAGCCAGATCGGTTGAGAAATGGCTGAGATATGAGCAAAACCACGACTACCTCCAATTTTTTTTTATTAATATGTATGTTGAATTTTACGCATTTTAAACACATGCATTTGTTGAACTTCTTTTCTTTCACCCCTTCATCTTTTATACACAAATAAAAGACAAATAAAAAGGTGTGCCATTCAAAAAACCAAACAAATCTGTTTTAACGAAAACTGTTTATTTACTTCTTTTAACGATGATTGCGTATGTCCTTCAATGGCTCAGTGGTCTAAGCGCTTTCTCACAAATATTTTTTTTCTTTTAGTTGCGCGATCGATTCCCGTCTATTCAACTTTTACAATTTTTTTTTTTTATATTTTCTTAAGACTTTTTTTGTTTTTTCTTTTACATAACAAATACGTACAGCACAGTTGACGATGTCGGTCAGCTTTTCTGTATATTTGGAGAACAGAAAGAGGAAAAGTTCGAAAATACGGTACAAGCATCTTGATTATCAATACCCAACATCATTCCAAATGTGGGCGGGATCCGTGAATTGGTACAAAATATACTAATTTATATCTTATGAACGGTAAGACCGTAATAAAATACTCTATAAATGGGCTTAAAACATCAAAATTTGTATAAAAGCTAAAATTTTAGAGCTGTGATATGACCTATGGATACGTCTTATATATCAAAAAATCGAAAATCTTTAGTAAAACATATTTGATGAAAAACTCGGAAATATCAGTTCAGATACAAAAAAGTTAAGACCAAAACATAAATTTTTTTTTAAAAACATAATTTTTTTTTATTAACCATGGTGAAGGGTATATAAGATTCGATATAGCCGAATATAGCACTCTTCATTGTTTAGTTTTAATTTACTAATTTTTGTTTTGAAAAATGTTTTTGGTAAATTTTTTTGATTCTAAGGTCACATTTTAACTGTTTTAAGAGCTGATTTCTAGAACTGAAGAAGCTTTTTGTAAAAAGTATCCTCACTTCCGATCCCTTTTTTCTACCTATGTAAGATTTTAAGGCAATTCAAGTTTGTATGTTTTAATTATTGGAAATAACATTTCCTTCAATACCCATTATTTTAAAATAAGTAAATTTTGTTTGTTAATTTTAGCAAATCGTTTTTCAAAAATTTTTAAAATGACTTGTGAAGATAGCAAAAAAAAAAAATTGTAAATATTCTGTAAAAATACTGTAATTTGCAAAAATTAAATAGCTAAAACCTTTTCTAAATAATATTTTTTTTTTGCTTAAAACCAGTACAAAAATAGTAAAGTGGGTATCAAAACTGTTAAAAAATTCTTCTACTAACTTTTTGCTATGTGTACAAATACCAGCATAAACCCATGTAGAGTATACAAATGAATAAAAGTTCTTTACAACTGTTTTCTCATTGACAACTTTAAATCTATGAAAATTCGGATTTCAATCATTATATTTGAATAAGTAGAAAATGATATTTAGAATGATGATTTAATTAGACTTCTTAAGAAACCGAAAATAGCCAAAAACTTAAACTTCAGGCATCAGGCTAACAAAAAAATATTTACACTCAATATTTTCCGTCAATATTTGTTAGTTATTTCTGAAAATTTTCATTTGCTTATAAAATAAGACGGTTTTTAAATCATATTTTTGTAATTCGTTGTCATAGATGAGAAAAAAAATTTGCATAATGTTTCGTTTTTTTTTTTAAAAATTGGTAACCAAAAATGAATATAAAATTTTTCCTGGGATATTATCAGAAAAAGGGAGCTTATATACGAGTACACACATTTTTTTTGTCGTAATTGTAATAATATGCTATCGATTTTTTAGATCATATTTTTGCTATAATTGATATAAAAATAGTGGAAAGCAACTTCATTTCTATAACCGGCAACTGTTCTAAAATTTTATAGAGACTGTTGCACTGTGTAATTGAAAACTTTTTCTTATAGTTCACATGCACATAATATGTCTGTATTAAAGTTTAGAATTTGGCAATTTTAATAATTAATATTCATATATGTTTGTTTTAATTTCATGCTGGGAATATAAAACTTTGTCAATAGTTTTTGCAAGCATGTATATAAAATTGATAAAAAAACAAGTACTTGAAGTCTTGCAACTGCATTTTGCACAAGAAGTAAAAGTTCATTATGGCTAAATTGAGACTTTATTGAAAAAAAAATATATAGCATATATGTATTTTATGAAATATCAACGTTTAAAATATCTATAGTATATGTGCAAAATATTTTATAAATGAACAATAAAATGTTGTGTGCGTTTTCTTGGAAAAATTGATATTGATTATTTTTAAGTTGTACAACGTTTATATTGAAACCCAAAATAATTACTTTACTTTTTTCAAGTTTTTAAGTTTTTTTTCGAAGAATTTGAATTACGAAAACTTGGGAAAAAAGTTAAAATATTGTACATATTTACTTTTAATTTGTATATTTAGTGATATTTGTTCACTCTTTTTTGGTATGGCCCATATATGAATTTATTTTTTTGTAAGAGTTGATAGTGTTTATTTTTTTGTAGTAAAATTTACACTTGATTTGTGTATTGAAAGATAACAAGTTTTAGTAAGAAAATAAACTTTATGGTAAATATTTGCGATTAAAGAAAAAAAAACTTGTATATTTTACTAAAATCATTAGAATTTATTGTTGCTTGTTTTTATTGGAAATTTTGCTTAATTTCTAGTTTTAGCATTTTTTTCTTTAAAATCAGGATAACCGGGTTGTGTTAATGCGACGTGAACAGGCATGAAATAATAAGGTTGTCAGTAGCTCAATAGATTCACCTTGAATTTTAATTTTTCTCAAAAAATTTTTTATTTATTCATCAAATTTTTATTTTGTCCCCTTCAAAGTATTTCCCCTTAGATATAATACATTTGGGCCACCGTTTTTTCCAATCTTAGAAGCAGTTCTGATATACATTTTTTGGTATAGCCTTCAGCCCTCTCAGTGATTCGGTTTTTATCTCCTCCTAGGCCTCTGCTGGGCCTATTGTGTTCTCCTTAAGAACATGGAGATTGTTAACGTCCGGTATTCAGAAACCTGGTTTCCCGGACGTAACTCCTCAAGGTTTTCCAGTCGACGTTCCTCAGGGATTCCAGGTCCGATATAACATCGCCTCCGAGGTGCCTGGATCTTAATTCTGCAAATGCCTGACAGTGGCAGAGAAAGTGCTTCAGCGTTTCGCTCTCTTCGCCACACGCTCTACACACGTCAGAATCTGCCCGTCCAATCCGGTACAGTTGTGCCCGTTATCCTGCATGAACAAAATCCTAGTGTTCCAACAGGCCGTGTGGGTTTCTCTCGCCCACGCCTTTAATTCCGCTTTCGTTGCCTCAAACGGTTTTGCGTTTGCCCCCGATGGCTAGTGTATTGGCCCATATAATATGGATCCTGCCCCCAGAGGAAAACTCGGTAATGGCTCTTCTACAGTCCAACCCTAATCGCCCTTTGGCTATCGGTGAATATGTTAGCGTCTACTTGCCCTATATTCAATTCAATCCATCCCACACACTCCGTAATAGCACAGACTTCCACTTAGAAGCTGGTGTTGTGATCAGGAAGACGGTAGGATATATCGGTCTCCGGGTTCTCAATATAGACCCCCATACCCGTTCTATTCCCCAGCCTAGATCCGTATGTGTAGCAACAGATCCCCACGGGCATTCGCCCCAGAGTTCCGCTCGAACATTCTCCCCTCTCAGGGATCACAATCTCGCAGTTTCCGACAATTTCCGCCTCCGGTATGCGATCGGGCATGTCAGATAAGTGTGTGTATACGGACAACGTGCCCAGTATACACTGATGACCTGCTCTGAAATCACCTATATATAGCTCGGCAAGAGATAAGAGGCGTTCGGCCAGGAGTGCCGCCTCGTACTACACCTGCGTTTCGATTAGTGGTATATCCAGCAGTGTCTCCCGAGCCTTGGTTGATGTGGTGCACATTGCCCCACTTATACCCAAGCAACACGTACGCTGGACCCCCTGAAGTGGTCTTATGTTGAATCCTTTGTCCAAAGGCATAAGTTAAGATCGATAACAGATAAGAAAATAATAAATAAAGAATTCGTAAACATTTTGCTTCCGATATTTGTCAAACATGTGTAATGGTGGCCTTAGTAATGGCTTCATTACATTGATGGTATTTTGAGACTTTCATTTCGGTATCAAAAAATTACTTGAATAGTACTTTTTAATCCTCAGAATACTAACAACATTATTGTTTTGTTCTTTTCTAAGCCGTTTAATTTTATCGAATTGCGAATATATTTCTTAAACTCCAGAAAAACTTTGTTTTCGGATGCTTGCGTGAAAAACTGACATTTAGCTTCCCAGAAAATCGTACGATATTTAGTTTTGTATTTTCATTTACTATTTCGTATAGTTTGACAATTTTTTTTTGATTTTTTTTTCAATGTAACTATAAATATTTAATGAACACAAGTAAGGTGGATTTTTAAAATAAATTACAGTAATTAACATGTTTGAAATAATTTCTTTGTGGTTTTAGGTTTTTATATAATACATTTACTATTACAAATATACATAACATAAATACTACAAATGTTTGTTTAACATTTATAACAAAAATAACAAAATAACTTTGAAATTATGAAACTCACCACATTTCATTTCATGTTGCTCCTCCTCTTCAACAGCACGTAAAACCGCCGAATTGGCCAAATT
>OX456524.1:78910472-79200472 GCA_949748255.1 Eustalomyia histrio
GCTTAGTTCTAAAAATCAGCCCTTAAAACAATTAAAATTTGACCTTAAAATACAAAAATTTTACTAAAAATATTTTTTAAAACAAATATTAGCAAATCAAAACAAAATGATAAATTCGTTAATGTTTTTACACCTTTGATTTTTTTTTTAATTTTGTATAAAATATTTTTTGAAAAAAATAATTTTTTCAATTTTTATTCTCTATAATTTACTAATAATAACTTTCATGTCTCTTTGCAATAAAAAAAAAAAAATTTATAAAAAAAAATATGATGTTGATCGATAAAAAAATATATATTTGTATACTCCAATTCGTAAGGTAATTTCAAAAGAACTTAGCCGCTTTAAAGAGTAACAACAGCATTTTAATAATTTTTGTTATACGTTAAAATTTTGTTATATTTTATTTTTTATCAAAAATTTTCGGTTATTCGGGATAATTTATTTTGATAAACTTTGTATATAATATTGACAATCTTTAGTAGCGGTTATTAACTTTCCTGCTATTTTTCTTTTCACTAATATTTAATAAAACTTGTTGCTGATTTTAGCAGATTGATTTACCAATTTTGTATACTAATTTCATTGTACTAATATTAAAAATATTTAGTAAATTTTTCTTGCTGATTTTAGCAAACCGATTTTAAATTTCAGTTTACTAAAATTTAGTAGCGGCTACTTATTTTTCTACTAATTTCATTGTACTACACGTCAGCAGACATGTGTTGCTAAGATTGGCAATAAATATCGCTGGGCTTAAATTAGCAAAATTTCCCATTATAACAGACTTTTTTTTGGTGAGTGTAGTTCATAAATATAAACCTTTTTGCCGAAATTTAATTAAATACACTCAGAATACTATTGTTCAAAAAAATATTTATTTTCATTTTTTTTTATACATTTGATCCAAATGATTTCATGTTTTTTATTTGTTTAAACTTAAACACCCACAAGATTGTTTATTTGTATTAAAAAATTCAAATTTTATTTAAATTCGATTTACATGAGCTTCATAAACACACACACACATAAGGCCATTTGTCCAAAATATATTTATAGAATGTGTGAGTCTACATTATGCAGATAAAAAAAATACAATAACCGACAAATTTAAAAATAAATCAATAATCATTTATTTTTACGAAATTGGTAGGTAAAATTGTATAAATTTTATTTATAACTGATTAATCATTTCTTTTTACTGATGAGTCAGTTGTTAAAAGACTATTTAAAAATAAATAACAAAAACCTGTTGATTAAAATGAAATATAAGTAGACTGGGTTTTAAATGAAATATCTTTTCTTTTTAATTTTTAAATCTATTTCAAAAATCTAAATACTATGAACTACACACATTATTTAGAATTTTCTCTATAGTTTGTAAGAATGAGGCCCTTAACTGAAATTTGAATCGCTTCCAGGAATAAGATCAAAATTATACTTGGTCTAGGGTGTAATATAGTCAACATGGCCGACATTCATTTTTATACTAGTTTTTATTACTTAAATACACATTGTGTTAATTAATTAGCAATTGCGTTAATTCTTTTAATGCTCTGTTACCAGCCACTAACTTTTGGTATGTAACGCGTTTGTATTCATACTTAAACATGATGTATTAAAAGTGAACACTTTAACCTTATACATCCGCCAAAAAAAAAAAAAAAAAAAAACAAAATACAAAATTGTAAAGCAGTATATACAGATTGTGCTATAGAAAAATCAATTGAGTAAATCAAGTTAAGCACTACACCACATCATGCATTCGCGCCCATCTGTTTTTGTGCATAGGGTAAGTATCGTACCTCTATGTGCAGCAGCATGTGTGTAACATCTCTCAAACATGGTGTGGTTTATATATCCCATAAGTGATGTTATCCTAGAAATGGATTTATATCACTTTTTTCTGATGCTGCTGTGCTGCATGATTACGATGTTTTCTTTTTGTTTCGTTTTATTTATTACAAGTATTTTAAAGTCGATACGTACCAAAGAACCAAAAAGAAAAAACAAAAAAAAAAAAAAAAAGAAATAAAAGATGTGTAAACTTTTCAACATATACCACATACTTATTGAACAAAAAATTGTATGTGGTTAAAGAAAAAAAAAAAAAAGAGATTAAAAAAAATTTAAACATACCAGGAAAATGAATTGCAAGTGCCCACCACTTAATGTAAATCTCATGATGTTGCGAAATACCACACTCACTCATCAGAAGGCAGAATTTGACTTAAAACGTAAAAGTTACGGTATGTACAAATTTATGAGCATTATGTGGCATCTGTTTTTTTTTTGCTTTAAATGGACAGACGATTCAATGGCTGTTTTGTAAATACTGAGGATAAAGATTTGACTAAGCACACAGTCCTCGTTAAATCGATCTTTCTAAATTATGCACCACATATTATAATATATAGAAAATATGTTGTAAATATGATTTATGATCTATTTTTGTAGATAAAGAAGAACTCCTCGCGAAAATACTTTATCTGGTACGACATTCAACATCTTCAAGGCAATATTCAGTATACTAAATCATATACAATGTAAGAAAATTGCCACTAGTCTTCTGGCTCTTATAAGATATTCCTCCTTTATCTTGTGGAGTAAATAACGAATATTGGCTTACTGTTCATTTTTACATCAATTAACCCAGGGTTTAATAGTTCGAATTTGCCTAGAACTTTTTCCTGATAAAATTCTTAATTCGTATATATAATTTAAAATTAATTTGTGCACTTTCTATCGTATTGGAGCCAACATTATGAGTTTCAAAAATAGGTTATCGGATCCATTATAAGCGAACCTAAAATTGTCCGGATAAATAACCACAAATAAAAACCTTTCCGCCAAATTTTAAATATATGATACGTTTTTGCAAACGAAACAAAAAAAAAAAAAGATTTGTTGTATCAACCGAATTTCATTCCAATCGAATATTTGCTCCAACCGATTTGTTGTCTAAAATGAATTTGGTGCCAACCGAATCGTTCGGTTGCTGCAGCCATGTGCCAATTTACAAGGTAAAAGTTAGTAACTGTCATAGCTTCTTTAGCTTTGAATTTCTAAGAGCGAATATTCTTGTTCAGTAATCTAATGAAGTTTTTTTTTTCACAAAGAAAATGAAAAATTCCATAAATTTAATGCAAAGCTTCATAATATGAAACTTGTTTTATTGAAAATAATGAACAACTTATGTGCATAAAAATGTATTTTTAGTTTGGTTCGAGATCATAGAAACATTTTTTTCCAAATGAAAATTTTTTTTTTATTTTTTATTTAAGTAATCATGGAGAATACACAGAAAAGGTTATTAGACACAAGCTGAATGGAAACAAAGGAGAATATAAAATAACACAAAAATAGTAAATTTCATCTAAACTTAATAATAAAAATTAACTGTATGTTAGCATAAATAGCTTTTTCTGTTGATTTGTGAGTTAATAGAGATATTTATAATTGACACTTTTAGGGCAAGAAGAATGTTGATGAAAGTCGTAGCTGACCAGAAAATGCATTCAATTCAGCTTGTGTCTAATAACTTTTTCTGTGTATTCTCCATGATTACTTAAATAAAAAATAAGAAAAAAATTTTCATTTGGAAAAAAATGTTTCTATGATCTCGAACCAAACTAAAAATAGATTTTCATACATATAAGTATTAAAAAGATCAACTATAAAATATAAACTTCATTATTAATGAAAAACTTAATTCATTTTAAACAATAATTCCACTGAAATTTCTTTGAATTTAATGCAAAAATGCAGATAATTTTCTTAGGCCGAGTTTTTGGGATGTGAGTTAAACTTGGTTTAGTTAAACCGAAAAAGAATTTTTTCTGCCATTTCCATATTTATTAACATAAATTTGTCGAAACAACTTTTCGTTACATAAAATTTTGGTCTTCATTGAAATAAAATAAATTAAAACAAATTTAAACATCAGTATTTAAGTTACAAACTGCTATAAACTGAGCTTAAAGATAATCTACATTCTAAAAACTCAGCCTTAGTGTAGAAGTTTTTAAACAATTTTTTTTTTCAGAATATTTTTAGCCATTCCCTTTATAATTACTCATCAAAACTTTAAAGTTTTAATAAAGGCTCATACGCTTTTTGTGGCTTAGTTTTTTTGGTTCTATATATGACAAAACATAATATTATATATAACCATATATCTTTGGATCCGAAATTTAAAGGTATATGGCCGTATATTGTAATATATGAGCTAACATGAATAATATATGAGTAACCGAGCAAATTTAGGATCCGAAAATCGATGGTCATATATGATATAAAATATTGTCATGGCCGTATAAGGCGATGTAGGATCATGTCTGTTCATATACTATATTTAAATTTTTTATGGGTAGTGAAAAATTTCACAATTATCTTTAAAATGCTTTTAAAACTTCGTTTTTATACGAGAACACATTTATAAATACATTTTTTTGCGAAATTGAATAAGAAAAAATTACAAATGGCAACAAAAGTGATGCTATTCTTTTTGAAAAAGCATTTAACCCTTTCGCTACATTGTATCCATATGGATACACTCAACTTTGGAGTCATCTAGCAATCTCTAAATCAATGAATCGATTTGGATATCGACTTATAATTGTTTTTTAAGGTCTTCCGAATAATTTTCATAAAAAAGTTTTTAGATTTTTACAAAACTGAGAAAAATATAGCAATTTTAAAAAAACTTTTTTTTTTTTTTTTTTTGTAAAAAAAGGTTTTTTTATTTTACATATTACAAGTATATCGGACCATTTTTTTTTTCAAAAACTGATCAATCATAAAGAGAAATGTTTATTTTAATATTTTGCATTTAAAGTTTTTTGTTTTATAACAAAAAAAGGGTCTGCGGATTTTTTAAACATTGCATGTATCCATATGGATACAAACGTAAGTTGTGGTTGTAAACATTATACACGCAATACAAATAAAATCATTTTGCGTTTGATGCTGCTTTGATGCAGACGTTCTTTTTTTAGCTCTGATACCATTTAAATTCATTTAGAAAAATGGCAAGAAAAATTAAGGACTCTGAAATTGAAACAATTTTAACCATTTTTGCTGATTCCGATATTTCTGACTTGGAAGAGTCGGAAGAATCTGAAGTTATAAACAACTTATATGATGCTTTTGATAATAATAACAGCTTTTTATTAGAAGAACTTTCTAGAGAAGGTCCATATGAGATCAACATTCAAGAAATTAATGTTTATAATAATAATAATGATATAGGTGATAGGGTTATTAAAATCGAAGAAAGTCTTGCAGTTGATGGAACCGTTCAAGAGAGTCCCACAATTTTTCAATCACCACAAGTTCCACTTAAAAAGGCTGACCAATTTCGTTGGAAAAAAGCTTCTTAGACTAATCCAGAGACTTCTTTTTCTGAAACGTACCCAAAGAAAAATATAAAATTGCCTGTCGAGTATTTTTTGGAGTACTTTACAGAAGACTTTCTTCAACAACTTGTATCTTCAACAAACCAGGCATCAATGACTAAATATGGGAAATCTCTCAGTTTAACTAAAGAAGAACTTTTAAAATTTCTAGCTCTAGAAATATTGATTGGTACCATTGGCTACCCGCGTTTGGAAATGTATTGGACAATGGACATCGTAATACCATCATTCCCAGAAAATATGACCAGGAATAGATTCCATTCTTTGCGAAATAATTTAAAGTTCACAATAGACCAATCACGAAGCGATAAGCTTTATAAAATTCGCCCTATAATAAATATGTTTACAAAAAACTCGTACGCTATTCCAAATGATGAAAATCTCTGTGTTGATGAGATGATGGTTCCTTTTAAAGGAAGAACCACTCTGAGACAGTACATGCCTAAAAAACCCATCAAATTTTGCCTTTGTAGCTGCAAAGGCATAGTTTATGATTTTGAGATATATCAGCGAAAAGGAACAATATTAACTGGCTCAAAACTAGGATTTTGCTCTGATATTGTGATTCATCTTGTAAAAACTGTTCCTGAGGAAAAAAATCATAAAATATATTTTGATAATTATGGTGGAATTGTGCAACTCGTGTCATCAATCCATGGCCATGAGCCCGTCAACGAAGTGTCACGATTTTGTGCTGAAAAAAAGAAAATTTTGAAATAACACAACCATGCATTGTATCAGAGTACAACATCAATATGGGAGGAGTAGACAAAATGGATTTTCTCCTTTCTTTATATAGAATTTCGATTAGATCTGGAAAGTGGACTCTTAAGATTTTTGACCATTTCATCGATTTAGTTGTATGTAACTCGTGGTTAGAGTATAGAATGGATCATGAAAACAATAATTTGAAAAATAAGTATATGGACTTACTGAGCTTTCGTAACGATATTGCGCATGGTCTTTTAGCTCGGTCTAATCAACAGGCATGTTCTCGTAAGCGTGGACGCCCAACATTATGGCAAAATGAGGATATTCCAATCAGTCCAACGACCTCCGATAAGAAACGTAAATCTACACCTTCAATTTCTGTTCGATATGACGGAAATCAGCATTGGCCAGAACACACGACGGATAAAGGTAGATGCAAAGTCAAAGGATGTAAAGGACAAACTAGATACAAGTGTTCAAAGTGCAATGTTTTCCTGTGCATTCCCAATGGATCGAGAAATTGCTTCAAGGAATTCCATTATATATCAAATGAATAAATTGTTGGTAAGATATTTTATTTTTCAGATTATATGTATTTTATGTATTAAATATAGATTTATGTGTTATTTTTCTCTAAATTTATTGTAATTATATGAATTTTAGATTTATAATTTTTAGTTTGTGCATGTAAGTATATACAATGTTTGCTTTTATTGAAAAAAATTTAATTTTATATGTTAAAACTACTAAAATAAATAAAATCTTATATAAAAAAATATATTGTACTAGCATTTTTCTTTACCATACACAAAATTTGTATCCATATGGATACATTCCAAAAAACACATTTTGGATAAAAATTTTTAAAAATTGAGTATTGATTGTTGTTCCCAGGGCCAATAATAGTAAAACTCCAAAAAATTGGATTTTTTAAGCAACCCAGTAAAAACTTGTAGCGAAAGGGTTAAAGAAAAATTAAATTCTGCAATTTCTTATATTAAATAAAAATGTTTAATTAATGAAAGATTTAAAGTTATTTCGGGTATGCTGTAAAAAACGGAAACATTGAAAGGTTTTGTGATGCCTGTAACGATACGACAAACGTCTCTCGAAACTTTTCGAATATGTTCTCTCACATCACTCCCTGGTAACTTAAATTAAGAAGAAAAATTTAAATATCCGGGAGAGTTGTAAAATGTTATCCTAAATTTTATTTAATCTCAATATTTACAGATAAAAAATATTTTTTTTTTTTAACAGTGTTAAGAATTCAATTAGCTAGAAAAACTATTAATATCATTGTTAGTTTCAATAGTAACAAACAACCTACGTATATTTAATAAAAATTTTGAAATTTCATCGTATACGAAATATGTAACTTGATACATTTTATGCAACAAGCTGAATCTGTTGTTCTGCATACTTTTATATTCTACTTATAGTGGAGCTTGTACTTCTTTTTCAATGTCTGGCTGTCTATCTGTATGACTGTGTGTATGCGTGTGTGTTTAAAATCTGTAAAATATAAAACGTAGAGTTTGAAAATAAACGAATTTTCTTTATGCATAAATTACCATATTAAACGTGCTCATCGTTGGGTGATTTTATGCACCCATCTTCTTTTTTGACAACTTTTATTTTTGGGATTTTATGTTTACAAGTGAACGACGATAATTCCTTACAGTTACAGTTTGTATGTATTTAATGCAAGTTGCATGAAATGTGTAAGCATTCGAGTGTGCATAAGTGCACTTAAAAAAAAACGTCTTTATACAAATATTATAAAGAATGCGGTAACAGTACATACAAATATGTAGTGATTGCGTGAAAAGCTTAATGATTTAAACTTAATTTATGACTAAGAGAATACTAAGTATTGATAGCAAAATTACTTAATTATTGAAAATGCAATAATCTTTAGGAGCGAAATAGTTAATTATTGCGGAAAAAATATAAAACAAAACTGTCTACTTCTAACCTTTGCCTTTAAACTGTATATGTATTTCCAAACGTTGTATGAATAATTTCATCAATTTTTTAACGTGTACTATTTCACAATATATACGTTTTGTATTGATAGTCCAATAGTAAATGGCTTTCGAATACATAATGAAGCACTTAGTATTAAGTAATTTTTCATATTATTAATTATTCTCTCTATTAGAAGTAAATCATAATAAGGTTTACACTATTTTGTACTTACAGTTCAGTTGACAGGTGTTAAAGTGAGACATTTGTGTTAAATTAAGTTGATTTTGAGTGCAATGTTAACTTTATTGATGTTTTTATACATTACACATTGAAATGCTTTTATATAGAAATGAATAGTCAATTTTTGAGTTTTAGTCTGGGCAAGTAAGTGCATGTATTGAAATTAGATCATTGATTTAATTTAGTTTTCAATTATAATAATTTAGCTTTTGTAGTTTTTTTAAGTTTTTTTTGACCTAAAAAGTAGGTTAAACATTCAAAATGATGGTTTATCATCGTCGAAAAGTCTAACATTTTTATTTTAAAAATTAATTTTTTTTTTTAAATTCAAGAAAAATATCTTAAGATATAAATTGTGCAGAAAAACTGTTGCAGTGTAATATAAAACAATATGCTGTAAAACATGCATTTTTAGGAAAATATGCATAATTATGCATTTATTGACAAAGTATGCCAAGATATGCATAAAAATATATGCCTTTGTAACAAATAATGCAGAAAAAAAAATAGATTTGTTGATTCGCAAAGATATTTGATTCTCTTGCCCTGGTTATATCAAATAAACACAGTAGCTTAGAAGTGGAAGCTTTGGCCAGTGGGGCACATAACTATTATCTTTAAATTTAAAATAGTTTATAATTTAGTTCGAAAGACAATTTTTGCAGTTTTTGATATAACTGTACTGGCCGCTGACTAATGCAGTTGAAAAATCTCGTGCAGTTAATCACCCATATTCTAGTTGTCATCGTCGACACAAGACAATGTCGTCTTGGGATTTTTTTTTTGAAATTGGTTTTCCCATTGTCGTTATCGAAAATAATTGATAACTGTCGACAAGTATTTGGTATTCTGTAAGAAAATGTGACGACGATATTGTCTTAAAACGACTCTGATTTTGTCGACACAATTTTTAGTAACGACTTGAGGAAAAGTAATGACTGAAAAAAAAAAAGAAAAAATGGGAAGAAATATCAAATTTATTAAGTGCACTTGGCCCACCGAGAATAATGTGAGATGGATGGCAGAAGGTAAAGAAAGCATGATCATATAAAGTGGATTATAAAAATATAACAAAATTTATTTATAGGTTTGGCGAGACTTAAAATTTAAAGTTAAAAAGAAAATGGTAGCCAACAAAGCCGAGTGTACAGGTGCTACAGGTGGCGGAAGATTCAAGCAATTTATGTTGAGCCCGCTGGAGGAAGCTGTGGCAAATCTTCTACAGTTTCAGAAACAGCTGAACCCTAAGTTAAAGTCGTTTCCAACACTGAGCTGGTACGACCCCTGAGCTAAAAATCTTAATGTAGCTGCCAACTTTATTGTTTTGGAAATAAATGTGGACTTGATTCCGGTTCCAGCACATCTTTGAAGGCTGTTTTATTCAGCCGATAGTAACTTACAAACCTTTAAAAAAAAATAGAAGATTAACATTCTTTAAAGTAACAGACTTTGATTTTGCTACTCACTTGTTATCCGGCAGATTAAAGATATTGGATTTCTGTATGAGAAACCTTCTTTCCAATACTAGATTTTCTTTATTTTCTTCATCACTGGTATCAGAATTTAAATCACACATATAAAACATTTTTTCGCAAAAATAATAAAAAAACAAATCTGCCGACTCATTTTTTAGAGATGTGTTTTTGTTTAAATCGATAAACTGTCGACGTCGTTACAACACTGTTTTAGAATACCAATTTGAAGTGATGTCTACGTCGAAGCAAAGTGATGTTGATTTAAAAATGACGACGACATTAATAATGACAACTAGAATAAGGGTGAATATTTTTTTTTTTAAATTCGTGTGGCAACTTAATGCTAAATAAAATGCAAAAATTTTGGTTTTTATAAATCCGCTGAGATAGGAATTCCTTATTAAAACACTCGCAATATTATGTAGTGTTTTTTTAGTTATTATTTACTATTATCAGTCTCTTTAAAATTATAATATTTAATATTTACAACGTATGAGAGTTTACTTAAAAGTATTACAACAACTTAAAACTTAAATATTAAGAACAACAAAATATCTAATTATACAAATGTTACAAAATGAGGTAAAAAGATAGAAAAAAACCTTTAAACTTTAAAGAAATTCTATATTAACCCTCTTCAGTAACATCTTTTTCAGAAGTTGTGAAGTTGATTAATCTAACAAACTTTATATAGTATCAAAACTTGAAGATCTACATCTTTTTTCAATTCTAAGTTGTAATTCACTAAATGGGGTGTTAAGCGTAGTCTGATTAAAATTACTATGTAAGAGGTTGGTTAAAAATTTTCTTGGTAAACAAAAAACTTGAAGTTTTTTAAGGTACGTATTGGTACTTCTTGGAAACCAAACCTGACAACAGTATGTCATTATGGGACGAATGCACATTTTATAGAGTAACAATTTATTATTGCCATTTAGTTGTGAGTTTTTATTAAGAAGTGGTAAAAGCGTCCGTCTACAAATTAAAGCTTTTTTACAAGTCTGGAGAATATGCTGCTTAAAAGTTAACTTTCTATCTAGTATTAACCCCAAATACTTTATTGAGTCTTGTATTGGTATTGTTGTTCCATTAATAAGTAAGCGTGTTACTGAGTACTCTCTTTGGTGACTTATTAAAGGAAATATTATTGCCTGCGTTTTCTCTTGGTTAATTTTTATTTTCCATTTATTAAAATATTTTTCTGAATCCATCAGGCCTTTCTTCATTTTTCTAATAATGGCATTATAAATTTTTCCACTTGCTATAATAGCAGAGTCATCAGCATAAAACGCAACGGATTGATCTCAAGGTGTTTTAAAGTTGGACGTAAAAATAGAGTGCGATTTTGGTGACAAAACTGACCCCTAAGGCACTCTAGCAGGGATAATTCTTTGAGTGGAAACTCCTACGTCTACATAGACCATTAGAGATCTATCTGACAAACAACTTTTTATTATCTTTTGCAAATATATTGGATAATTAAATTCGTTGAGTTTAAAAATTAATCCAGAATGCCATATGGAATCAAAGGCTTTTTTAATATCTAAGAAAATTATTTCGATGCTTTTTCGTTTGATTTTGTTTTTTGAAATTATATAACCAACTCTTTCCTGGTGTACCGTAGAGTGGTCCTTCCTTAAACCAAATTGCTCCTTATTTAAAATATGATGTCCTTCTGTGAATTCTTTTAACCTTCACTTCATCGATAACATTTAACATGCTTATAGACCGATAGCTTATGGGTAATTTTTTATCTTTACCTGGTTTCAAAATCGGAATTACTTTAGCTTTTTTAAATTGCTTTGGAAAGTATCCATTACACAAACACCAATTAAAAATCTTAGCGATAAATTTAAACAATACATCTGGCATCTTTTTAAATATAATCGGTTTGATCCCATCTTTTTCAGGAGCTTTTTTGTTTTGCATGGATTTCACATAATATTTTACCTCTTCTTTGCTTATCAATTCGTCTGTTATGTTGTGTATTTGTTGTAAATCTAACCACCTAGCATGTTTTTTTACATATCGATCAGTTGATGAAACATAATTGTTAGTTATTTGGTGAGAGTTTTCGAAAACATCTGCAATCAGGTTTGCTTTACTAACATTGTCATGAACTTCTAAACCACTGACAATTAAGTTACTAACGGCTTGTCTCTTTCCTTTGATTGCTTTTTCAATCTTCCAAAAAATTTTCTTACCAGTAGGCAAGCTTTGTAGAAAATCATTCCAGTTTTTGTTTCTGATATTAGAGACATTTTGGTGAATGAGTAAATTAAATTGCTTTAAAATACTTACTTAAAACTGGTCTTTTAGAAGGCTGAATGCCTCTTTGAAATTTACGTTTAAATCTGTTACGCTGCCTAATCAGGTATAAACTTATGTGAGAGAGTTTTCTTTGCCATACTCATCTCTCGCCGACAGGAACTTTATTGGAAGCTTCAATTATTATGTTTGTTATATCTGTCAAAACATGTTCAATATTTAATGCCGAAATATCTACAGCTTTGTAGAGGCGCTTGTAGCATAACATTTTCAATTAAATAATTTTCAAATATTAGTTTTATGTTAAAGTCACAATTGCTTTCCCTTTCAAAATTATAACTCAGTGATAATGCAGTTCACTTTATACCGTAGATTTGAGAGCAATTATTTTTTTTTTTGCTTTTTGCATATGTTTTAAAATTGAGTGGTGTGTATGCGACTTTAGTATTAGTGGTAACTGAACTAAGGCTGAATTAGCGTTTATTTTCCAAAAATTTTGGCGTTCTAAATTGGGTATAAATACTAATTCATGCCTATAGGTCGGCCATTTGTTGTCTGCTGCCATATTGCTGCTGAAATTAAAAATTAAATTTCAAATAATTTTTTTTTTGCAAAAAGTCTGGATATTTCACAAAGAAGTGAGGTTTTCAATATAATTTTTATTGACATTCTCTCAAGTAAAAATATATATATTAATCCAATAGACTTTTTGTTGGTTTGGTGAAGGCAGCAATAAGACAAAAAAGGAGCAGGAAAACATTAGGTAGACCCCTAATACAGAAGGTAAGTTATACACACTCCTATAGAAAAAATATGCAAAAAACTAATTACCTCCTCTTAATACAGAAGAAAAAGGAATTCCTTCAGATCAAAGAGGTTTTGACTAAGGGCAAGCTTGCCGAACAATTTTTCTTGGGCCAGGGAAACCCTCAACGGAAACCCTTATGTCGGTGTCATCATGGGAACCGGACATCTTTACCGCATCATTATTCAACAAAAAGTGAAAAGTGGTGTTTTTTTTTGGTTAAAACATATATAAAAAAAAATTTCAGAAACAAAAATATTAATTAAAAACAAACCATAAAAAATAATATAGGGAAAAAATTGGTAAAAATACTTTTATTTAAATAAGTGCCGCCAATATTAATAATCAGTGCAAAAATCACTAAAAAAAAGAAAAATAAAAAAAAGAAAACAATGTGCAAACTCTAATTAAATAGCAATGTTATTTTAAAGAAAAAATTAAAGGTACATTGTCATATAAAATTACTGACTAAAGTGTAGGGAAAAAAAAAAAAAAACTTTCAAAAAAATTACAAATAGAGGCAAAAATTTATTTCTTATTCTGCTGATCATCGTCATCCATCAGAAAGGAGTCCAGCGAAAGATCTTTCGACGTGGGAACCCAAAACATTGTAAGTTAAATTTTTTATTGTTTTTATTTGTATTTATACAACTAAAATATCATATGGTCAGAAAATCTTGTTAAAAAGGAAGAAAAAAAAAACAAAAAACACTGCATTGTTATTAAGATAACTTAAATGAAGAAAATTAATGAGCATATGATATTTTAAATTTTAACCTGTGATACCGGGAAAATAGTAGCACCTTTCGATCGGGTATTAAATTTCATAAAATGTAAGTACCAGGATTATATTTCTGGCTTAAAAAATATCCAAGTTATACGCGATTTTCTATAATTCAATTTTGCGTGATTCCGTCGGTATTTTATAAAAGAACGTTTAAATAAAAGGCTTTGCTTGTACGTTGTAAAATCTAAGTAACAATATCAAACAAGGACAGTAATAGTTACCATTTTTTTTCATATCGGTGATTGGCACGGTGCATACATCCTCGCCTGGTAACCCAGTGAACATGGGTTCGAATCCACGTGACGGAGATTAAATTTTTTTTATATCTTTTTTTTTCCTACATTTTTTTTTTATTCTAGTTTCTTTTTTACATTTTTTATATAAAAATTAAAATTTTTTTTGTTTGGTAAAAATAAGTTGGTTTGTTATATGTTGGATAAGGAGAGCAACCAATATCAGAGTTAAAACTAACTTTCATCTATTGCTACACTGAAAGTATTATTTACATGACATTATTTTTTTTTAATCGTCTTATAAATATTTTTTTAATTTTATTTTCCTATAAATTTTTACAAAAATCGCCCGGTATAATTCTTTGAGTGTACATAGATCACCATAGACTTGGGAAAGGTTATTTTTAGCTTTGCATGCAATTCCCTCTGACTATAATAATACGGTATTACAGTGAAGCCCGCTTATAGCGAACACCGGAGATGACGTTTGTTACAGGATTTTTTTTTTGAACCACTAGTCATGGAAAAATTCTTTAAGTAAAATGACTTAAAAATTTAGTAATTTCAATAACAGAGAAGGAAAAGAAAACAAATTCGGAAATTTAAAAGATTTTATTTTTTTTTACCAATAAGTTGCCTGATCTTTCGAGTTCGTTGTAATCAAGCTTCACTGTACTTATTTGTTTGAGTTTGCTGACTTACATCCTTCTAATAATAGCTACGCATGTTTACCTTGTGTAATCCTCGCTAGTGGTACCTGTTGAGATATTGCGACTTATAACGTACGTGCAAGCATAGCATAGAGCGAAGGTGTGTGGTTAAAAATCCAGGCGTTCCGGGTTCGAGTCGCGTCTCGGTCTAGATGTTTTTTTGCATTTTTTTTATATTTTAATTCAATAAACATTATTTTTTTTATTTCAAAATATACACCCGCCAACAAAAGTTTTTTATAATTTTTTTTGTGTACCTAATTTAAAAAAAAAAATAAAAAAAATAATATTGCACATTTTTAGTCAACATATTAACTCTTATATATATTGGTATTTATATTTATCATATCCGAACGGGATATTTTTTTTTATAGATTTTAAATATCCGAATTGGATTTAAATTTTTTTCCAGCCTTTTTTTTATTGATTTTTGCACCCTCGCGTTAAATTTTTCTTACATTAATTTAATTCTTTAAAATTACAAATTTCTATATAATTTCTAATTTAATTTATATTTCTACTGTTAATTAATATACTCTTTCTTTTTATTCCGCATGAATTCTTTTTTTTGTTAAATAAAACCATTGAGTATTTGAAAATGAAATTCTAAAACGTTTGTTATGATTTCTGTCTAGCTGATCGGATAGTTTAGTTTACCTATGGGATCATGCATAAAGTTATCGCCTTTCACAGCATGATCATGGTTGGGTGGGGATAATGCTGTGTAAACATCTAGACACGCACACAGTCAACAAATTTAACTTCCGAAATCTATAAGAATTCTTTGTCTTCCGTTATTTCCGTTTCCATTATTTCTCTGTCTATCTCTTTCTAAATATTACAGCATGCAAAATTTAAATAATAAACTCTGTAGTTTTGCCATTAATTTTCACGAGGATGTAGCACCGAACTCCCCCATTGGCCGACGAGCCAGAAGCCGGAATTACAGCATGCTACCGCTACAGTCCGTCGCGATAACCTACCTGTGGTCATATTTTGTAAACGTTACATGCTACAGATATTATTTTGGCGCCCAACGTGGGGCCCATTGGTTATATTTCACATTATTTACATCTCTTTGAATTTTTATTCAAGTTTTATGTGGCCCCGAATAAATTTCCTTCTTTACCTAAAATCTTTTCTATCCTAATCCTACGTGACTTTGTTTACTTATTCTTTAACTATTATATAGATTTTCATTATTTCCTCTTTCCGTTTGATTATTTTAACCTTTGGAATTAACAAGTAGCTATGAGTTTGCTGTTAACCAACTAAGGAAATATATTAATCATACGCCTACGATACTCTGTTAGTAGCTTTATCGGGTTTTTTGTTAATGATCCTGGAAATGCTGTTGTTTGGATGAAAAAGCCTAAACACAGACCGTTTTATTAATGATTAACTTCGGTATAAGTCCCTCATTTGTGTTTCAGATTAATTGGAATTGACTGTTTGGAAACTTTTCAAACTAGTACCAATTAGTGCCCTCTCTAAGTTTAACTAGAATCTGTTTTTGCTCTAAAGTTTTCTCAAGTTTTTTTGTTCATTCTGGATTAATTTTGTTGACTTTAAGTTTAAACTATTCGTCAGTCTAGTGCAGAAATCAAACATTTACATGATTTATCTCGCTAAAACTAAAACATATATTGTTGTGAATTTAAATTTTCAAGCTTAAATCGAAGTTTAATTTCTATTTTTTTTTCTCTATGTTGCCTCTATGGTATATCGAATTTCATTGCGGAGAGTTTTAAAAGAATTCATGTGGATTTTTTTATGATAAATTGCCGTATATTAGCAGTTTTTTTATTTTGCTCAAATTTTCGTAAATTTTTTTTTTTCCTTTGGAATTAGTAAATTGCGATCAGAATATTTTTGGTAAATTTAAAAATTAAATGAAATATTTGGATTTTTTTTTTTAATTTTCTTCTGGAAAATACTTTTTTTATATAATTTTTCAAAGGCATTTGTGAAACAAATTTTTATGATATTTTTTTTATTGTTTATAAGGATTAGAAGCTGTGTTATTTTTCTTTGGAATTTTTGGAAATAATTGTATTAGTTTTGAAAATAGATTTTCAAAATAACATTTTTTTTTGTCGGAAAGGTTTTGAAAGCATATTTTTTTTTAGATATATATAATAATAGAAACAAATATTTTTTTTTCTTCAGGATTTTAAATGAAATTTTTGTTTTCAATTTTTTTTTGTGAATAGTTTTTTTAAATAAATTTTTTTTTTCTTTTTTAAGTTAAGGGTTTTTTCTTTGGAAATAACAAACTGTTAATTTTTTTTTTTTTTTTGTTCAGGAGTCATTGGATACTTTAGTATTTCTTGTTCATAATGTCCGTTGTTAATAGCACTGAAGAGTTAGCTGGCGCTGAGAAAAATATTCATTGCGTCTATTGCAAGAAAGTTATTAAGGATTTGACTTCCCTGTATATTCCTCCTTGCGGTCATCCCTTGCACATCCCTTGCTTACATAGAATTCCGAAGAATAAGCGAGTATGTACCTTCTGCAATGGCAGACTCGTGGTACCTTCTTCTATGTCAGGTTCGTCTCTCCCACCTCCTCATGAGATGACGAGAGCATATACAAATCGAGCGGTGGAGTTTGATACAGGCAGAAATGCTAACGTACCGGCAACACCTCTTTTGTCAATCAATTCTCCGCAAGAACAGCGTGAATACATACGTAGAGAGGTGATAGCTGCTGTAAGTGCACAGGAATCTGAAATTTTAACTAATCTTAGCCAACATCTGACCAAATTGGTTGAAACAACTATTGAAGCTGGTTTTCGTCGTATGAGTTTGAATGCTCAACCTCAAGTTACTCAAGTTAGTCATACGCCTCTATTAGAAGGCGCTGGCTCGTCAAGAGCACACGCTAACTCCACAAGAGTAGAAGATAATTTTTCTAATCCTATTCCTCCTCCAATGCGTTCTTTGTCAGCAGTTGAGCAACAGACGTTAGAACAATTATTAGGTCTTCCGACAAATTCTATTCAAGATTCAAACTTGTCTCAAGGGTCTTTGGATCCAAATTTCGAGATAAGCAGAGGTAATAATTCCCACTCTTTTTCATACTTTACGCCTGATAAGATAGGGCATATAATACATAATTGGAAAGTAAGGTTTACAGGAGATCCGCAGGGTATGTCTGTAGAGAATTTTATTTATAGAGTTGAGGCGTTAACAACTCAAACTTTAAATGGGAACTTTAATATCCTTTGTGATCATATTTCGACCCTTTTTGAAGCCAAAGCTAACGATTTTTTCTGGAGCTACCATCGGTCCGTTCGACACATAAATTGGCCAAATTTATGCAAGGCTCTGCGTGAGCAGTATAAAGATTCACGGACAGACGTCGACTTCCGGGAGATGATTCGCGATCGGAAACAAAAACCTGGAGAAAATTTTGATGCATTTTATGAAGCAATCACTAACATTTCTGATCGATTATCAACTCCTCTGCAGGATGAAGTCCTCGTCGAAATTCTGCGTCGGAATTTATTACCCGAAATTCAACACGAAATTTTGAACATACCGACTACTTCTGTGTCAAAATTACGTGATATCTGCCGTCGACGTGAATTTTTTATGCAGGATGTTGGAAGAAGACAACCGTTTTTTAAACCATTTGTACCTCGTAGACAGGTGCAAGAAATAGTTGAGGATGAGGTAGAATCTGATATTGAGGTTATTTCGGGCATTACCCTGACCTGTTGGAATTGTCAGCAAGTTGGACACAGGTATCAGGACTGCCTTGGGGAAAGACGTGTGTTCTGTTATGGTTGTGGTGTTCCTAATATTTATAAGCCGAATTGTGCAAATTGCAATGTTTCAAAAAACTCTCGATCAAGTGCGCTGAAAAGTGCACGCAAACAGACAAATTCGACCAGCACGAATACCGATTGATTCTCGAATCATCATCGAAGCCCAAACTTACACCTAATTTCGCAACTCATAATAATTTTTCACAAAATTTTCTAACTAATTCTGAACCTGATGGAATTTTAAACCATGAAAAGTCTTTCGACAGTACGTCGCAAGCGAGTAACTACCATACCATTTCATCTAGGTCGACACAGAACTCAAATTTCCCAAATTTTAATGCCGATAATAATAATTCTCTCTGTTCTTCCGAGAACGGAACTATTGCCAATCAAAATAACTCTTTACCGTGTTTGTCATCTGAAAATTTTCATAGGTCTCACCCACCAACATATTTAAAACCATTTCATATTCGATTAGCGGAATATAACGCTAAAAGAGATTCGATTTTTAATGAGCAGATACCGAGAATTGAACATACTAGGTCTACGAAACGTTTGCATAACTTTTGGAGAGAAGTTAATCAGACGCGACGCAGCCTATTGAGTACCATCTACGATAGGCCAAATGATATTCGTCCATACGCTGACGTAGTGATTTTTGATAAGAATGTTAGTGGCTTACTGGATACTGGTGCCTCAGTAAGTTGTTTAGGGTCCCAGGCAGCTACGGATTTCGAATGACAACTTTAAAAGAATTCGTTCTTTTGTTAAAACTGCGGATGGAAAATCACAAAGCGTGTTAGGGTTCATTAAAACTGATGTAACTTTTAGAGGAGTAACTAAGCCAATAAAACTATATATAGTGCCGAATTTATCCCAGAATTTGTACTTGGGTATAGACTTTTGGAAATCGTTTAACTTGTTACCTCCCGGGTTGTTGTCTGAAATTAATTTGAATTTATTTCACAAGAAAATATCTGAAATCTCAGATCAGCGTCCACTCTCAGATTTGCAGAAACCACAACTTCAGGTCGTAATAAAATCGTTCCCATCATTTGCTGAGGAAGGTCTAGGTCGGACGAATATTATATCTCACGTTATAGACGTTGGATCCACCACGCCTATAAAACAACGTCATTTTCCGGTGTCTCCGGCAATGGAGAGACTGATTTATGCAGAGCTTGACCGGATGTTAGCAAATGATGTGATAGAGGAGTCCGATAGTCCCTGGTCCTCTCCAATTGTTCTCGTCCGTAAACCAGGCAAAGTACGTTTATGTCTTGATAGCCGAAAAGTCAATTCTGTAACCGTCAAGGATGCATATCCACTGCCCAATATTGATGGTATCCTTAGTCGGTTACCGAAGGCGGAGTTCATAACTAGTCTGGACTTAAAGGATGCTTTTTGGCAAATCCCTCTTGACAGGTCGTCAAAAGAGAAGACGGCATTTACTGTTCCCGGCCGACCCTTGTACCATTTCAAAGTCATGCCATTCGGCCTCTGCAATGCACCCCAAACTATGTCGAGGCTAATGGACAAGGTAATACCGGCGAATTTGCGAACAGAAGTGTTTATCTATCTGGACGATTTGTTAATTGTGTCGGATTCATTTCAGAGACATTTGGAGGTTCTTCGAGAAGTAGCTAGGCAATTTCGTTCTGCAGGACTTACCATTAACGTTGAGAAATCGAAATTTTGCGTACAGGAAGTCCGATATCTTGGCCATTTAGTGGGGAATGGGGTGATTCAAACAGACCCGGATAAAATATCGGCCATTGTGGAATTCCCGACACCGAGGTCTGTGAAACAACTTCGACGGTTCCTGGGTATGTCAGGTTGGTATCGGAAGTTCATTAGGAATTACGCCGCTGTGACTTCGCCTTTAACAGACTTGTTAAAGACCAGTAGGAGATTTGTTTGGAGCGATGATGCTCAAAAAGCATTTGAGGAATTAAAATCTATCTTGACTACCGCCCCAGTGTTGCACAGTCCTGATTTTTCACAGCCTTTCTATATACACTGTGATGCTAGTAACACTGGTATAGGAAGTGTATTGGTACAAAAAACTGCGGAGGGCGAAGAGTTTCCCATCGCATTTATGTCGAAGAAACTAAACCAAGCCCAACGTAATTATTCGGTTACCGAACAAGAATGTTTGGCAGCAATGTTAAGCATCAAAAAGTTCCGGGCGTATGTTGAGGGTCATGAGTTTACAGTGATAACAGATCATGCGTCACTTAAGTGGCTTATGTCCCAAACGGACCTCAATTCGCGGTTGGTAAGATGGGCTTTAAAACTTCAGGGCTTTAATTTTAAAATCGAGCATAGAAAAGGCAGCAAAAATGTAGTTCCTGATGCGCTTTCGCGTACTAACACTGAAGATCTGTCCGAAATCCATGGGTTAAATTTGTCCGTTTTAGATGATCCTGGGGTCTTCGTGGATTTACAATCCGAAAAATTCAAAAGTACCGACTACTTACAACTGTTGGACAGAGTTAGGCAGAATCTTGGTAAAACTCCAGACCTTAAAATCATGGACGGTTTTCTATACAGACGTACGGAACATTGTGTAGGTGAACAATTGCATGACGATCTTGCCTGGAAGCTGTGGATACCTAAGGATATGATCAAGGAGGTTTTGGAAAAGGCTCACGACAACCACTTGTCATCTCACGGGGGCATCACTAAAACATTGGAGCGCATACGTCGTTTTTATTTCTGGCCAAATTTGGTAAATGATGTCAAAGATTATGTCAATTCCTGCGACATTTGTAAGGGAACTAAACACCCTAACTACGTTACGCGACCACCGATGGGGAAAACGTCTACCACGTCTAGATTTTTCCAGAAACTTTATGTGGATTTTCTTGGACCCTACCCTCGTTCGAAATCAGGTCATATTGGAATTTTTGTTGTACTCGACCATTTTTCAAAGTTTTGTTTTCTGAAAGCAGTTAAGAAATTCACAGCAGATATTGTCATTAAATACCTTGAGGAGGAATTATTTCATACCTTCGGCACACCGGAATCTATAGTTTCAGATAACGGTTCGTCTCAGTTCAATAAGCTTTTGCAAAATTATGGCATTAATCACGTATATACAGCAGTTTATTCGCCCCAAGCAAATGCATCTGAACGCGTCAATCGTTCAGTTCTATCTGCAATAAGGGCTTATATTAAACACGACCAAAGTAATTGGGATGAGTACCTCAGCAGCATAAGTTGTTCTCTACGATCATCGGTGCATGCTTCAATAGGCACTTCTCCTTATTACATGGCGTTCGGACAACATATGATTACCAACGGTAATTCATATGCACTCTTGCGGAATTTGGGGATGCTTGACGATAGGGCTGTCAGATTTAATAGAGAGGATTCGCTTGATGTAATTAGGAACCGGGCTGCGAAGAATATGAGTCGACAACAGGATAGGAACGGGAAATCTTATAATCTACGTTCTCGGGAGGTTAACTATGTGGTAGGTCAAGAGGTCTTCAGGCGAAATTTCCGTCAAAGTAGTTTTGAAAAAGGGTTTAACTCTAAACTTGCTCCGCCTTTTGTGAAAGCTCGAATTCGTAAGAAGACTGGTAACTGTTATTACGAATTGGAGGATTTGAAAGGAAAAACAGTAGGGATATATCACGCCAAGGACATCCGACGATAATTTAATCTTATAATCCAAAGTATTTTCGATTTTTTTTTTGAAGTTTTCATTTTTTTTGTATTCAGATTTCCTTTTAGCTACAAGCGGTATCAGTTTTGATAGCTTGGTAGCCCCAAACCTGATTTTGGCAGGGGGGTTATGTAGAGGCGCTTGTAGCATAACATTTTCAATTAAATAATTTTCAAATATTAGTTTTATGTTAAAGTCACAATTGCTTTCCCTTTCAAAATTATAACTCAGTGATAATGCAGTTCACTTTATACCGTAGATTTGAGAGCAATTATTTTTTTTTTGCTTTTTGCATATGTTTTAAAATTGAGTGGTGTGTATGCGACTTTAGTATTAGTGGTAACTGAACTAAGGCTGAATTAGCGTTTATTTTCCAAAAATTTTGGCGTTCTAAATTGGGTATAAATACTAATTCATGCCTATAGGTCGGCCATTTGTTGTCTGCTGCCATATTGCTGCTGAAATTAAAAATTAAATTTCAAATAATTTTTTTTTTGCAAAAAGTCTGGATATTTCACAAAGAAGTGAGGTTTTCAATATAATTTTTATTGACATTCTCTCAAGTAAAAATATATATATTAATCCAATAGACTTTTTGTTGGTTTGGTGAAGGCAGCAATAAGACAAAAAAGGAGCAGGAAAACATTAGGTAGACCCCTAATACAGAAGGTAAGTTATACACACTCCTATAGAAAAAATATGCAAAAAACTAATTACCTCCTCTTAATACAGAAGAAAAAGGAATTCCTTCAGATCAAAGAGGTTTTGACTAAGGGCAAGCTTGCCGAACAATTTTTCTTGGGCCAGGGAAACCCTCAACGGAAACCCTTATGTCGGTGTCATCATGGGAACCGGACATCTTTACCGCATCATTATTCAACAAAAAGTGAAAAGTGGTGTTTTTTTTGGTTAAAACATATATAAAAAAAAAATTTCAGAAACAAAAATATTAATTAAAAACAAACCATAAAAAATAATATAGGGAAAAAATTGGTAAAAATACTTTTATTTAAATAAGTGCCGCCAATATTAATAATCAGTGCAAAAATCACTAAAAAAAAGAAAAATAAAAAAAAGAAAACAATGTGCAAACTCTAATTAAATAGCAATGTTATTTTAAAGAAAAAATTAAAGGTACATTGTCATATAAAATTACTGACTAAAGTGTAGGGGAAAAAAAAAAAAAACTTTCAAAAAAATTACAAATAGAGGCAAAAATTTATTTCTTATTCTGCTGATCATCGTCATCCATCAGAAAGGAGTCCAGCGAAAGATCTTTCGACGTGGGAACCCAAAACATTGTAAGTTAAATTTTTTATTGTTTTTATTTGTATTTATACAACTAAAATATCATATGGTCAGAAAATCTTGTTAAAAAGGAAGAAAAAAAAAACAAAAAACACTGCATTGTTATTAAGATAACTTAAATGAAGAAAATTAATGAGCATATGATATTTTAAATTTTAACCTGTGATACCGGGAAAATAGTAGCACCTTTCGATCGGGTATTAAATTTCATAAAATGTAAGTACCAGGATTATATTTCTGGCTTAAAAAATATCCAAGTTATACGCGATTTTCTATAATTCAATTTTGCGTGATTCCGTCGGTATTTTATAAAAGAACGTTTAAATAAAAGGCTTTGCTTGTACGTTGTAAAATCTAAGTAACAATATCAAACAAGGACAGTAATAGTTACCATTTTTTTTCATATCGGTGATTGGCACGGTGCATACATCCTCGCCTGGTAACCCAGTGAACATGGGTTCGAATCCACGTGACGGAGATTAAAGTTTTTTTATATCTTTTTTTTTCCTACATTTTTTTTTTATTCTAGTTTCTTTTTTACATTTTTTATATAAAAATTAAAATTTTTTTTGTTTGGTAAAAATAAGTTGGTTTGTTATATGTTGGATAAGGAGAGCAACCAATATCAGAGTTAAAACTAACTTTCATCTATTGCTACACTGAAAGTATTATTTACATGACATTATTTTTTTTTAATCGTCTTATAAATATTTTTTTAATTTTATTTTGCTATAAATTTTTACAAAAATCGCCCGGTATAATTCTTTGAGTGTACATAGATCACCATAGACTTGGGAAAGGTTATTTTTAGCTTTGCATGCAATTCCCTCTGACTATAATAATACGGTATTACAGTGAAGCCCGCTTATAGCGAACACCGGAGATGACGTTTGTTACAGGATTTTTTTTTTGAACCACTAGTCATGGAAAAATTCTTTAAGTAAAATGACTTAAAAATTTAGTAATTTCAATAACAGAGAAGGAAAAGAAAACAAATTCGGAAATTTAAAAGATTTTATTTTTTTTTACCAATAAGTTGCCTGATCTTTCGAGTTCGTTGTAATCAAGCTTCACTGTACTTATTTGTTTGAGTTTGCTGACTTACATCCTTCTAATAATAGCTACGCATGTTTACCTTGTGTAATCCTCGCTAGTGGTACCTGTTGAGATATTGCGACTTATAACGTACGTGCAAGCATAGCATAGAGCGAAGGTGTGTGGTTAAAAATCCAGGCGTTCCGGGTTCGAGTCGCGTCTCGGTCTAGATGTTTTTTTGCATTTTTTTTATATTTTAATTCAATAAACATTATTTTTTTTATTTCAAAATATACACCCGCCAACAAAAGTTTTTTATAATTTTTTTTGTGTACCTAATTTAAAAAAAAAAATAAAAAAAATAATATTGCACATTTTTAGTCAACATATTAACTCTTATATATATTGGTATTTATATTTATCATATCCGAACGGGATATTTTTTTTTATAGATTTTAAATATCCGAATTGGATTTAAATTTTTTTCCAGCCTTTTTTTTATTGATTTTTGCACCCTCGCGTTAAATTTTTCTTACATTAATTTAATTCTTTAAAATTACAAATTTCTATATAATTTCTAATTTAATTTATATTTCTACTGTTAATTAATATACTCTTTCTTTTTATTCCGCATGAATTCTTTTTTTTTGTTAAATAAAACCATTGAGTATTTGAAAATGAAATTCTAAAACGTTTGTTATGATTTCTGTCTAGCTGATCGGATAGTTTAGTTTACCTATGGGATCATGCATAAAGTTATCGCCTTTCACAGCATGATCATGGTTGGGTGGGGATAATGCTGTGTAAACATCTAGACACGCACACAGTCAACAAATTTAACTTCCGAAATCTATAAGAATTCTTTGTCTTCCGTTATTTCCGTTTCCATTATTTCTCTGTCTATCTCTTTCTAAATATTACAGCATAATAATAATAATAATAAATAATAAACTCTGTAGTTTTGCCATTAATTTTCACGAGGATGTAGCACCGAACTCCCCCATTGGCCGACGAGCCAGAAGCCGGAATTACAGCATGCTACCGCTACAGTCCGTCGCGATAACCTACCTGTGGTCATATTTTGTAAACGTTACATGCTACAGCTTCCAGAGATCTAATCTTGTTGTCAATCCAATTGCTTATTAGACTCCAGTTTGCTTAATTGTACAAAGGTACGTAAATTTTATTTTCAAAAACGGAGCCGTAAATTTCACAAATAATTTGAACATGGTCAGAGTTAAGCAGCCCAGGGAGTATTTCAATTGATGACATATTTAGCGTGGAGTTAGTAAGAAGAATATCGATTACTAATGGTGGAAAGGGCTGAAGACCTTGGCCAAAGCGAGTAAAACCATTAGGATAACAAACGTAATAGTTACTTTGTAATTGATGGTTGTATAAACATGTGCCTGCTGAATTATTATTAAAGCAGTTCCAAGTAGTATCATAACCATTTAAGTCGCCGAAGATGAAAAAATCTGACAAGAAGTTTGTGATCATGCTTAGATCATCCCAAAGATTTGGAATATATTTCGGAATGTAAGCTGTTGTAATTTTGATCGGGCGACCATTTATTTCTACTACATTTTCTATTTTCGAGGTTGGAAATTAAAACACCCCCTGTCTTAATCTATCTTCCCTACACTCAGAAAAAAAAAGTAGAAAAATTTGTAAACGGTTTTCAATCCCACTTTACTATTTGTGTACTGATTTTTAGTAAAAAAATTATTATTTAGCAAATCTTTTTGCTATTTACATTTTAAAAATTACAGAATTTTTACAGAATATCTACAAATTTTCGTTGCTAATTTCAGAAATCATTTTACAAATTTTTGAAAACCGATTTGCTAAAATTAGCAAAAAGAAATTACTAATTTTAAAAAAGTCGATATTGAAGGAAATGTTATTTCTAATAATTTAAACTTATACATACAATCTTAAATTGCCCTAAAATGTTACATATGATTAAAAAAGGGATCGGAAGTGAAGATACCGACTCATGTCTAAAAAGAGCACTTAAAAGGGTTTTTTAGTTCTAGAAATCAGCCCTAAAACAATTAAATTTAACCTTAAAAGTAAAAAAAAAATAAATTGACTAAAATATTTTTCAAAACAGAAATTACCAAATTAAAACAAAATGATAAATTCGTTTATGTTTTAACAATTTTTAAGCCTTTGATTTTTTTTTAATTTTGTATAAAACATCTTTTAAAAAATATAATCAAAATTTTTAATGCTCGATAAAAAACACAAATCTAAAACTTTGTACTAATATTAATAGTATTTAGTAATTTTTTTTTGCTGATTTTAGCAAACAAATTTAAAATTCCACTTTACAAAAAGTCTACTAAAATTAAGTAGCGGCTACTAATTTTTCTACTAATTTCATTGTACTACACGTCAGCAGACATGTGTGGCTAAGATTAGCAAAAAATACCGCTGGGCTCAAATTAGCAGAATTTCCTGTAATAACAGCAAAATGTTTAATTGACAAAACAGACTTTTTTTGGTGAGTGTATATAATATAAAATTTAATATATAAATTGATTGTATAGCTTTGGGAATGTTTTGTTAATAAATATAATATAAATATTTTTTTCATTTAAAATGTATTCTAATTGGTTAATAGCAGTAGCACTAGTTATGCCTTGGGCATTAAATTGCATAACACGAATCATGTTTATTGTTTTTTGACTATATGACATATTTTAGCATATTACCGAGAACTCTCGGTTAAATTTTGTTTGACATTTTTCTAAAGCATCAATGGCTTCAATGAAGACTTCCAAAATTTTTTCGTTTTAACATTTTCTTTTTTGTGACGAGACTCGTTTGCCGAGAAGGTTTCATTTGGAAAACTGCGGCAAGCAGCTTTCGACGTGGATGGTCAAAGTACTTCACTATCATTAGAATTGTTAGACCACGGATTATAAGATCTTTAAACGTTCTTATTCATAGGAGATTAAATTCTAAAGTGTTGATATTAAATCTTACTTGTCTACGGTTTCTGGAAACTTTTTGACGAATTTCCAGATATTCTCGTCCAGAAGGACAGAGAGCATTATCGGCCGGGTGATTTACGTTTATAAGATTTTTTTTAACACAATTGTAGGATTTATATACCACTGGACCTTCAATTTGAGTTTTATTAACAGGGCAGATCGAATAATCATGTGGACCGCCGCACCCAATACAGTTATTTTTTCTATAACAGTTTGCTGACCCGTGGCGAAACATGGCACACTTGGAGCATTGAGTAGGACCCTTTGAACGACGTAATGGATTCCTCCAGTGTACTGCAATACTAAAAACGAATTTTGTTTTTATAGCATCTCGTTTGAAAATTTGATTTCTGTCGAATTCCAACATAAAAATCTGGAGTAGATCTTGTTGTTTTAATCCCGTCAACATTGATTAGGTCAATATTAAAAGTTTGCTTAAATTCTTCAAGTATGGTTTTGGAATTTAATTGTGGTAGGCCAAATAAAATCAGTTTAAACTTGTTCAAATCCTTTACTGGGTGAGTGTAAAATGTTACGTTTTTTTCTTTCAAAAGTTTTATAGTTTCCTCATAAATTGCTATCGTGTTAGGCATAACTTCTGTACCTACAGACATTCTTTCATATCTGCAGTTAGCTCCTAGCAATTTGTTCACATTTGAAAAATTATAACAGGAGTCCACAACAATTGGTGGGATTTTTACAGAGTACTCTTCAAACTCGCCTTCTTCCGAACTTAAATCTGACTCATCCATATCAGACAGCGTTTGAAATCTGTTAGCAGATTGATCATAAGAGGTTTTAGTTTGCTTGTACTTGGGGCTATTTTCCCAAAACTTTTTACGTTTTGAAGTCATAATAACAAAACGTGTTCAAAAACTATTAAATTTGTAAAAAAAAATTTATATATTTTATTCACGTGCAAATCAGCTGGTTTATATTTATGCATCCGAGTGCTTTGAATGTCAATCGAGTCGTCGATTATGTATGTATTTTACTTTTTGTAGTTTAAAAAAAAAGTTTTCAGTTCTATTAAAAACAAATGAACGTACATTTATTTTTTAAAGAAATATTTATTTATTCATTTATGTTTTGTGGTTTTTTGTGTCTGTTACAGTTCTTACAAATTTAAATTTTGTTTGCTGTCTGTTAGAAAAAAACAAATAAAAAAATTAAAAAATATTCAATAAATTCAAATTTGTCTTTTATTTAAACTCTGTTTATATATAAAATTATTTCAATTCAAATTATAAGAACTTCGTAAATACATAGACACAAAATGTCTCTATGATCATATGTATACATTTTGTAGATTAAAACAGACAAAAGTACTATTTCAAATAAATGTATAATCAGTTATTTTTTACGGAATTTTTAGGTAAAATTTTAACATTTTTTTAACTGACTAATCATTTGTTTTTTTTTACTGATGTGTAAGTTGTTTAAACAACATTCAAAAATAACACACAAAAACCATTTAATTTCAATTTAAATTAACTAGACCGATTTTTAAATGAGATATCATTTCTCTTAAATGGTATTTTCTGTATTTTTAACTTACAAATTATTTTACTATTGTATGAAAATGTATTTTTAGTCCGGTTCGAGATCATAGAATTTTTTTTTTTCAAATGAAAATGATTACTAAATAAAAAATAAGAAAATTTTTTCATTTGAAAAAAAAAAAAATTTTTCTATGATCTCGAACCAGACTAAAAGACATTTTCATACATATAAGAATTAAAATGATCAACTGTAAAATAAAAACTTCACTATTAAATATAACTTGGTACGGTAAAAAGAATTGTTTAGATATATGTAAAAACAATTTTAACACATGTCTTTAAATATTAGCTAATTGCTGATTTGGATATACAGTAAAAAAGGAGAATGTAAAAAAACACAAAAAATAGTAAGTAAATTTCATCTAAACTTAGTAAAAAAATCAACTGAATGTTAGCATAAATAACCTTACCTTTGATTTGTGAGTTAAATAGAGATATTTACAATTAGCACTTTCAAGGGCACCAAGAATGTTGATGAAGGTCATAGCTGACCAGAAAATGTATTCCATTCGGCTTGTATCTAAATAACTTTTTCTGTATATTCTCAATAATTACTAAATGAAAAATTAGAAATTTTTTTTTTGTAAAAAAAATTTTTTTTTCTATGATCTCCATCCAGATTAAAAATACATTTTTATTCATATAAGTATTAAAAAGATCAACTAAAAAATAATAAACTTTACAATTAATAACTTTTTATTATTCATAATTTGAAAGATTATTTTAAATAAGTTATACAACGAAAACTATAAATCAAATGAGAATTGTAAAGTTAAAGTAAACATTTTCTTAAAATTTAAGAAGTTAACATAGTTGATTTAAATAAGTTAAAATGTTTCAACTAAATTTAAAGAAGTTCCATATTTAAATTTTATTTTCATAAAATTTCCATATTTTAGGCTTAAACCAACTTGAAAAAGTTAATAAATTTTCCGTTATTAAACAATGTATGCATACGTTGTAAAGGGTGTCCCAAGAAGAACGCATTTTTTAAATCTGTCAACATTCGAAGTGTCATTGTTTGACATTTGAACAATTGTTATTGTTTGCTAGTAGAAGGTACGAGGTTAGTAAAAATGGAGCGCTACACGAATGAACAACGCATTCTCATTGTGAAATTGTTTTACCAAAATGGTGAAAGTTTTGCGGCTACAGTTCGCAAATTGCGATCAATTTGGGGTCACAATAATGCTCCAAAAGAGTCAACTGTAAAGAGATTAATGGATAAATTTGCCGAAACTGGGTCTGTTAGTGATGTAAAGACAACAACGCGCCATCGACCAGGTCGATCGACCGAAAATGTCGCAGCTGTTCGTGATGATGTCGCTCAAACTCCATCCACCTCAATTCGACACCGAGCTCAGCAAATTGGTGTCTCCAAATTCACTTTGCAGCGAATATTGACGAAAGATTTGCATTTTCATGCATACAAAGTTCAATTGACTCAGGAACTGAAGACAGCTGACCATGGACAGCGAAGGGAGTTCGTTAATTGGGTATTGGAGAGACAACACGAAAATGCTGATTTTGCCGATAAAATCATCTTTAGTGACGAGGCCCATTTTCATTTTGATGGCTTCGTCAATAGGCAGAATTGTCGCATTTGGGGTGAGGAAAATCCTCGAGTGATTCACGAGAAGCAAATGCATCCTCAACGTGTCACTGTGTGGTGTGGTTTTTGGGCTGGATTAATCATTGGACCTTTTTTTTATGAAAATGAGGCAGGTCAAACGCAAACAGTCAATGGTGTTCGGTATAGTGAAATGTTAACCAAGCCTTAAAAGAGGTAATTGGACGCTGCATTAATGAAATACCGCAGCATTCATGCAAAACGGTCATTAAAAATTTCATTAAAAGATCGCGTGCATGCCAGCAAAGCCGCGGCGGCCATCTGCACGATATATTGTTCCATACATAACCTCATTCTGTCTACTTTACGATATAATAAAGTTTCACGATTTTTTTTTAAATATCTGTGTTTTATTTAAAATTTAAAAATTGCGTTCTTCTTGGGACACCCTTTATTTAATTGTTTAAAAACTTTATGCATTCCAGCCTTAATATTTAAGATTTGTTATTAGCAAGAATCCATTTTTTAACGCTTTTTAAAAACGCAAATTAAAAAAAAAATAAGAAAAATGCCCTACAATTTTTAAGTCAATAAAAATTTTTCTTAAAAAATTTGCATTATTTCAAGGAAAATCTCATATACATATGTTGTATTTTAGTAAAGTGTAAATTTAATTTTCGTTCATATGTTTTTCTGAGAGAAAAAATAAAATCCTTTTCGATTCATTAAAATTTTAGACCGAGACTTTTGTGAAATTTTACCAACTTTAATTTATTGGAAATCTATTATTAAAAACACATTTTGTTATATTTTACCAAAAAATGCATATTCATTATCATGGAAATTAAGGCTAGATTTTTGTCATCATATTTACGTACCTGTGTACCATTATTCATGTGATCTGGTCAATTGGTGAAGTTATGAGATTCATCATTACTGTTGGTGTTATGTGTGATTTTTTCTTTTTATTTTATTTTGCTATAAAAACCATTTTGTATATTTTAATTTTGATTAAAAAATATGTTGAATGTATAGATTTATAAGTATTGACATATAAGGTGTTACACTCGTATATTTTCTGTCTGTAGTGAATACAAACTTATGAACATGTTCATTAATTTTTACATTGGAAAATTACAATTTACTATGTTTTAAAGCTAACAAATTGACATGTCACTCAATTAGGAAAATTACACTTATGCCAGTGTTATAAACTTGATGACAACAACTGACCACATTGACATACAACAAATACAAACACCAAAAATTTGTGAGTATGAGTTTGCATATAAATATCTATAATACGATACATTTAGTATATAGTATTTATGCAATCAAACACATGAGGACTATGTACATATGTATAAAAGTACAGAGTATAAAGTAGAAATGTAACTATAATATTTGTGCATTTGTATGTGTGCAATGGATGAAGCAATAGCCAAAACATATTGTATACAAAATGTGGTATACCACATGCTCATCGCTGTCACTTGTTAACATCTCTAGTTTGGTGTATACTATTATGTTTATATCCATGCACACATGATATATACGTATATGTATTTAATATTACTCATACGTACAGTGGAACGCAAACATGTTTGGTAAAACATTAACAATTAATTTAATCATTAAACTTAAGGAAAAGAAAATTTAGTGTTGGAAACCTTAAAATGTGTTTAACACTAAACGATAAAGAGCGTTCAGAGTTGCCTCTACTACACAGAAAAAATTATTGCCCAAAAAAATTTCAATTAATTTTTTTTTTTAATTTTTCATCATTTTCAATTAAAAGTTTAATCGTATCAATTAAATTTTTAAGTGATCCTTAAAAATAAAATATTTTAGCTTACAATAAACATTATTGACAACATATAAAGGTCATATTTTTTTGCTTTATTTTTATATTAACTTTTATTGCAGTTATTCAAATTAAAAAATATTTTTATTGTTACGCGTATTAATAAATTCACTCATTGTTTAAATTTACAAAAACAACATTGTCTGTGTAGTGTTTGTACGCATGAGAGTGTATCACATCAGTGCTGCCTGATAAGGGGATTCGGCTTCAGTATTGAAAATTTATTGATAAGAAGATTTAAATTTGCATAGATTTTTCAGATCGATAATCGAAAACTATTTCTGCTAAATTATTGATTTGAATCTGGAATTTCAGTAAAAAAATTAGATTAAAATTTTAATTGATTTGATGCTGGAATTTCAATTTAAAATTTGATTAAAATTTTAATTGATTTTAAGTCAGGACTTTAATTGATATAATTAAAACTTTAATTGAAAATCTTGAAGATTTTTGATCAAAAATTAAATTGATATGATTAAAAAAGTAATTGAAAAATTTCAATTATTTTAAAAAAAATTAATTGATATAACAAATTTTTTTGCTTGGCCAAATTCAATTAAATTTTTAATTCAATTAATTTTTAATTAAATTTTTAATTGTATTTACGAATATTTTGATTGAAACTCGATTTTAGTTTTTTCTAATCTAATCATTCAGGAATTGCAATTTCAAATATTAATTATACAATACCTTATGATTAATTAATTTTCTATATATACAGCAATTTTTATATAAAAAAAATGTCCATACACTGAGTATATTATGTAGATTACTGTTGGTAGTTTAATAAAAAAGTTTTAAGTTAAGCTAAGAACAAATGAACATTTATTTATTCTTTAAATAACTATTTATTTTGACTTTTTTATACATTTGTTCAAAATGAATGCCGATTTTCAGTTTCATTTATTTTTTTATTTGTATGAAATTAAATAAAACTTCACCCAAAAAATCTGAATTTAGAAAAATTAAGGAAATTGCCTTACTATTTTTAAATTAATAAAAATTTTTCATAAGCTTATATTAAACAAATTTGCATTATTTCAAAGCATTTTTTATTAATTTAAATTTTGTTTGCTGACTGTTTTAAACAAATTATTCAAAAATTAGTTTTTTATTCAAATTGCAAAAACTTCATAAACATACACACACATAAAGCCATTCACACAACATATATTTATAGTATCTGTGCGTCTACATTTTGCAGATTAAAAAAAAATAAAAAAAAAACCGTAGCAATTTCAAATAAATCAATAATCAGTAATTTTTTACGGAATTGGTAGGTAAAATTTTAACATTTAATTTTAAACGATTAATCATTTTTACTGATGTGTCAGTTTAAGACCGGGTTTTAAATGCAATACTATTTGTTTAAAATGGTATTTTCTGTTATTTTAACTAATAAGCTATTTTAAGTGTATCTTCTATATACTACATAAAAAATTGCTCCAAGTGTGTTGTGAATTTATAACTCACGAACGGTCAAAATGAATTTGAATCCGTTTGTTCGTATGGTCGTGTAGATGGTTTATCTAAAATTTGCACGAAATCGGTCGACGCGTTCGTGAGTTATGATTTTTATGTCAACATGTAATTTTGTCCATATAAAAAAACAACAACCCAGCAAAAAAAATGGTAGTCATTCTGTGACTATAACCTCTTTCATTGCATCCTTAACTTCAGTTGACATTCTTTTATGATTTTTTGGTGTTATTCTAAGGAACTTCCAAAAGCATCAAAATCAAGAAAAACAGATTTTTTTTGACCATTAATTGAAACTAGCTGGCCTGTCATATGCATTTTTTCAGCCCTAAATATTTATGACGACGCAATCTGTGCATTTTTGCATTATGTATTGTATTTAACACCATATTATTTCCAGTTTTAATTCACTATTTACCAAAATAATTTTAAAATGGTGTAAAAATTATTTCAAATTGCCCAAAAATGTTTTAAAATTGTGCAAAGACTTATTAAAATTGTTCAAAAATATTTTAAAATTGTCTTAAAATTTTTCAAAATTGTACAACCAGTTTTTAAATTATTCAAAAATATTTTAAAATTTGTCTAAACATTCATTAACATTTTTTAAAAATGTTTCAAAAATGCTTTTTCACTAATGCAGAATATTTTATTTGTTTTAATAAAGAGTATTACAATGTATAAATTTCGCATCTTTAAACTTATTTTTTTGCATTCATATGAATTAAAATTTCATCAAAGCTTAAATACTACAAAGTATATGAACATTTTCCACTTATGCATCAGAATATCTAATCATTGTATTATCATTGCTTCCATAGAGTAAAGTATGAGTAATGCTACTAGCTATATTTGAATACTTCCATCCTATGACACGCTAATGTTAAATTCATCGATTAAACCATCAGAAAAGAAGTGATGCCTTTGCCATAGAAGTGATGCTTTTATTGTTTCTTTGGCAGCTTCATTTTTGCTGGGAATACGTAGCACAGTGCTTTGTCCCATAGGCAAAAATCAAAAATTAAGCATGGGCTCAAATTGTTCTTAAAAGTACATTTTTTGAAAGACAAGAAGTTAACTGAAATAAATATGCAAAAAAAAATTTAGTCTGATTGCTTTCGCCGTTAGTAGAGGGCGCCAAAGTTTTAAAATATTAAGCAAAAATTACTGAACAAAAAATATTGTTTTCAGTTGTTTCACGAAAATAATTCTCAAAAATATATTTTTTTAAATACTGATTTAAAGTTTTATTTTTTGAATACTTAGATATATTTGTAGTAAACTTTTAATACACTATTTAATATATATTTGAAAACAAATATTTTTTACAACTACAAAAAATAGGTTTTTTTTTGGGGAAAATTCGAAAATTTCTTAAGTTTGATGGAGTATAAAAAAAAATTATATAAAATTAAATAATTTTTTATTTCGGTTTTTGTAAGTCTATAATATTATCTAACATATTATTAAAAAAAAGTACCGGTTTTTCAAAAAAAAAATCAAAATATTGGCTTTTATAAAAATGGCTTAATTTGTGATTTTTACCGCATTTTTTTGACTTATATGATTGAATATTGACCAATTTTCAGCAAATTGGATATATGTACAAATATCAGTAAAAAGAATTAGTCACAATCATCATGTACCAAATTTCATTCGAATCGGATGAAAATTTTGAATAGTCTACTTACAAACTATTCTTTTAGCTCCCAATGAATTAGAAGAACATACTAGGAATATGGAAAAATTTATTATCTTTGATTGCGTATAAAAAAAAATTATATAAAATTAAATAATTTTTTATTTCGGTTTTTGTCTATAAGTCTATAATATTAACTAACATATTATTAAAAAAAAAGTGCCGCTTTTTCACAAAAAATCAAAATATTGGCTTTTGTAAAATGGCTAAATTTGTGATTTTTACCGCATTTGTTTGAACAAATTTATTATCTTTGATTGAGTATAAAAAAAAATTATATAAAATTAAATAATTTTTTATTTCGGTTTTTGTAAGTCTATAATATTATCTAACATATCATTAAAAAAAAGTGTCGGTTTTTCATCAAAATATTGGCTTTTGTAAAAATGGCAAAATTTGTGATTTTTACCGCATTTGTTTGAAAAAATTTATTATCTTTGATTGAGTATAAAAAAAAATTATATAAAATTATACAACTTTTTATTTCGGCTTGAGAAATATATTATAGACAAAAATGTTTATTTAGAAGATGAAAGAGATGGCGTAATACAAGACAGTATAATAGAAGGTGATGAAAATTGGTTTTGGGAAGAATTAAGTAGTGATGATGATGCTTCGTTATGAATTTTTTTTTCAACAATTGTTTATTTTATGTGATAATATGTAACCAGTTAAACTCTTAATTTTAGTTCAATGCGAATATCTTTTTTAATTTTAGTTGTTAATATCTCAAGGCCTATTAAGTGCAACCTTATATTTTGGAATAATGTTATATAAATAAAAAAAAATGTTGATCAAAAATATGAAATTTTTTAATTTATTTTAATTTTTAAATAGAAAATGGTCTATACTATTTTTTTTACAAAAATCAGCATAGGTAACCGCATTTATTGGTCGAATAACATGTTTTTAAAGCAAAGAATAGTTTTGACATTTTTTCACACAATCGAAACTTGCAAACATTTTAAAAAAATGTATCAATTCGGACAATGCTTCATGTAGAGTGCATTTCCAAATAATTATATAATTGCATTGAAAACGATTGCTATCGTTCTTAAACAAATTTAACATTATTTTGAAGTTATTTTACAAAATTTGAAGGAATAAGTGTAGCCCTTTTTAAAATTATCAATTTTTGACATATTTTCTCTATACATATGTATATACATAATGAAGCCATTTTGTAAAATTTATTTTATAATTGTAAAGTTATATTTTTCGATAATGGTAAATTGTATTTAAAATTGTGTATAGTTGCTTTTTGGATATCTGTGTAAAAAAATAAAATCCCAGAAGTATATATCTGTATTAATAAATGGCAAAATTGGGAAAAACTTAGTTTTTGAGAAAAAGGACATGTGGGAGAAAGTCAAGTACTTGTACCGAATAAAAAAAAATCTCCAGAGATCTAAAAAGTATCTTTTTAAAACTTATTATTCGTTTTTAGTGCATTCTGATCATTAATGTTTTTCTGATGTTAATGTTTTTGAGGAAAAGGATATATGGGAGGTAGTAATGTCCTTGCACCGAATGAAACAAAATTGTCACAGAGCAAAAAAAGTATAATTTCATAAACTATTCCGAATTCTTACTGTATTCTTATCATTAATGTAGCCAAAATGTAGATTTTAAGAAAAAGGATATATGGGAGGTTGTTATGTCCTTGCTCCGAATGAAACAAAATTAAGCACTTAGCTAAATGACATAATTTAACAGAGATTTACCAATTTTTGCTTCATTCTGCTCATAATAGTAGCTGGAATTAAACTTTTAAATTTAAGGATGTATCGGAAGTAGGCGTGTCCTTGGGCCGATTTTTTCGAAACTTAAAATTTTTCTTAATTTAGATATTCTGAGCCAGCATACCAAATTTCAAGTTTCTGCGACAACTCCTCTAATTTTGCCGATTCACTATATGGGGACAAAGCACTGTGCGTAGGCGCCCATGAGCATGTGCACCACACAATTAAATAAAAAATATTGTATACACTATTGTATTAAATTGATTTACTTTTTTTTTCATTATTTCCAAATAAAAAGTAAATAAAAAAACCAATGAATTTGATTCAATGTTAATATTCATGCGTAGCGAAGCACGCCGGAATCCGCTAGTATATTATAAAAATAAATTGGTTTTTACCTTAGGCATTTAATGCAGTATTTTTCGCCACTGTATATCTATAACATAGTTTTCAATTTAGTTTGTTAGATCGTTGTTATTCGTAATACATCTGTTCATATTCATTTACATTCATGGGAATAAATTTATACTCTATACACCACGCAGTACCATCAAATGAACCATAAAATGTGGCCGGTTTTAAAATAAAATTGACGAAATAGTTGATGGTATAGGCTGCTCGCGGTAATTTTGCTCTTTTTGGTTAAAAAACAATCTGATATAAACTATGTTGCTAATGTATCGTAACAAGATATAGGGTTATTATATAATCAAAACCAATTATTGGTCAGTTCGTTAAGGTAACAATGTCTACTATATTTACTACAATTACATGATATTAAAATTAACTGTATATTTGAAAAGTGGCATAAGTCCTTTTCTAGTTGAAATTGAGATAATAATATAACTTGATTTATTTACATAAGAACAAAATTATAAAAAACATTAATAAAATTTAAGAACTATACTGAGAAAACAGATTTATTATTCCAACAATTTTCACCAATAAATGTATTTGCTTGCGGCAGCAGAAAATCAGCACAATAGAATTTCAGTTAAACTACAATAATATATTTCAATTGTGGTAGGTATACATTTGATTACGGCAATCTAACAATTTGGTCGACGCCACCAAATCAAAATAATTTTATGTAATGTTTCTTTATAAAAAATCTACTTTCTTGATTCCAATATTAAAAATATTTTTCTTGAAATCAACGTACAATTTTTAGCATACAGTATTTAGTGGGTAGTATCAATGCATTTGTTCATTAATATATTATTCAGAAAGTAGTGCAAATGAATCAAAAAGATATAAATTAAAAAAAAAAATTAAATATTAATGTGTGTAGGAGAAGCAAAAAATGTTATTTCCCTGTCATAACTATAAATTTTTAATAAAACTATCATTTTTCAAATTTTTAAATATTTTTAATAACATTTTACTCGGTCTGTATCCGGTATTTTGAAGCATTATGGACAAATTTTGCAAATAAAAATGTTTCTTGAGCCGATTTAATTAGACTTACAGTAAAAAATTTAAGAAAAAGTCAAAAACCGATCAAATATTATTTTTTAGCCAAACTATTTTGTTGGACACATTTAGTTTTAAAACTATGGTTTAGGCCCGATTTCTCAATGTCCCCTTTAAATTTAAACTCCAGTTTAAATGAATTTTTTTGTGGGAAACAACAAAAAATGTTTTAAGTAATTTGGCTCAGAAATTAAGAATAGTAAATTGTTCTTTTCGTTATAAAATTTCACTAAAACTTAAATGACCTTAAATCGTAGTTTAAATTCTGAAAATTAATAGTTTTTTTTTTATTTAAAAAGAAAGACTTATTCACAATTAACCCAAAATTTCACATTTTCACTAGAAAAATAATAGTCTTATATAATGAATAATAGTGTTGTATAATAAATTGTACTAAATTTTCATTATCGTAGAAAATAATTTTTTATATGGGGCATAACAGTTTTCCAAATGAAACCCGAATAACTTACTATGTTTTAGTGGAAAATCTAGCTCTATTTTATAAGGCGGTCTTTTTGTTTTTATTTATTTTGCAATATTGTTAAATTATTATTATCCTAAAATTTACTATTTTTTCGGGAAATTTTAAGTAATTTTTTTTTTTGTAAATTCTTAACAAAAATTATAATTAAATTTATTGCAAAATTTTTTAATTTATCTATTTTTTATTAATACAGAGTGGTTTAATTTTAAGGGCCGATGTTGAATGTGAACCACACCTTAACGTCAAGTTTTTTCTGCATTTCATTTGACATTTCTCATTTCAGACTAACTCAATTTGAACCATGGAAAGATACACAATCGAGCAACGCTTTAAAATTATTAAGGCTTATTATGAAAATGGGCGTTCAAATCAAAATGCATTTTGTGCACTTCGTGATTTTTTTTGGTCAGCATAATCGACCAAATGTGTCCACAATCGGGAGAATTGTGGCAAATTTCAGCAAACTGGGTCTGTGAAAACATCTGTGCATGCTCGCCCAGTTCGTTCTGCGAAAAACATTGCTGTTGTTCGCGATAGTGTGTCATTTACTGTGAATGGTGTTCGCTATCGCGAGATGATAACGAACTTATTGTGGACAGGAATTGAGGATATGACCCTGGACGATATGTGGTTTCAATAGGACGCTGCCACTTGCCACACAGCTAACGAAACAATGGCTCTTTTGCGCGACAAGTTCAATGGCCGTGTTATCTCACGTGGTGGCTATGTCAATTGGCCGCCAAGATCATGTGATTTGACACCGTTGGACTTCTTTCTTTAGGATTATTTGAAAGAAAAGGTGTACATCGATAAGCCAGCAACAATTCAAGAGCTAAAGGATGAGATGATTCGGCACATTAACGGCATAGAACCTCAATTATGCCTCAGCGTCATCGAAAATTTGGACTATCGGATGGAGATGTGCCGCCTAGGTCGCGGCGGCCATTTGACCGACATTTTGTTCCATAAATAATTGAACCATACCATATTATCATAATAAAGAGAAATCACAATAATTTTTCTATATAATTTGTGTTTTATTCAAAATCAACATCGGCCCTTAAAATTTAATCACCCTTTATTATATTTTACCATATATTTGGGCAGTGAGCATGTTTAAGTTTTTGTTTGTCAAATTTAACAAGTGTTTGCTTGTTAAATTTGCCGATTTTCACGGTGATTATCGATGCGAACTTAGTTAGAAATATTGCTATTATTTTAGAGATGTTTAATGAATTAAAACGTCAACTTTTTCACATAACTCCAATTTAAAAAAAAAAAATTGAGTGCTGTTGTAACGTTCAGTGGACCTAATTGGTCTGTTTGTATACATTTCCAGTAAAAAATATTAAAATTAGAAAAATCTAAACATTTGTCAAAAACTAAAAACAACTTCATTAAAAAGTTTCCAATTTTACGTCAAAACAAATTTAATAAATAATTAAACAAACAAAGAGGAATATTGTGAAGAATAAATTTTGAATCTAAAAATCTCTTAAAATTATATTTGGAAAAATTTTACGAAAAAAAATTGTGAAAAATCTAATGAAAATACTAATTTAAAATTTCTTCGAGGGCCGCACTAAAATCAACGAAGGGCCGCACTTGTGCACTGTTGTTAAATGATATAAAAAATAGCAAACAAAAAGTGAAAATTCTTTAGCCTGGTCAGAATGTTATTTTAATTTCTTTTAAAATGGTTATGATTAAGGGTTATGATTTTGTTTACGAAAAAATTTGAAAGGCACCACGTTATGCACCATATTATATTGATAATAAAATTCGTTTTTAAAGTCAATTCGGAACAAAATCTAATATTTTTTTATTTTTGGTAAATGAATTGTATTAATAGATTTTAGATCATATAATCATATTCGTTTTATAAATATTTGATTAGGACAAACACTTAAAATTAACAGCTTTATAAGCATTGTTATTGGATACTTTAAGAAATAAAGTTCATAACAAAAACTGTAAAAAATAGAGAATAAATATAAAATGTTAAATTTCGTTTATGTTAGTCTAATTGTATGTTGTTTTCGGGTTTGTTAATTTGTTTTCAAACACTCAATATAAAATATATAATCATCAAAGCATAAACCCAACAAGGTTGTAGTGACTGAAGAGGGTTGTATAGCGTCAACAGAAAATACTAAGTATTCTATCTATTTATTTATTCAATTTTAATTCTCTATAATACAAGGTGGCGCAAAAGTAATCCTCCTATCATATGCGAAATACACGTTAAAAAACAATGTTACGCTAGACTGCTCCAGAACGCGGAATATTGGTGACTATTTATTTGAGCAATAATGAAGATGATTTTTCATCAAAAATAATCATGAGTGATGAGGCCCATTTCCATCTTAGCGGGTACGTAAATAAGCAAAATTTACGCTTCTGGGGCACTGAAAATCCGCGTGTAACCCACGAAGAGCCATTACACCCGCTCAAAGTCACTGTATGGTGTGCTGTTTTCGCTGGAGGAGTCATCGGATCTTTTTTCTTCGAAGACGTCGCGGGCCAAACGGTTACTGTGAATGGTGAGCGCTACAGAGCAATGATCAACGAGTTCTTTTTGCCGCAACTTGATGAATTGGGATTGGAAAACATGTGGTTCCAACAGGACGGTGCAACGCCACACACTGCACGTGTCACAACCGATATGCTGAAGGATGCATTTCCCGGGCGCCTTATCTCCCGTTTTGGCGATTTGCACTGGCCAGAAAGATCGCCTGATTTGACCGCTCCAGACTTCTTTTTGTGGGGCTTTTTGAAGTCGCGGGCTTATGTCAACAAGCCTCAGACTCTTGCAGCTCTTAAAGACAATATCCGTCAAGAATGTGAGGACCTATCGCCGGAAGTTTTGGCCAAAGTGATGGAAAATGCCATAAAAGGGGCTCAAATGACAATCAACTGTGGCGGCGGCCATTTACATGACATCATATTCTCGACTTGATGTAAAAAAAATTAAAAGACCAAATAAAAATAATCTACAAGAAGAATCAAAGTTTTTCATTTTTTTTTTTAAATTACAGCCAAAAAACATCAGAAGGTTATTTTTGCGCCACCCTGTATATATTTATAAAAATTTTCCTCTCCCAAACCAGTTCTTTTTCACAATTTCAAAAATGGGATTTTGAATAAAATTAATACTTTTCAAATCTATGACGGTTAACTTATTTTAAAAACAAGCAAGGTAACATACAAATTTGATATTAACATACAAATTTGATATCTATACCTATGGTTTAGTACTAAACTTTAGTTATTTTGAACCAATTTATCAGATTTAAGTGAATTGTATCAATTTTTATCTTACAATTTAAAATATTTTAAATTTTTAAAATCTTAGTTATCAATATAAAAAGTAAAAATTTTATTATAGTAAAAATTGCAAGAATTTCGAAGAAAGTTATAATTTATCCAACAGTCAAACTCGAACAACAGCAACAACAAATGTATCAGTTAAATTCCCGGGTAGAATATACCGGGACATTGTGAAAATGAGGATAATGCCCGATTACTGGTCTCCTATTAAAATTTAAATTCAAAATTTATTTGGGAAGATCAAAAGATGTCTAAACCCTAAGAACTGATTTAGATGCAATGAAAAAGGATCATAAAAGAAAACTTCCACCCTATGACACCCCTATGTAAAATTATTGGTTTCAATCCAAATTTTTGCAACACCGGAATCAAAATCAGTGCTTCTTTTTCTCTTCTTTTGCTATTTTTTTTGCTGGGGTACAAAAAAAAACAATGCAATTTTTACTTTTTAATAAAAATTTAAAAAAAAACTAGTCCAAAACTTCATATCGGTTGATGCGGGAATTTTTGAACGATCCTGAAAACGTAACATTGTGTTTCTTTATATTTTTTTAAGGCCAACATGGCTATGCCATGCATTTTGTGATTTTTATAAAATTTTCAAAAACTCATAACCCTAGAGTACATATTGTTCCAATCCAACCATAAAATCAATCTTCAAACTTTACACTGAATAATTCCCTTCATGGGCCTATCCGCGAAATTTTTTTCCAAATATCCTCACATCACAATGTAATATGTGAGAAAAAAATATAAAGTGTACTTGTTCTTTTTTTATATCCATCGATTTTTTTTTTTTAATTGTTCAGCCTAAAAAAATAGGAAAATGGCATACTAAATTAATATTACATAGAAAAAATGTTTGTAAAGACAAATAAAACATTTTTGTTAAAATGTACCAACAATGGAATTTGTAAATACAACAAACTATTAATTATTTTTTTGTAACTTCAATTTTTATTTTCAAAGAATTTTTATATGATAAATAACAACTTACAAGTATTTTTAAAAAAATTGGTAAAATTGTATTTGAATTTTAACAAACAATTTTAATTACATAAAATTTTTTAATATTATTTTCTGTGTATGAAAAAAAAATTTTATTAAAAAAATTATAATTTTCAATTTGACAACATCGTTAGACAAAAGGCCGGGTTAACCAAAAATTTAAAAAATTAAATAAAAAAAACTTTAAGGTTCGAGTCCTGGCCGTCAGATTGTCAGATGGGAATTATACCCATGGAATACTTGAAAGGTAAAAATGCTAGTATGGTGGCATTCTAGAAATCGCTTGCCAACGTGGGGAAAGGAAAACGTCTTAAAAAAGCTTTTCCAGAACAAAGGAATAAAACTAAAAAAAAAAACTAAAAAAAAATGTTCTCCAAACCTTCTGACTAATACAGACTTATGAAACAAAAAACAAAATTTTTTTTTACAACTGAAAGATATTTCATTCACAGAAAAAACATATTCATTGTGACAACCGAATTTCTTGATAATCGAATGTAAATTTAGCTGTAGCAACTGAATTATTTAGTTATCGCAAACAAATGTATTCCTAAGCCAATTAAAAAGTAACCGACAAAAATATAGATGACCACAACCGAACCATGCTGTAGGTAAAAAAATTCGGTTATAACAATGAAATTATTTCTCCTGTGTGGTAATTAATTATTTAAATACTTATGTCTCATAATTAAAATACATTGTCTTGTATGGACCAATTGATAAGCAAGAGTTGAAAATTTGAATGTCTTTCAGACAGTTAATGGTGAAATTTTGTCTAATGTAGAGTTTGTAATGCGAATTAACTATCAAATGGAAATAATTTGTTTCCAAAATTAATTTAATTACTAAAGTCCAAATAATAAGCTTTCAAATAAAAAAAAATCATTTCGTATGTATTTGTGTTTTTTATTTTAAATAAATTTTCTATACCCTTTACTTTTTTTTATAAACTACAAAAATTTTTGTAAAACTAAAAATGACAAAATAATATTTGCAAATGCTGCTAAAGCGTATCAAATAAGTGTTCTCCCAGTAAATATTTTTCTATTTCCAGTGGTTTGCCAGACTTGATTTTTTCTTATCGTCGAATAAATTAAAATTACATATATAACAGTAGTCTGTTTTTTTTAAATTAAATTTTAAGTATTACTTATATTGCTAGAAATTCGGGAACCTGTTTCAGGCATCTGATTTTTCCCGTGTGTTTATAATAATAAAAAGATGCCTGGTTTGAGACATGCTTTGTTGCCAAAACTTGATTTAAGATATATTATATTTAATGAAGTGAGCCACTCGCAAGCTTGGGAAAATTGCGAGCATTTATGGTAAGGGAGTGGTCCGATCTTCAGTAAAATTCAACAAAAATTAGAGTGAACAACAAGCCGTCTTTCGGACTAAAATTTATGTAATATTTTTGATCATGAGTCAGTTGTGATACCACTTCCGATTCCTCTTTTACAACCTAACCTAAACTAAACTAACTTTATAATTATTAATTTTTGTGATTACATTTACACAAGAGCTTTGTATTGTGAATAAATTTATAAACAAATACGAAATTATTAACATGCTGAAAAAAAAAAAAAACACAATATGAGGTAAATTGTGAAAAAAATATTCGCGAATAGCTGTAAAAATTGTTTTGTATTTTCTGGTGAATATGTTTTTAAGTGAAATGCACTGAACATACGAGTACTTAACTAAATACAACATCTATATTTATTATTTTTCATTTGTATATATTATAACTTGTTTTCAACATACATTTATTTTATGCCGGATGCAATAAAGCGTAGTGAGAATTGTAAATATGCATTGCAGGCAATAAAAAATAATTATGTACAAGCAAAACTGCCACGCATAAAGGATGTCCGCCCATTTGTTGCAAAAAAGAAAAATAAATAAATAGAATTGTACTAGCGTCTATCTAAAGTTGTGGATATGAACAAAACGCTAAACATTGAAACTGTGTGTTATCCTATAAAAGATGAAACTTTGCCATTTTCATTTGGCATGAAAATACAAACATAACTTATTGCTTGTGCATATGTATGCGAGTGTTACTCTTTTATGTAGTAGAAAAAACGTTAAAAACAAACATTTCAACAATTCAATTCACTTTTGCAATTACGCACCAAAGTGAGGTTGGTTATGGCCGTAGAAATCATCAGTGTTAGGCAGACGTACATATATACTCAAATGGAAGTATGAGTTAGAATATGTAGTTCCATTTAAAACTTTTACAATTACAACATGAAAATAGGATGTCGCGAAAATATGGGACACCAATTTCCGACACACATAACAATTTCGTAAAATAACTTTAAGAAAGTCTGATTCATAAATAAAAAAACGCTAGCATAAAGAAAAAAAAAAGATTATCTTATCAGAACAAGTGGCATAAAAAATTAATAGTGCTGACTTTTTGTAATTGAATTTCAAAGATATTTCTTAAAAGAAAAGTTGTCCCTTATTTAAAAAGTTATCCTATGTTATGCTTTAAAATCGTATAGAGAAAAAGGACGGGGAACGAAGATTTTCTCCTGCCTAAGAAATTAAAATTGTAGGGCTCTGTCCTCTTCTGGAGACTCTGGCTTGTTTAAAATTTCGGTTTCGAAATAGATTAGAGTAGTATTAGAGTAGCTAAAAATAATTAATTTGCTTTATTTTTACAAAAATAACAAATATTTTTTTTTTCACTTCTGTATTGCGGTGCTATTTAAAATACTTTTATAAAATATAATAAAATTAATTTTTAATAAAATTTGGCTTCATAAAAAAAACGATTAGTGAAACAAAGGTCGGGCACTGATTATGGGAATTTTCTGTTCTGATGCATTTAGACCGAAAAGGAACTCCAGTAAAAAGTGTATGTAACTATTAAGAGTTAATGCACTCTTTACTAAACAATTATAAATTGACTATTACAATTAAAACTTTTAATTTTATTTAATAATTTTTCAGGTTCGAGATAAAAATTTAAAGAAGATGCTAAATATTTTGAAGATAAGCGCTAGAGGGAGCCGCAATTTCGAGGTGAGCGACACAGTTAAACTTGCGTATCGAAATATACATAAAAAGTTAATATGTTTATTTAAACTGTTTTGTTAAAAACAATTTTTACAGTAAACTGTCTGATAGTTAAAATAAATTGCAGGTGCAAAAAAAAAAATAACTAAAATAAAGACAAAAACCATTAAAAAAAATAGTATATATTTATATGATTTAAAATTATTTACTGATTTTATTTCAATATTTCCCCGGAATGAATTTTTCATTCCATACACTTAAAATAGCTTTTAAGTTAAGCTAACAAAAAATTTTAATAAATTAAATTTTATTTAAAAACCAGTATACTTGAGTTTAATTTAAAATAATTTGGTTTTGTTATATAATTTTAAATATTGTTTAAACAACTAACACATCAGTAAAAAACAAATGCCTAATCAGTTAAATATAAATGTTAAGATTATAACTTCCAATTCCATTAAAAAAACTGATTATTTGAAACTTTTTCCGTTTTTTTTTTATAAAATTTTAAACAAATTAAAAAATACACGAAACTAAAAAAATTAGTAACTGACAGTTAAAAAAAAATTTGAAAAAATTTATAAAAAATTATATTAAATATAAATGTATACTTTAAATAGTGTGTAAGTTAAAATTACGAAAAAAGCTATTTTTTTTTATTTTTTCAACATTTTGCAATTTCAAAGCCCTGAGGCCAATTAATAAATAACAATATTCCTCTCACTTAAGGTTACCTTAAAATTTAGAAATTAAAACCCTGATAACTTTTTATTTGTTACTGTATAAATAAAATATATAATATTTTGTTATGCCAAATTGAAAAGAAAAAAGAATTATGTTGTAATAAAATATTATCAATAAGAAAATTGTTCTAATTATTGAAAGTTATTTAAAAGTTTTCTTTTATAAACATGAACGCTACAATTGAATTGCCTTAAAGATGCTGGCAGCGCATTAAACAATAAAACCACACGCCTATGAAAAGACCGACTTACCCAAGGAGCATTGAAAGGTGCAATTAGACTATGAGATCTAGTAGATCTAGTAAATCTAAAAATCTTTGATATAAACAAAGGACAATTTATACTAAAAGCTCGATCGAAATATAATAGGATACGTATTTTAATAAAATCACGAAACGATGTTCCAAGAAAACGAATAACATGTTCTGTAATATGTTCACGAATTCGTACTGAATATACATATCTTATAACTCTGTTAAATAGCAACTGAATGTCCCTAATGTTATAACCCCAAGTACCAGAAAATACCTCCAAACAATATAGAAAAAGAGCCATTATAGTACTGTGAACAACTCTTTCCTTGCCATAAACAGGAATAATAAGATTTGTATTATATAATCTCCTACAATATAAAAAAATACCCTTGATGAAAGATATCTAATATGATATTTAAATGTCAAATTGAAGTCAATAACTACGCCTAAGATAGATAAATGGTGTACAAATTCAATATAAGTTCCATTAATAGATAAATAAATATCCTGAAAATAATTATGAGAGGTCTAAAATAACATTGCCTTTATGTTCATTTTATTAATTGATAAGTAATTATTAATCATCCATTGTGAAATACAGTTTGTAGAATAATTTAACACAGACTGAAGTACATCTAAATTATTCTTTCTAGCACAAAATAAAACTTGAATATCATCCGCATACCCAAAGAGATAACATCTTCCAACATCCAATATATTAAAAAAAAAAAAATCATTTACGAACATAGTAAACAGAAGGGGACCAATAACAGATCCCTGTGGGACACCACTTATGACTGCTATAACATCAGAAACATCAACACCCGAGGATACAAACTGACCACGATCTGTGAGATATGAACAGATTAATGAAGCTGCTGTCCTTGAAAAATAATAAACTTCAATAAGTTTCTTTAAAAGTAACTTATGACATATTCTATCAAATGCTTTAGTAAGGTCAAGTGACAGCAGTAACATAAATGTTCAGTATTCACATGAGTCCTTATAGTATCTGTGAGTCTCACTAAAAGCGAAGTAGTACTATGTTTCTCACGAAAATCAAACTGACAGCTACTCAAAAGATTATTTTGGTCCAAATATTAATTTATCTGAGCCTTCATCAGTCTCTCCACAACCTTCGACAATACACGTAGGACAGAAATTGGTCTCAAATTTTCCACATTATTAGACAAACCATGTTTTCTAATTGGTCGTATACGTGCTATTTTCCAAATATTCGGAAATGCAGAAGTAGTTAAAGTCGTGTTAATTAAATAAAGAATATGCCTACCATAAAATAGTAAAATTAATTTCAAGAATTTTAACGTATATCCATCACACCCCCTAGCATTAGACTCAATAGCGAAAAACTGATCAAATATTTCACACATCTAAATGAAAATCCGTTGTTCGAGCATGGAGTTAGGTTAGGATCAAAAGGCATCTCCTCATTACTTTGATTAGACGCAAACATCTCATTTAAAGCCGTAGCATCAGGGTGATCGCCATAAGACTCACTTTCTAGAATACCATTATTTCTTAACACTCTGCACATACTTTTACTATCAAGATTCTCAAATAACTGGGCATGAACCATACGTTTTTCCATCCTTATTAACGATTTTGCCTTGTTTCTTAATCTACAATATTTTTTCCAATTATCATCAGTCCTGCTACCCTTAAAAGTTGCATAAGCTAAATCTCTTATTGAAACTGCATATGTTATATCTCTCGAATTAAATCAAGGATCACGCTAAGGTTCAATTTTACGTCTGATAAAAGGAACTACTGAATGTGCTGTATCTAAATTTTTATACAAGACATTCAATTGATCATTTACATCAGTCGTAGTATAGAGGGCTGAAAAATCAGCAGACAACGCAATACTCTCCAAAGACGAAACATCAACAGAATTATAATCATAGTATTCAATTATTTTATCTACTCTTACAATAGGCGCATACATATGTAGAAAGATATAGAAGTAAATGATGTAAAATACCAGGACATTGTAACTGACCAGATCTCTCAACCATATTTGGATCGCTTACTAAAAAATAATCCAACAATGATGTAGTTCTTGTTCTCACATCAAAGTGTGTAGGCAGTGAATTATGAAAAGTTAACAAATTTAATCGGCCACAAATATGACGTACAATCTCTGCAGTTCGCGAATCAAACATATTATTGTTCATATCACCCATAATTACGATATCCAGATACTCCTTAATTTAAATCACTTATGTTCCCATGAGGAAGGTATACAAAACCAACTTATATTTTCTTGTTATTAAAATTCACCTCAATAAATAAAGATTCCACCACACCATACAAAGTTCCAACAAAAACAACTTTGAAATTAATGCTTTTGGAAATAAAAAAAGCAATTCCTCCACCCCTATCAGGCAATGGTCGAGCATTACGACATAAACTGTAACAAGCAATATTTACCGCATTATACAATATAGGTGCCTTTAACCACGTTTCACTAATACCAATCACGTTTCACTAATACCATATTTACAAGAAATGATATTTCATTTAAGAACTGGTCAACTTAATTTTCAGTTAAACCAAATAACTTTTGTTATTTATATTTAAAAATTGTTTAAACAGCTGACTCGTCCGTAAGAAACAAATAATTAATCAGTAAAAATAAATGTTAAAATTTTTCCCACCATTTGTTTTTTTGTAATCTACAAAATGTATGTAGCATGACTATGTGAATGTGTTTGTGTGTGTATGTGTGTTTATGAAGTTATTGTACTTTGAATTGAAATAATTTTATAATTAATATAGAAAAAAAAAACAAATTAGAATTTTCTGAATAATTTTTTTTTGAAACAGACAGCAAACAAAATTTAAATTTGAAACAACAAATAAATGAAACTAAAAAAAAATCGGTAAATGATAGTAAATTATTTGGAACAAATGTATAAAAAGTTAAAATAGATATTTCTTTGAAAAATAAATGTATGTAACTTTATTTTTAAATGTAACGGACAACTTTTTTATTAAACTACAAACAGTAAACCAGTTTATGTTCCTTTATTTTTAACTGAACTGAAAACTTTTTTATTGAACTACAAACCGGAATTACATAATTTTCGAAGTGTAAATTTTAATTTGAACATCTTTTTTTGTAAGCTATACCTCAAAATCCATTGATTGTATGCTATTTCTTTCAGAATCTGGAAAACGCAATTTACGGGACACTATAATATAAGCATTTAAATGACATTGATAAGTTAAGTAAAGTTCTGTAAAGGATTGTAGGAAACAACTTTGTTTAATATATGTAGTAAAAATAAATTTTAATAAGTCATTAACCTAAATGTGGTTGATAGAGGGTATTGCATTCAAAAATACATCTTACAATTGTTAGAGAAATAACAAGTAATTAAAAATATACTAAAATAGATTTGTTTTTTTTTTGCAAATTTTTGTCAGAGATGTTGCTGTTATTAGTGAAATTGTTCAATCATAAAGTGATTTCCCAAAAATTAAAGGCATCGATATATTTAATATATTATATAAATCAAAAAACACTTCTATTCTTATATATAGCTAATCCTGAATATGGGTATAAATGTTGTATAGTCCATTCATATATTGTTGTATATTTTAAATTAAAATTTTTACAATCCTATTTCTAAAAGGAAAATAGGCACACCCTTTGCCAAGTAAAATTCAATTTATTTTTATAAAATTTTTATGTCAGATGTTTGTAAATTAAAAATTGTTTAACTTTGCAGAAATTAGCGAAATACCATTTATTTTCCCGTATTTTGTAGTTAATTAGTTGGCAGTTAAAAACTAACTAAAGTTAACACTTAATATGAAGATATATAAGAAATATTATTTGTTTTTGCAGATTTTTGGTTAGTTTGTTAAAAATGACAAAAGTTAAAAATTATTTAGTTTTTTATAAGTAACATTTAAAAATTAATAAAAACTTTTTTTTTTTTTAAAAGTAAAAAGTTAGTAAATCGTTTTTTAAGTGATTTTTTTAATTTATTTTAAATTACATTTTTAGTCACTATTACATTAAAAAAAAAACAGTTTTTAATGATTAAACTTGTAGTCATATTGATGGGGTCTTGGGGAGCTGGAAAATTTCAACGGCTTGCAATTTGAAGCACCCTAAGGTACATATTGTTAGGATTTAGACTTACAGAAATATTTGTATTTATTTTCCTATAGTTAATTACAAATTTTACGGCACTTACCTAGAAAGAAAACAAAAATTGTATATTAAAATATATTTGTAACAAAAAGATTTTTAATTTACAATACAATATAGTGTAAAACATAACGGCAGTAAAGAGAAAATATGAATTTAAATTTTTTGGGTTGGCGATTTTTATGATTTTTTTTTATTTTGTTGGAAATGACAAAAAATTGTCCCTATATAAAGGTGTAAAATTAGTAAAATTATGTCGAAAAAACAAGACATCGGTAAAATTACCATCTGAGACAATAAGATCTGGCTAAAATAGACCAGATATTACCCAACAGACCGGAATATGCAGCAAAAATTCCGCGTTCTGCAGATGAATATCATTTAATTGCTAAGTGTAAACTAATTCTCTATCTGCAACATAAGTAGCAAAATCACAATAACAAATGACCAAATGACGCGACTTGCAAAAATTATGACACATTCACATAATGGCATTTAATTGCCCATACAAATTCAGTACAATTTCATAGTAGCGACTGGTAGATAACATATTTTCTCATATTTTTTCAACAGTCCTTTGGCAATAAAATTTTGTATTCACCTCACTAAAATTTTTTTCACCACCAAAAATTTTTTCTCCCCAAAAAATTTTTTTCACCTCAAAATTTTTTTTTTCACCAAAAAAGTTCTTTTCACATCTAAAAAAATTTTTCACCACAAAAATTTTTTTCACCTACATAATTTTACGTCAACATTTTTTTATATTATATGTATCAAAAACAGTAAGTAGAGAACATCTTTTTAGGATATTGGAGAAGGGTATTCAAAGATTCGACACAGCCGAATTTAGCCTTTTTTACTTGTTTTTTGTGAGTTTTACCCTAAAAAGATGTGTTAATATAACCGAAAAAAATTTATAGTGAATAAGGGCAAAAAAAAAAAAAAGAAACGAAAAGTGTTGGGAATATATATGACAATCTAAAAAAATGTTTTTACTATTTTACAGAAAGTCGTTTACAGAAATCTTTAATATTTAATTGACAAAACATTAGAAAAAATATGTTTTGTAGTTTGTTTTCCAATTTTGATTTTTTTTTGTTTTTGCTTATAAAATGCAAAACGTAACACACACAACATATAGGTTAATGTTTTCATTTTCTATGTGTGCATGTTTGTGTTAAAAATTTCCGATAGTTTATATTAAAAAAGTTTTGTATTGAAACAAGCTATTTTGATATTTATAAATATTTAAATTTCGACCCACTCTTTAGCAAACATACAAATTAAGCTTGTCCAAATATAAAGTTGGAATACACGATCTTCAAAACCCTACAAATATGCCGCTAACGAAAACACTTGGGTCTCTTAAAAAATCTCAGAATTAAATATATCTTATATAACATATTTTTACGAATATGAAATCAAAATTAAAATCGTAGTCGCGAAATTCAAAAATTTTATTTAATAATAAAATAGTTAAATTTGATTAATTAAAATTCAAAGTTATTTTTTGTATGATTTTATGTCCATGGAATGTCTTCTTATGTGACACGGGATATTTATTAACAATTAAATTATAATACGCTTTATAATAGCAAAAACGTAAAAAAGTAAAATTTTACACTCTGTTACAAGAATAATTATTAAACTTTCCAAAAAAAAAAATAATGTCATATCTAATGAAGGACCTCGGTAAGTGGATTGCAAAAGTTTAACAAGTTGAATTTTTCGATGACAACGTTTTTAGGTAATTGGGTAAATACCACAAAAAAATTGAATACTCTTAAATTTTAAAAAACCGCTTAAAATTCAAAAACTACAAGTTTGTTTTTAGTTTTAATTAAGGATTCACAATTTTCATTACTTTTCTTTTGGGAAAATTTTGACATTTTGACTAAAAATGTTCATTTGTTAAGACTTATTGGAAATTTTTATTAAATTATAGCGTATAGCTTAGAAAATATCTCAATTTAAAGCCAAGCCTACTGTTTGTATAAATTACTAGAAACGATAAATTGCTAATTCTTAAAAGTTAACTATTTGTGCTACCTCTGAATATAAACGAATTTTGCTAAAACTTGGCACCGAGAGTTTAACAACAACATATTAGGGATTGTGAATTCAAACTTTGATGTTTTTTTTTGTGAACCTCTCTAATATACATATTTAAATGACGTCATTCTTGTCTGTATATATTTCTTTATTTGTTAACTATAATATTTGTTTTAAAACAGACATGCAGACCAGCATACAGCCGGTTACAGCACTATTTACAAAGGAAAAAATAACTCAATTGGTGTACAAAAGTACATTCGCATGAATTGAAAGAAAAACTTTTTTTCTTGCTTCATGCATAATGTGCCCCGAAAGTGACATTAAAGTGTTATTTGTATTGCACTTGCAACACAATATAGTGTCATTTATATTGTAAAAATATTTACGTTTTCAATTTATTCTTTTGTAAGTTTTCCTTGTTTGTTTATTTGTGTAAATATATGTAAGTAAGTGTGTGTTCGTTCGTTTATTGTTGCCACAGTTCCTTTTGTTTTTAAATTATTCTACTACCACCAGCAAGCAGCAACTCCAACAAGCAAATGAACCGCTAGCTATATTTTGGTTGGTGGTGCTGATATATGTATAGTACGTTGCATACAATATTGCGTGTATTTTTATAAAATTTTGCAGGATATGACAGTTTAGGCGTTGTTTTTGCTTGTTTGCAATTATTCATATTTGTGGATATATTTAATATGATTAGCATGTGTTGACTAGGATATTATTCAAAAAGAAAAGAACAAAAAAAAAAAAATAAAATAAAACAACAACCAACCAACTAAAAAAGCTCCTAAAATATATACGATGGCAATGGAAGATACAACATGACAAGTCTACATAACTATAAAACAAATATAATTGGCACTGCATACAAATGTGTTAATAAATGGATTACTATTCGTGTAATAAAACTAGTATGATGTTTTTGAAGAAGATATTAATAAATAAAGATTTTGACAATTACTTTCTATGCATAATAAATATTTATTATTATTCCTGCCAATTTATAGACATGATGCTGCTGTATGAATTTCGACAGTTTTCTTAATTTGTTTTATTATTTATATATATTTTATATTTTGACAGAATTTGTTTTGTATTTATATTCTAAGTTTTAACTACACTCAGAAGAATAAATTGCCGCACATAGTATTTTGGTTGCTATAAACAATTAATTCGATTCTTCTGTTATACAACTAAGATTCAATTTATAACAACTTACACTAAGAAAAAAAAGTTATTAGAAAATTTTGTAAACATTTTTCAATCCCACTTTAATATTTTTGTACTGATTTTTAGCAAAAATATTATGTTTTAGAAAATTTTTGTTTGCTATTTACATTTTACAAGTTACAGAATTTTTACAGAATATTTAAAAATTTTTGTTGCTAACTTTAGAAATCATTTTACAAATGTGTGAAAACCGATTTGCTAAAATTAGCAAAAAAAATTACTAATTTTAAAAAAGTTGATATTGAAGGAAATTTTATTTCTAATAATTTAAATTTATACATACAAACTTAAATTACCTTAAAATGTTAGTTAAAAATTTACAAAATTTTTTTTTGTAACAAAATGTTGCAAATTAAAAGAAAATGATAAATTTCTTTATGTTTTAACTATTTTTTAAACCTTTGATTTTTTTTAATTTTGTCTAAAATATTTTTTAAAAAGAAAAAAAAAATACATAAAAAATGTTCCATAAATAAAATAAAATTCGTAAAGCCATTTCAAAAGAAATTAGCAGCTTTAAAGTGTAACAAGTGTGTTATTCAGCTAATTTGTGCGTTTCAATAATTTTCATTTATAAATTAAAAGTTTGCTATATTTAACAATTCATTGAGTTTACAGCAGAGAACTGCAAATGCTGATTGCAAAACGTTCATACGCAATCAACACAAGAATAAATATGTGTTTGCGTTCAAACGTTGAATATACTCTAACACACATATTTGTTGATGGTTTTAAATCAATCAAACGACGTGCAAATTGTTGTCACTGATTTATAATCAACGGTCGTTTTTATACCATTGATTTTATTCTGTTCATTCGAGCCAACAATAGTTTCTTATCTATAAAAAGGGGGTGGTTTTGTAGAAACACATTTCATAAGTTAGGGTGAGTCTCAAATCCCTTTCTTAGAATTTTTATTAGTAATACCAAAAATATTGTCCCAATCCGGTTAAAGTTAAATATTGCCTTATTTTCTAATCAAAATAGATGAAAAAAAAAATTTAGACAATATTTAAAATTTTCCGGATTAGGCAAGTCTGAGATATCGACTTAAATTTTTTTTCCAAAAAAATATTTTTATTTCACAAAGAAGAATATTTTTAGTATTGTATTACTAATAAAAATTCTAAAAAAGTGGGTTTAAGTCCCACCCTAATGTACATTTATGAAATGTGTTTCTATTTTGTTGTAATTATGAATACACTCATATGCGTTGTTTGTTGTTTTTTCTGATTTATTCAACGCTGACTTTTTGTTAAGTGATTACATTTGCAGTAAACATAATCAAACTGATCCCAATTACGCGTTCAGTAACTGATTTTTTTCTACAGTGAATTTTGTTGAATTATTAAATGTGAACAAGAATTTTTGTGTATGATTAAATCAAGAAAAAATTTGATTTTGCAGTTCTCTGGTTTACAGCAATTTAATAAAATTAAGCAGCGCTTAGTAATTTTTTATACCAATTTAATTGTACTAATATTAATAATATTTAGTATTTTTTTTGCTTGTTTTAGCAAACTGATTTTTAATTCCACTTTACAAGAAGCTTACTAAAATTTTGCAGCGGCTACTAATTTCATTGCACTACACATCAGCAGACATGTGTTGCTAGGATTAGCGAAAAATACCGCTGGTGAGTGTGATATGAATACCAACGTTCAGTTGTACCAACTGATTTTAGTCGTAGTAACCTTATTTCAGCTGGAAAGTGACAAAATTTTTCTCTGTTTCTAAATCTTCGGTCATGGTATGTTTAATATATGCATCATACCTTTACTATTGGTTAACTCTTTCCGGGGCACTATAAGATATCAGTGAAAATTAAACAAAATTTTAATTTGCTTTCACTTATTATCGAGTTTGATTGAAAAATACGTATTAAAAAAATTTTTCTTTTTGTAGGATTCTGAGCAAGGTCATAGTATTACATATGTACCACCGCACATAAAATTAATGATTTATTTATGAAAATTACTTAAGCATGATTTAGTTTTGCTAAGACAAAGAGGAACCCAGAAAATGATGTTATCTGACCTATAGAATTTTGCTTACTTTTGGCACTACCTGACGTTCATCTTTGTACTTAAATAAATCCCATACATATTTCTTTTTCGCACTTGAAATATTTTTTTTTATAAAATATAAGCTTTAAATTACATGTTAAAACGGTCCCAGCAAAAAAAATGGTAGTCATTCTGTGGCTATAACTTCTTTCATTGCTTCCTAAACTTCAGTTGACATTCTTTTATGATTTTTTGGTGTTATTCTAAGGCACTTCCAAAAGAATTCATGTGTTCATATTTCAAATGCAGTGATCTGGACATAAACCCGATGCATATCTTAAAAAATCACTTCATTACTTCTAAAGCATAAGTTATAGTATATCGTATATTTTTGGAATCTCAAGCATTTATTCAAATTGAAAAAAAAGTTCTGATGAACTTTTTTAATTTTTTTATTAAATCATTTTTTATATTTTAGTTTAAAATTTCATGAGGTTTAAAATTTATACAGTTTTGCAATTTTTATAAAAGTTTTGAAAAATCAAGAAAAACATTTTTTTTAACCTTTAATTGAAACTAGGTGGCCTGTCATTTGAATTTTTTCAGCCTTAAATATTTATGACGACGCAATCTGTGGATTTTTGCATTATGTTTATTATTAACACTACACCATTTCCAGTTTTGATTCAGAATTTATCAAAATAATTTTAAAATTGTGTAAAAATTATTTCAAATTGCCCAAAAAGGTTCTAAAATTGTGCAAAAATTATTTAAAATTGTTCAAAAATATTTTAAAATTGTCTAAAAATGTTTCGAAATTGTACAACCAGTTTTTGAATTTTCCAAAAATATTTTAAAATTTGTTTAAAAATTCATTAAAATTTTTGAAAAATGTTTCAAAAATGCTTTTTCACTAATGCAGAAATATTTATTTGTTTTAATAAGGAGTATTTGTATAACAATGTATAAATTTCGCTTCTTTAAACTTATTTTTTCTGCATTCATATGAATTAAAATTTCATCAAAGCTTAAATACTACAAAGTATATGAACATTTTCCACTTATGCATCAGAATATCTAATCATTGTATTATCATTGCTTCCATAGAGTAAAGTATGAGAAATGCTACTAGCTATATTTGAATACTTCCATCCTATGACACGCTAATGTTAAATTCATCGATGAAACCATTAGAAAAGAAGTGATGCCTATGCCATAGTAGTGATGCTATTATTGCTTCTTTGGCAGCTTCATTTTTGCTGTGGTATTTGTATTATACCAATGCGCACAGAATTTATAAAAAATATTTAGAATAGTGGTATAATTGCTATACCACCGGCACGGAAAGAGTTAAAAAATGCATACAAAATTGTATTGCTTTAAAAACAGTACAATTTTAAATTATATATCCCAGCAAAATTTCAGTAATGGGTGCTCATTGTTAATATCTAAATAAAAAGCAGTAGAATTAGGTTTAAAGTCAGAAGGTCTTGAGTTCGATTCCTCACAACGGCATAAATTTTTTTCGTATACTATTTTTTTATTAAATAATTTTTTTTTCTTAAATTTAATTCTTTTTTTTTTTAATTATTTTGGTTTAGTAACTTTAAGTCAGGCAACCCTCATATTTCGGATTCGAATATACATGGTATGTGATTTAAAATAAAAATAAAAATGATATTTCATTTTAAAACCGTTCTACTTATTTTTCATTTAAATCAAATGATTTTTGTTATTTATTTTTAAACGTTGTTTTGTAAACAAATACATCAGTAACATGATTATTCAGTTAAAAATAAATGTTAAATTTTTTACTATCAATTCCGTAAAAAATAACTGATTATTAATTTATTTGAAATTGTTACCTTTTTTGTACTTTTGTTTGTTTTTTTAATCTACAAAATGTAGACTCACACAGTTTATAGAAATATTTTGTGCATATGTGGTTATGAATCCAGCAAAAACATGGTAATGATATATCAGTACTTAATACATTACTTTGTAATGAGTATTCCTTACATTCTGCATTATTTCCAAAATAAAAATAATGTATTGCATATAATATTTTGCTGATTCTATATAATTTACCTGTAATGGCTTGACTTTTATTTATTTATTTATTTATTTATTTATTTATTTATTTATTTATTTATTTATTTATTTATTTATTTTATTTATTTTAATATAAATAAATTTGATCCATTGTTAATAGTTTAAATAATTTTATTTATTAATGTGTACTTTTTTTAATTTATGAAATAGAAGAGTTTAGTAACAGAAATTAACATGTAAGTGAACAGGAAAAAGTCTACAAGTTAGTTTAGAGTAGTGTCGAATTAATTTATTTTAACTTGTTATTCGGATTACGAATATGGAAAACATTTTAAAATAACTTGGGGCAAAAATCGAGTTTTAATTTTTCAAAATTATAAAGAGATAGAAAGTTTTTAATATATTTTCTTTTGAAAGAAAAGAGGATTATAAAAAGAATTCACAACACTTCATCGCTTTACCTTGTCGCTTACTCAAAGTAAAATTATAATTGTTTACCAAGGGTTAAACAATTATGTGTTACTGAATTTCTTACGGAAAAATAAATAATAATTGCTTGTTAATAACTAATTATTAATATGCATAAGCGTAACCCATTATACATCCTATATAAAAAAGTTTGAATTATAATATAAAGGGTAATTTTTCCTTGACCTTGGAGTTTAGATTACTAGACTGATTATTTGCTAAGGTCTGCTTTTGCTGGTAAGTTCTTGTAGTCTGAATTAAAATAATTTTGTAAATAAAAAATTTATAAATAAACAACTTTTTTTAATATTGTTTTTGAAATAGACAGCAAACAAAATTAAAATTTGTTAGAACTGTAATGGAAATAAATAAACCACAAATTCCCGTTTTGTGGGTAAATTTTTCTTGAATTTTTAACAATAAAAACAAAAATAAATGAATCTGAAAAATATCGGGAAATGACAATCATTTTGAACAAATGTATAAAAAAGTTAAAATAAATATTTCTGAAATTTTTATGAATTGTTAATCTGTTATTTTGTGAATGAATAGTATTAATAGGAGTTAAGATCATATAATCATAATCTTTTTTATAAACAATTTTAAAAAAGATATGATTATATGATCTAAAATCCTGTTAATTCTATTCATTTAATAAATATTTTTTTGAAAAATAATTGTATGTTCCTTTAGTTTTAACTAAACTGAAAATCTTTTTTATTAAACTACAAATAGTAAATTACATAATATTCTGAGTTTATTAAAAAATTTTTTAAATTTATTTTTAAATCTATTTTAGAACCATGTTTTTTATACTTTAAACCACACGTCGTCGAGGTATAAGAGTTTCTGTTATTTGTAACTACCAAAAATATAAAACTTATCGACCAATTGACTTAAGTCGGTCATTGTAAATGTTGTAGTCAAACTACATGTTGCAATTATACAAAATATTTAAATGAAACTTGGTGTATAAGTTTCTACAATATTGTCCAATCATAAAGCTTTTGGTCCATATTTTAATCTTCCATAGAAGGGTCCCATCGGAATCGAGTTTAAATTGTACATGTCTAAATACCATTAATATCTCGTTGAAATTTGGGTTGCGAATGTTAATTAGGTGAAAAAACATGTCTCTTAATTTAAAGTAAATTGACCACATTTGGACCTTTAATAAACCACCATCCCGATATTTTTCTCAATGAATTTTTTCAACATTTTATTTATAGTTTTCTCTATATTTTGTGACCTGACTTTAAAATATATCGAAATTTGAGCGAACGATGGCAAGTTATGAGAACATTGGCAAATTAGAGCCAACCAACGGTTGGCCGCTATTATTAAACTGGTAATAGGACAATGCTGTCAATATTATTTATGCCACTTAATATGCCAAAGCATAACAGACCGTCGCCAAAGGTTTCACAACATTATATCAATATAATATTTTATTTGTAGTTACCCAGCAAAAAAAGTTGGAAGTAATGTTTTATAACACACTTCCTTCTTTGCTCCCAAAGAAATCGTATGTGTATTTTTACCCTTCTTTCAAAAACATTATTTCTTTCATTGCTTCCAAAAAATACGTAAGTATATTTTTTCTTTTCTTTTAGAAGTAATTCCTAATTAATTATTGCTTCTAAAGTATTATTATCTAATGGTGATGGTAAGAAGTAATTTGGATACCTTTTATTTCCTAAATGATGATGGCGGGTTCGAGTTCTGGCGGTACCAAAGTAAGTTTGTTTAAATATTCATAATTATATTGTTTAAATTCAATATTTCCTTTATTTCTAATAATGAATAGAAAAAATAATGAAAAATTCCTTTAAAAAATGTACTAATTACAGTGCAATTTTCAAATTTATTTATTAAATAGTCTAGAAGAGTGTTGGGGGGGGGGGGGGGGGATTCGCCATTGAGCCACATGTCAGCCCCAAATTTAACTTTATCTAAGAGAGTTGCTACATTATATGTGATTTTAAACATTTTGCACAATTTTCATGCCTCCAAATTCTACAGTTCTCCTTCAAACGTACGTATATTTGCAATATCCTTTTCATTTCGAGTATAAAAATAATATCACGTTGAGATGTTGAAGTAAAATGAGCGTGATTGTTTTTTAATACATTTTTAAAAAGTATAAATAAAATTATGTGAACGGTTGGTTATGCAGCACATATGCCAGGGCACAGAATACAAAAGTAGTATCGCCAGCATAAATTGATGTGATTTTAATGGACGTATACGCAATATTAATTTGTTAAATAATGATGTACCTTAAATGGGTAAACACTTATTTTCTTTTAATCATTTAAATAGGTAGACAAATTTTTATTAAAATCAAAGCTATATATATCAATATACGAGGTCGGGCTAATAAGTCCGTAACTTTTTGAATGAAACACAGGTTTTTGGATAAAAAATCATTTTATTATTCAACATAGTCTCCTTTGAGCTCTATGCACTTTGTCGAATTTCCAAAAATAAGATTTGTCAAGGTGATCAAAATAAGCATGTTTGTGTTCAGGTTTGGAAACAAGAAATAGACACCTGGGCCAAAATCCGGAGAATAGGCTGGCAACTCGTAGCCTAATTCATGGATTTCATGGAAACAGCCATTTTCAATTTTCTCCTCAATTCTCAAACTCTCAAAGCAAATCACGCAGAAGTCTGCTATCAATGGCTGTCAAACACAAACAAAATGACGAAGCTTGTTCAGATGCCGGTTGATAGGAAGAGTGTGGCGCTTTCAAAAAGTTGCGGACTTATTGACCCGTCCTCGTATCTACAGAAAAAAAGATTTTATTCAACAACATGTTCTAATTATAGCAAATGAAAAATATAAATTCAGCGAATTTGCTCCATAGATGAGGCAGTATAAACGTTTTGAACTGCTGTAAAAATCATACAAAAGAAATAGGAATAACATAAATAATAACTGTGTTAAAATAAAAACTAAAATATGTAGGTTCTTAGATAAAAAAAGAGTTTTTACAAAAAATTTTATAAAATCGTGCACATAAAATAAAAAAAAAACAAGTAGCGAATGTTCCCCTTTCAACCGTACTTTTAATGATTTTTAAATCGGTCAACTTTAATATCAAAAAAGAGCTCATTGTCAAAGGGCTTGACTAGAAATCACGAAATGGCAAATTCGAAAAAATTAAAAAAAAAAAAAATAAATAAAATAAATATTTTTTTAATTGAAGAAAAAGAGTTTCCATTCAAAAACACTGCAAAAATATTGGCAACTCAATGTTCTACTAACAATATTATTTCGTTAAAAACAATTTAAAATACATATTTAATCAAATGTACAATCAATAAGTTTTCATTATATTAAATCATTTTTGCTGTATACTTTCAATCATTGTTTAATACTGTAATCGACAAAAGTAGTAAAAACAACCAAGTCGCCTAAGGGAATCTTTAATATTTAACTGACCAAACGTTAGAAAAAATTAGAGCTTGTTTTTTAAATTAAAACTTTTTTTATTTGTTTGTAATAACAAAACACAACACACACAGAGGTATATATATATATTTTTTCTATATTTGTATGTAAATGTGAAAAATTTCTTGTTATTTGTATTAAAATAATTTTGTATTTAAACAAACCATTTTGTTAATAAACGAAGAGAAATTATTTGAATTTCTATTTTTAGAAACAGAAACCCATAAAATTTTACATTTAATTGAAAATATTAATTTCTACTAAAAGTTCGTATTTTTCATAATTTTCATAAAGGGTGTCCCAAGAGGAACGCAATTTTTAAATCTGGCAACATTCGAAGTGTCATTGTTTGACATTTGAACAATTGTTATTGTTTGTTAGTAGAAGGTACGAGGTTAGTAAAAATGGAGCGCTACACGAATGAACAACGCATTCCCATTGTGAAATTGTTTTACCAAAATGGTGAAAGTTTTGCGGCTACAGTTCGCAAATTGCGATCAATTTGGGGTCACAATAATGCTCCAAAAGAGTCAACTGTAAAGAGATTAATGGATAAATTTGCCGAAACTGGGTCTGTTAGTGATGTAAAGACAACAACGCGCCATCGACCAGGTCGATCGACCGAAAATGTCGCAGCTGTACGTGATGATGTCGCTCAAACTCCATCCACCTCAATTCGACACCGAGCTCAGCAAATTGGTGTCTCCAAATCCACTTTGCAGCGAATTTTGACGAAAGATTTGCATCTTCATGCATACAAAGTTCAATTGACGCAGGAACTGAAGCCAGCTGACCATGGACAGCGAAGGGAGTTCGTTAATTGGGTATTGGAGAGACAACATGAAAATGCTGATTTTGCCGATAAAATCATCTTCAGTGACGAGGCCCATTTTCATCTTGATGGCTTCGTCAATAGGCAGAATTGTCGCATTTGGGGTGAGGAAAATCCTCGAGTGATTCACAAGAAGCAAATGCATCCTCAACGTGTCACTGTGTGGTGTGGTTTTTGGGCTGGAGGAATCATTGGACCTTTTTTTTATGAAAATGAGGCAGGTCAAGCGCAAACAGTCAATGGTGTTCGGTATCGTGAAATGATAACCAGTTTTTTCTTGCCTAGAATTGAAGAAATGAATGTGGAGGGCATGTGGTTCCAACAAGACGGCGCCACATGTCATACAGCCAGAGAAACAATTCAATTGCTGCATCAGTCATTTCCCGGTCGTGTTATTTCGCGTTTTGGAGATCAGAATTGGCCGCCTAGATCGTGCGATTTAACACCATTAGATTTTTTTCTTTAGGGTTTTTTGAAGTCGATGGTTTACGCGAATAAGCCGACGACGACTCAAGCCTTAAAAGAGGAAATTGGACGCTGCATTAATAAAATACCGCAGCATTAATGCAAAACGGTCATTGAAAATTTCATTAAAAGATCGCGTGCATGCCAGCAAAGCCGCGGCGGCCATCTGCACGATATATTGTTCCATACATAACCTCATTCTGTCTACTTTACGACCCAGCAAAAATGAAGCTGCCATAGAAGCAATAAAAGCATCACTACTATGGCAAAGGCATCACTTCTTTTCTAATGGTTTCATCGATGAATTTAACATTAGTGTGTCATAGGATGGAAGTATTCAAATGTAGCTATTAGCATAACTCATACTTTACTCTTAGGAAGCAATGATAATACAATGATTAGGTATTCTGATGCATGAGTGGAAAATGTTCCTATACTTTGTAGTATTTAAACTTTGATGAAATTTATGCATTGATATACAAATTCTCTTTATAAAAACAAATAAATAATTCTGCATTAGTGAAAAAGCATTTTTGAAACATTTTTCAAATATTTTAATGAATTTTTAGACAAATTCTAAAATATTTTTAGATAATTTAAAAACTGGTTGTACAATTTGGAAATATCTTTAGACAATTTTGAAATATTTTTGAACAATTTTAAATAATTTTTGTACAATTTAAAAACATTTTTGGGCAATTTGAAATATATTTTACACAATTTTAAAATTATTTTGATAAATTCTGAATTACAACTGGAAATGGTGTAATAATGCAAAAATGCACAGATTGCGTCGTCCTAAATATTTAAAGCTGAAAAAATGTAAATGACAGGCCAGCTAGTTTCAATTAAAGGTCAAAAAAATCAGTTTTTCTTGATTTTTCAAAACTTTTTTAAAAATTGCAAAACTGCATAAATTCTAACCCTCATGAAATTTTAAACTTAAATATAAAAAATGATTTAGTAAAAAAATTAAAAAAGTTCATCAGAACTATTTTCTCAATTTGAATAAATGCTTTAGACTCCAAAAAAATATACGATATACTATAACTTATGCTTTAGAAGTAATGAAGAGTGATATTTTAATATATGCATCGGGTTTATATCCAGATTACTGCATTTAAAATATGAACACATGAATCCTTTTGTAAGTGCCTTAGAATAACACCAAAAAATCATAAAAGAATGTCAACTGAAGTTTAGGAAGCAATGAAAGAAGTTATAGTCACAGAATGACTACCATTTTTTTTTTTTGCTGGGTAAGCAAAGTAACATTTGTGATTAATTGAATAAATTAAAGTGTTATGGTAATAAAGTGTCACAGAATTTCTTTAAGTTTGTGTAATTGTTGTTTATTATTTGCAATACAAAAGAACGCTATTTAATTAAAATTAAATAAATCAAAAATTTTAAAAGGTATATTCAGCCAGCTAGTTCAATTAAAGTTAAAAAAAATCTGTTTTTCTTGATATTTCAAAACTTTTATAAAAATTGCAAAACTGCATAAATTCTAATCCTCATGAAATTTTAAACTAAAATATAAAAAATGATTTAATAAATAAAATTAAAAAAGTTCATCAGAACTATTTTTTCAATTTGAATAAATGCTTTAAATTCCAAAAAAAAAATGTACGATATACCATAACGTATGCTTTAGAAGTAATGAAGAGTGATTTTTTAAGATATGCTTCGGGTTTATATCCAGATCACTGCATTTGAAATATGAACACATGAATTCTTTTGGAAGTACCTTAGAATAACACCAAAAAATCATAAAAGAATGTCAACTGAAGTTTAGGAAGCAATGAAAGAAGTTATAGTCACAGAATGAATACCACTTTTTTTTGCTGGGGATATAATAAAGTTTCGCGATTTTTTTTTAAATATCTGTGTTTTATTTAAAATTTAAAAATTGCGTTCTTCTTGTTGCACTTGTAAAATCATTAAATTTTCCATTAAATAATAACTACATCTAGATCATTTATTGTAAAGCTCTTTCGATTGATTTTGTATATCTTTTTTTGCTGGGTAGCTAAAAGTTTTGCATTTCAATTAGATATTCCTACGAAATATTTTAGGTATTGAAAGTTAAACTAAAAATAGTCGTTTTTTCCTGGCAGACATGTTGCCAAAAAATAATGTTACCTTTTTGTGCCAAAAATTAAAGTTGCCTATTACAGCCATTTTATAACTTGTTATTAAAACTTTACACTCGTACTTGTAGTTTTATTGAAAATAAGCTTTCAATATTGTTTGTAGTATGAACACATGTAATTATACGTAGTTATGTATGTGTGTATTATTGTAGTTTTATCTACACATAGAAAACAGATTGGTAAATCTGATGTATTTATGTTAAATGTAATAGATTTTATGTTATAATTTAATAACAGTAATTGTATAAAATGCATACATTTTATACACAAAATCAACAATTTATTAAAATATTTTTATTATATTTATAAAACTTATTTAAAAGTCGAAAATAATGTAAATTTACTAAATGCGTTTATATTATAAAATTTGAATTTATTTAAAATTAACGTTATAAAACTCTGAATTCATTTTATAACAATTAACATTTATCTGTCAAACTTGTCGGAATGAAATATGAAACATAGAATTTGTGAAATTTAATGTATACAAAAAAGAAACCGAGGTTAGCTGTGGCTAACTGACGTAATAAAATCTTACTTACATTACAACTATCAACGGGTGAGCATCTCTCTTTTTTATCCCTTGTACTCTCTATCCAGGGAAAACCTAATAATTCTATTTCATTTATTCTTTACTTTCCCGAACCACAATTACCACATTTGGAGCCGATGCACAGTGCTTTGTCCCCATATAGTGAATCGGCAAAATTAGAGGAGTTGTCGCAGAAACTTGAAATTTGGTATGCTGGCTCAGATTATCTAAATTAAGAAAAATTTGAAGTTTCGAAAAAATCGGCCAAAGGACACGCCTACTTCCGATACATCCTTAAATTTAAAAGTTTAATTCCAGCTACTATTATGAGCAGAATGAAGCAAAAATTGGTAAATCTCTGTTAAATTATGTCATTTAGCTAATTGCTTAATTTTGTTTCATTCGGAGCAAGGACATAACAACCTCCCATATATCCTTTTTCTTAAAATCTACATTTTGGCTACATTAATGATAAGAATACAGTAAGAATTCGGAATAGTTTATGAAACTATACTTTTTGCTCTGTGACAATTTTCGTTTCATTCAGTGCAAGGACATTACTACCTCCCATATATCCTTTTCCTCAAAAACTGAATTTTAGCTACATTAATGATCAGAATGCACTAAAAACGGATAATAAGTTTTAAAAAGATACTTTTTAGATCTCTGGAGATTTTTTTTATTCGGTACAAGTACTTGACTTTCTCCCACATGTCCTTTTTCTTAAAAACTAAGTTTTTCCCAATTTTGCCATTTATTAATACAGATATATACTTCTGGGATTTTATTTTTTTACACAGATATCCAAAAAGCAACTATACACAATTTTAAATACAATTTACCATTATCGAAAAATATAACTTTACAATTATAAAATAAATTTTACAAAATGGCTTCATTATGTACATATATACATATGTATAGAGAAAATATGTCAAAAATTGATAATTTTAAAAAGGGCTACACTTATTCCTTCAAATTTTGTAAAATAACTTCAAAATAATGTTAAATTTGTTTAAGAACGATAGCAATCGTTTTCAATGCAATTTTATAATTTTTTGGAAATGCACTCTACATGAAGCATTGTCCGAATTGATACATTTTTTTAAAATGTTTGCAAGTTTCGATTGTGTGAAAAAATTTCAAAACTATTCTTTGCTTTAAAAACATGTTATTCGACCAATAAATGCGGTTACCTATGCTGATTTTTGTAAAAAAAAATGTAGAATACTAGGTAATCGGGAACTAGAAGAATAATTTGTACGGTGGATATGCAAAATTTTGTATCCAATTCGGATAAAACTAGGTACAAGAGATTTTATCCGATTCGGAAAAAATTTCCAAATTATAGACTTAGAAAAGCCGAAATAAAAAGTTGTATAATTTTAAATAATTTTTTTTTTTATACTCAATCAAAGATAATAAATTTTTTCAAACAAATGCGGTAAAAATCACAAATTTAGCCATTTTTACAAAAGCCAATATTTTGATTTTTTGTGAAAAACCGGCACTTTTTTTTTTAATAATATGTTAGTTAATATTATAGACTAACAAAAACCGAAATAAAAAATTATTTAATTTTATATAATTTTTTTTTATACTCAATCAAAGATAATAAATTTTTTCAAACAAATGCGGTAAAAATAACAAATTTAGCCATTTTTAGAAAAGCCAATATTTTGATTTTTTGTGAAAAACCGGCACTTTTTTTTAATAATATGTTAGTTAATATTATAGACTTACAAAAACCGAAATAAAAAATTATTTAATTTTATATAATTTTTTTTTATACGCAATCAAAGATAATAAATTTTTTCAAACAAATGCGGTAAAAATTACAAATTTAGCCATTTTTACAAAAGCCAATATTTTGATTTTTTGTGAAAAACCGGCACTTTTTTTTTTAATAATATGTTAGTTAATATTATAGACTTACAAAAACCGAAATAAAAAATTATTTAATTTTATATAATTTTTTTTTATACTCAATCAAAGATAATAAATTTTTTCAAACAAATGCGGTAAAAATCACAAATTTAGCCATTTTTACAAAAGCCAATATTTTGATTTTTTGTGAAAAACCGGCACTTTTTTTTTTAATAATATGTTAGTTAATATTATAGACTAACAAAAACCGAAATAAAAAATTATTTAATTTTATATAATTTTTTTTTATACTCAATCAAAGATAATAAATTTTTTCAAACAAATGCGGTAAAAATCACAAATTTAGCCATTTTTACAAAAGCCAATATTTTGATTTTTTGTGAAAAACCGGCACTTTTTTTTAATAATATGTTAGATAATATTATAGACTTACAAAAACCGAAATAAAAAATTATTTAATTTTATATAATTTTTTTTTATACTCAATCAAAGATAATAAATTTTTTCAAACAAATGCGGTAAAAATAACAAATTTAGCCATTTTTAGAAAAGCCAATATTTTGATTTTTTGTGAAAAACCGGCACTTTTTTTTAATAATATGTTAGTTAATATTATAGACTTACAAAAACCGAAATAAAAAATTATTTAATTTTATATAATTTTTTTTTATACGCAATCAAAGATAATAAATTTTTTCAAACAAATGCGGTAAAAATTACAAATTTAGCCATTTTTACAAAAGCCAATATTTTGATTTTTTGTGAAAAACCGGCACTTTTTTTTAATAATATGTTAGTTAATATTATAGACTTACAAAAACCGAAATAAAAAATTATTTAATTTTATATAATTTTTTTTTATACGCAATCAAAGATAATACATTTTTTCCATATTCCTAGTATGTTCTTCTAATTCATTGGGAGCTAAAAGAATAGTTTGTAAGTAGACTATTCAAAATTTTCATCCGATTCGAATGAAATTTGGTACATGATGATTGTGACTAATTCTTTTTACTGATATTTGTACATATATCCAATTTGCTGAAAATTGGTCAATATTTAATCATATAAGTCAAAAAAATGCGGTAAAAATCACAAATTTAGCCATTTTTACAAAAGCCAATATTTTGATTTTTGTGAAATACCGGCACTTTTTTTTTAATAATATGTTAGATAATATTATAGACTTAGAAAAACCGAAATAAAAAATTATTTAATTTTATATAATTTTTTTTTATACTCCATCAAACTTAAGAAATTTTCGAATTTTCACCAAAAAAAAACCTATTTTTTGGAGTTGTAAAAAATATTTGTTTTCAAATATATATTAAATAGTGTATGAAAGGTTTACTACAAATATATCTAAGTATTCAAAAAATAAAACTTTAAATCAGTATTTAAAAAAATATATTTTTGAGAATTATTTTCGTGAAACAACTGAAAACAATATTTTTTGCTCAGTAATTTTTGCTTAATATTTTCAAACTTTGGCGCCCTCTACTGACGGCGAAAGCAATGGGACTAAATTTTTTTTTTGCATATTTATTTTAGTTAACTTCTTGTCTTTCAAAAAATGTACTTTTAAGAACAATTTGAGCCCATGCTTAATTTTTGATTTTTGCCTATGGGACAAAGCACCGTGCGATGGTGCCACTAATTCCAACATCGATTTATAATTTCTCCAGCCTTGAGAAATTATAAATTAACTCATCATCCTCTTTTCTACTAGCTGTCATCCATTTCAAAGAAGATCAGCTTAGCCCAAAACAATATTGACTACAAATGGTGTGCCAATAGAGTTTACCCCTTTCAACACACACCTATTGTATGCAGTAATATTACAAAATTTGCAAAAAAAAAAATTCTACTTTAACTACGAAAGGAAACTTAAGATCTTAATTTACTGTATTCAAATATATACAAAAAGTTATTTATAATTTTACACAATTTAATTTATAAACATATAAAATCAAAGCCTTTTAACTTGATTAAACAAACATTTTTTTGTAATATTGATTATGTATATCCAGTGGCGTGCCCGGGGGGGGGGGGGGGGGGGGGGCCGGGCGCCCCCCGAAATTATTTTCAAAATACAATTTTTTTACAATCCTTAGTACACATATGTACAAAATAGCTTGTATTCTTTTGTTTCAAATTGATTTTCTGTGCAAGACCAATTGTTTTTTTTTTTTTGCAAGTTCGATTGAGTCTTAACAAATTTTAGGGAAATTTGCTGAAATTTGTGCATTAAGGAGAAAAGTTTGCTTTGAAATCAGCGAAGTTTGCTTAATTACCGAGCCTTGTTATATGCACAAAATTTTATTTGCCTGCTGCTTACGATGTAATCTCTTTAATTATCCTTCCTCTATTATATTTTATTTCCACACTCGTAATATACAATCAAAAATATGTTTCTAATTTTTTAAAACTCGGTCAATTGCTTTTTTATTTAATTTAAGGACTTTTACATTTTTTGGAAGGTTTTCTAAACATGGAGTAATTAAAGATTGATTTTACACGTCGACTACATTTATCTGCTAGTACTCTGTATTGGGTTTAAATATCAGGTGTTAGCAAGCTAAATAAAATCTAAACTAAATTCAGGTTTCTAAATTTTTATAAAATTTTAAAATTGTTCAAATACTTTTCAAAGAGATTTAGAATTAATTTAGCTACCTCGCACAGGGTCTAAGTGGAATTATTTAGTTTGTATATAAAATTCGTAATTCCAATTGTATTCATTTTTTTAATTTTAAAATTTGAGATTAAAATTAATGCCGAGTTTTTAGGATGTAGATTATCTTTAAACTCAGTTTATCGTAGTTTGTAACTTAAGTATGTGCTGATTCTAAAATTTGTTATAATTTATTTTATTTCAATGAAGACTAAAATTTAATGTTACAAAAAGTTGTTCCGTTTATCTTTATGTTAATAAACATATAAATGACAGAAAAAATTCGTTTTCGGTTTAACTCACATCCCAAAAAGTCGGCCTAAGAGCTAGTTTTTTGGATGTCAGTTAAACTTGGTTTAATGGCTTATTATGGCAATGCTGCCATATTTTATTTCTACAAAATTTTATAGCTAAACTTATGTTAGCATTGAAAATACTTAATAAAAAATCAAAAAAAAAAATATTTTTTTAAACAAAAGCACGTGTTTACGAATATAATTAAATTATTTGGACGAGTTCTAATTGTCTTAGGCTTTATTTTTATGGTCTTATTTAAATTTGCATATGTTTCAGAATCGCTTAAATTTTCATAATATGAGGAACACTCCATTTTTATTATTTTTTTTTTAATTTGTAAACAACTTTTTAGTATTTACGAAACAGCTGATTTATTTAGTGAAGCTTCTAATCGGCTGTGTATTTTGACATCTGTAACTTAGGTTTAACTTGCCTATCTTGCCAAGTTAAACTCAAATTAAAAAAAAATAAACTGGATCTCAAAAACAAAATTCCAAGTTTAAACCAAGTTAAACCAATTAACAAGGTTTAACTACATCAAACAAATTAGCTCTAAGTTTTAATTGGAATCCCCAAAATTTCAGAATTATGAATTTATTTTTATATTAAAACATATGTATTTAAAATTTGCAAATATTTAATTAACAACTTAATTTATATAGATTTTCAAAACAGTTATTGAAGTTAAAAATTAAGAATTTATAAAAATGCTGACAAGTCTTAAAAATTTTTGGCTGTTCGCTTTTAAAAGCAAACAAAAATATTTGTCATACAAATATTTGAAATTTTTCTATTTGATTCAAAAGTTTTTGAAACTATCTAATTGGTTTTGAAATGGTTGTCCTTGGATTTGAGTTAAAAATTGCTATAATATCTGTGCTGTTTTTTTAGTTTTAAAAATTCGATATAGTTCACGGTGGCACTTGCCCCAAGAAATATGATCCCAATCTTAAAATGTAATAATAATAAGCCCCATTTTTTGGTGCAAAATTTGATAAAGAAAATTAACCCCAAAAATATAATGAAAAATGATTCCAAATAAATGAAAATTAGGGGCATATTTTTATTAGATTTAGGCTTTAATTCATAATGCAAAATAACCCCAATTAGAATAAATGAAAAATGAACCCTAATATGATGAAATAAAAAATGACTCCAATATATGCAAAGCAGAGAAATTTTGTTTATGTACAGCATTATATGCCTTTATATTGCATGGAATCAATAACATCCGAATCTACACTAAAGTTACTTGGGCCAACCTTAATTGAAATATTTTAAAGAATTAGAATCAAAATCAATTTTATTAAATCAAATATTTTAGTGATGCGCAACCTCTGCCTTTTAAAATAGTTCAAAAGTTAAGTAAAATTCGTATGTCCTTCCAATAAGTAAAATTCGTGTGTCCTTCCAGCCAGTTCTTTATAAATTTGTTGGTAACAATGGAAGAGCAATCAATTTCCGATATGCGGCTATTGCAGCATACGACATTCTTATAAAATTTAAGAGCCAATGGTTTTCCATGACATTACGTCTTAGAGCTTGGCAATTTGGAAACATTTTAAGAATTATATTTGTTCTTAATGTGTGGCGCCAACAAAAACAAAATGAAAATATTTTAACAAAAATCGCATGATTTACAGATTTACAGATTTACCCCAGCTCTACATGACTTATGTCCGTAATGTCAAGCAAAAGATACCTACCGTGTAGACGAACAAAAAATCGACGCATGAATTTTTAAGTTCAATATTAGATGTATACACTTGATCTCAGTAAATCTGATAAATAAGATTTAAATAAAAATTGTATAATAATTTAAAGCTGTAAATTTTGTTCTAAATGCTTCAAATAGGTAATAAAAAATGATGATTAGTAATTACCAGCTTTTAAAAAAAAATATTTAGAAAGCATATTCCCCCCCCCCACCCCTCCGTCGAAACAAAATCCTGGGCACGCCACTGTGTATATCACATTTTCAAAATACACGTTAGTTACGTTGGGCAGTGAAATTGTCTCTACAATAGTTGAGTTGAAGCTAGTGCTTTTCTCTGGAAATTGTGGATTAATATTTGATATTAAAAAAATACAACAAAAACATTGTAAATTTATGTGGTAAAGAAATTGATCTAACGTTTTTTTTTTGACCCCACTATTGTTAACTTTAATTAGGAATAGATTTCCCGATGAGTCGATATATATGTGAGCAAGTCAATAAGTCTATAAAATAAATACAACATTTTTTTGGGTTGATTCTCTTTATTTTTCTACATGGTCTCCTCTTAGCTAAACGATCGATGAAGTATAGCATCGATCGCTTTATTTTTTTTTCAATATTAAAACCGTTAGAATTGAATTCTTACTCAATGCAGGTAATTCCATGCATAACTTTTCACACTTAAAAAAAAGTTAGTAGAAAATTTTTAAAACGGTTTTCAATCCCACTTTACTATTTTTCTACTAAAAGAATTATTACTTAATAAATATTTTTGCTATATACATTTTACAAATTACAGAATATTTACAAATTTTTGTTACTAACTTTAGAAATCATTTTACAAACCTGTGAAAACCGATTTGCTAAAATTTGCAAAAAAAATTTACTAAAAAAAGGTTATTGAATGAAATGTTTATCCTAAAAATTAAAACTTATACATACAGGCTTTAATTACCTTAAAATGTTACATAGGTTGAAAAAGGGATCGGATGTGAAAATACTTTTCACAACCGATTCATGTCCAAAAATAGGACATCCACTTAAATTAGCACTAAAAACTTTTTTAGTTATAAAAGCCAGCCCTTAAAACAATTACAATTTTACATTAATATACAAAAATATTTTTTAAAACAAAAGATAGCAAATTAAAACAAATTGATGAATAAGTTTATGTTTTTACTACTAAGCCTTTGATTTTTTTTAAATTTTGTATTAAATATGCTTTTGAAAAAAAAAAATTAAAAAGAAGCAAAAGAAGAGAAAAAAAAGCTGTGATTTTTTTTTATTCCGGTGTTAAGAAAATTTGGATCGGATGGAAGTTTTCTTTTATGATCCTTTTTCATTGCATCTTATGGTTTAGTGAAAAATGAGATTTTTTGATGTTCCCAAATAAATTTCGAATTTTTTTTTTAGATTTGAATAGGATATCAGTAATTTTAATAGGATATCAGTAATCAGGTCAGTAATCAGGTCCTACAATCTTCCGTTAGCTTCTACCTGGGAATTTAACTGCACATATGTTGTTGGTTCCCATATAAAGTTTGAGTTTGACTGTTGGTTAAAGTAGAACGGGGCATTCAGTAATCGGGCCTTATTTTTTTAAATTACTTTATTCGAAATTCTAGCAATTTTCACTACAATAAATTTGTTACTTTTTGCAGCAATAATAAATATTATATTAAGAATTTAAAATCTGATAAATTGTAAGTTATATATTGAAACAAACACTTAAACTTAAACCATAGTTATAAATGTTAAATTAAAATAGAAATATCTATGATTAATATTTAACTATGGTTGTTTCTAAAATAGGTTACCCGTCATACACTTGAAAACTGTTAAATTTCATTAAAAATCAAATTTTTGGAAGTTGTAAGAAAGAACTACCTTAGAGGAGGAAAATCAGAACTAAACGATACTTTGGAATCAATGAAAAATTAATTCCCTAAGAATCACTTCCATTTATTTTTGATGGGTAGTTTTACCTTAGCTAAAAAACTTAAACATATTTCATATTGTTTAAATACATAGTGCAGCATAAATGACTCATAAATATAGGGTCCGCCAAATAACTTTTTTTTTTAAATGCTATAAAAAAAACTACTTTTATTTGAAAGTACAATCCTTCCGGTTCATAATGGAAAATAATTTCAATCAAATGGCTGCCTCGGATGGCCATGCAGTAGCCTACACGATCGGCCCAATTTTTAAGCACATTATCGATTGTGTGCAGCTGTTTTTAACCAATGGCTTCACGAATATTGTCCTTTAAAGCGTCAATTGTCTCTGGCCTGTCGGCGTAATACTTATCTTTTACGGCACCCCACAAATAATAGTCCAACGGTGTCAAATCGCAGCTCCGAGCTTGGCAAACGACATCAGCTCTGCGGCTGATAGTGCGATCTTCAAAAACAGGGCGCAAGACATCGAGTGTAGCTTCGGCTGTGTGGCACGTAGCGCCGTCCTGTTGAAACCAAATTGTTGCCAAGATCCTCCTCTTCAATTTTTGTGAACAAAAATTCGTTCAACATGGGCCGATAACTGACTGTAACGGCCAGCCGAGGCAGCCATTTGAATGAAATTATTTTCCATTTTTAACCGGAAGGATTGAACTTTCAAATAAAAAAAGAATTTTAAGAAAATATTCAGTAGTTTTTTTAATAGCATTTTCAAAAAAAAAAAAGAAGTTATTTGGCGGACCCTATACCTCCGAACTGTCTGCAATTTCCTTAATGCACAATGTTATAGTTTTTCATAAAATATTTTGTCAATTCCACATAATAAAAATAATTCTTTCGGTGTATATAATTACATGCAGTAGATAGGAAACATTTTTAATTAGTTTTTTTTTTTTGCATTATGAGTGTAATAAAATTCAATATTTCAAATTTAATAAAATCCACAAGTGTGTTATCTAACATAAACTTTTATTTTATATTAAATGGTATTTACTAAATATGTAAATGAAAATCATAATTATGTATAATAAATATTTGCATACAACAGGTATGGTCAATATGTGCATAAGACCAGCTCGCATAAAATATAAGTTTTTAATATTTGTTATTTTTACACAGAGAAAACATATAAATTGTAATCACCGAATTTCTTGTCAACCGATTAATATGGTTGGAATCACATGCATATTTGTTTGTCGCTACCGAAATTTGGCTAATGCAACTGAATTTTTGGTTTAAAACACATATTTCAATTGTATCAGGAACACATTTGATTGGGACAACTAAATAATTCGTATTCAGTTGGCAAGAAATTCTGTTGTTACAATGAATCTGTTTTCTCTGTTTTACAAATTTTTGTGGCCACAAACAAATATTGCAATGACCACAACTGAACAATGCGGTTGGCAAAAAATTCGGTTATCCCAAAGAATCTGTTTTTTCTGTGTGTGACAATAACAAAAACTTTCTTAAAAAGACTTTTATAAAATAAATCATTTTTTTTTGTTTATTTTATGAAAGTTTTCATTAAAGGAGTTCACAAGGTATACTGTGTGTTATATTGTTGAATAGTCGTATTAAAATTAAATTAAATTTTAACAATTCTGTTTCCACCTGTTATTAACAACCCAAGAAAAATGTATTAATAGCAGCTCATTGATTTTTGTAATACTTCTAAAGTAAAAATAATGATTTACTAATAATGTGTTATGCCAGCTCGTTGCATACTGCGTTACTTTCAAAGTCAAAATAATCAGTTACTATTAATGTGTTTTAACTACATACACAAAATTCTGTTTGTAATATTGAATATCTTTCATGGAATATTTTTGTACATACAAAAAAAAAAAAAAAAAAATATTTTTTAAAAAAGCACTAACAATGGAATTTGTAAATACAAAAAACTTTTTGTTATTTCTTGTTATTGATATTTTTTTTTCAAAAAAATTTTTATATGAAAAATAACAACTTACAGACATTTCAAACAAAAAAATTGTTAGAAATTGAATTTGAGTTTTAACAAATATTTTTAATTACTTAAAATTTTGTGATACTTTTTTCTGTGTATGTTATTTGGCAGTCAAAATCTATATTTGCTTTTGTTATTTAATTTTTTTTTTCAAATTGTTAACAAAACTCAGTTTTTATTATATGAATTGTAACCAGTTATTTTTGCATTGCCGATAACTAGTGATTTTACTCCGTACTCGTTAGCTTGGAGGCAACAACCTCCCATGACATTCCTGTATTAAAATAACAAGGTTAAAAGGCAAATTTCAACCGGTTACTGCTCGTTCTAAAACTTATTATTTGGTAAGGCATTTTTTTTACTGGGAACCTAATTAAAATAGCATTACATCAATTTTTATTAGTGAAGTATAATTATACCCTTCACCACAGGTGGAAGGGTATATATAAGTTTGTCATTCCGTTTGTAATTTCTACAATATTGATCTTAGACCCTATAAAGTATATATATTCTGGGTCCTTATGAAGAGCGAAGTTGATTTAACGATGTCCGCCTGTCCGTCTATCCGTCTGTGTGTTGAAATGGGTTTTCCGAAGAACCCAGACATGATGAGGACTTGATTGTTTTTTATTTCTGTTACATGTGATCCATTTCTGTTTGCTATTAAAAATCAGACAGATCGGTAAATAAATGGCTGAGATATTAGCAAAAAAACAGGACTACCTCTAATTTTTTCCGTAAAATCCCTTTGTTTAATATGTATGTAGAATTTTACGCATAACAAACAAATCCATTTGTTGAAATTCTTTTCTTTCATCTCCACCTTTTATACACAAACAACACACATACAAACATTTGTCATTTAAATAAAAACCAAACAAATCTCTAATGAACGAAGACTTTTTATATATGTACCTCTATTAATGATGATTTTGTGTGAGCTTTAAAAGCTTAGTTGTCTAGACGCTATGTGACAAATACTTTTGTTTCTCTAAGGCCGCGGGTTCGAATCCCGGTCAATTCACTTTTTTTTGTACATTTTTTTTTTATTTTCTTAAGACTTTTTCTTTTTTGTTTTTTTAACATTTAATAATTAATTTATATACAATTTTATATTAATAATTAAATAATCCATAAATAGGCTAAAAACATCAAAATTTTTATAAAAACCCTCTGATACAAACAAAATACAAACGTTTTTATTTCTATTTTTTGCTCCGATTTAAAAGAATTTATAAACAGATTTTTAAACCATTTTATTTCTCATATATTAAGAAAATTTTATACATAATTTCTCTTTGAGTGCAACTATTTTAGGTCATAACTTATAATAATTTATAAAAAAAAATTTATAAACTATTTCCCTTCAAATTTTAAAAATTAAGCTAAAGAAATTAAAAATATTTTTTAATAAAAAAGCGAAATAAAATCCCAAATGCAAATTTGCCAACTAAATCAAACGTTTTTGTAAAAATAAAACACATGCAGTTCTAGTGATTTCTTTTAACGATTTGTTGAAATTCTTTTCTTTCACCTCTTCACCTTTTATACACAAACAACAAACACTATTCTAGAGCTGTAATATGACCTATGGATACGTCTTATATAGCAAAAGTTCAAAAATCTTTAGTATAACATATTTGCTAAAAAACTCGGAAATATCGGTTCAGATACAAAAAAGTTATGCCCAAAACATAAAATTTTTTTTAAATACCTATTTTCTGGAACCATAAATCTTCCCGAGTCCAAGTTATATCACCAAACTAAATGGTTAATTTCCTCTTAAAGGCGTCCGTATATAAATCTGTCTATTCCATATATGTCCATATATGAACTTCAGTTTTTTCTCAACCATGGTGAAGGGTATATAAGATTCGGCATAGCCGAATTTAGCCGCTCTTACTTGTTTTTATATATCATTATACTTTCAGACCTATACCAGAAATACAACTATATATTTATTAATAAAAAAAGAATTAGCAATATATTAAAAATATGCATTTTTAGCAAAATATGCGTTAATATATATTAAAATCTGTATAATTATTTTTCAGGTCATGAACATACACTTCTGAAGTGCTATTTCGTCTATGACTTCTCTAGTAAACTATTTAATGGTACATTTTAAGACTTATTTTTAATTATACATCAAATTGGCAATTAACAAGTGGCTTTTTATGACCATTGATGAATTTTATTTTTTGTTATTTTGATTTGCAGGATTGATAGTGTAAATTACAATTTATTGCTTTTATGTACTTTATTTTAAACTTTATCAAGCTGAAGTTATTTTAAATATAAAACGTGATCATTGTTAATTTTCTAAGATTATTTGTTATATGCATATGTATGGACTTTTATTGGATATTTTGTCACAAGTCCAGTGGCTTTTTTACTTTCTTGATGTTTAAGCTTTTGTAAACAATTAAAATGCCAAAAAGTCCGTTAAGTTTCATTTCGTGTTAAAAATTAATATTGCGAGATTTTTTGCTTTTGATATTTAATGCGTACATACATATTTATTTAATTTATAACTTTTCATAAGCAATATTATTTAGACAATTTAAAAATTTTAGGTTATAAGTCATACCACGAATGTTTTCCGCAATTTTCGTGGTAATTGCCAAAGATAAAGTGGGGTATGTTTTATAAGCGCTAATAAAAAGATCATAGCTCGAATAAGGACCAAAACCGATTGGTTATGGGGATTACGACCAAAATATTGAAAAGGAAGTCGACTTCCAAGCATTAAAAAAAAGCAAATATGCGATAAAAATATGCACTTTAAAGAAAACATGCACAAGGAACTAAACAATATTCACAATTTTCCGCAAGAAATTTTTAAAATTTTATTGCGGATTTTTACTCGGAAACACAAGATTTCAAGACTAAAGTGTTGTCAAAATTTAAAAATTGTTACTCCTTCTACGAGAAAAATCATGGGACGCCAAGGTAAAAATTTTATGGACAAAGGTATTAAATATTAAAAAGCAGTTTGTCGTTACAAAAAGTAAACATGGAAACGCATGCACTAACGCGTTAGTTTATTAACATTGCAAAACAAACAAAAACAGTTCTAGCTATCTGTTTTAGATGATCTTACGGATTTAGCGAACGGTGCCGAAATCGAAGATATTCCGCAATTCTATGCCCGATACGTCAAGGATGCCAAAGAACATTTAGTTAAATTTCAGTAGAAAAAAGCCAATCAAAATTACGTTTCGCCAGTTTATACCGACCCTGGTTACATTTACGGCTAGGTTTAAAATCCAAAGGTAAGCGCTGATTTGCAGGTTCCAACTGTTTCAAAAATCTTCAATGCAGTTTGTGATTTTGACAAACTAATAGAGCACATAATTCACAAAACGAAACTTTATTGTGAGCAGAAATGTATAATATTTTCTATAAGTAAAGAAGAGTTGAAAGCTTTTTTTGGGATGATTATAGCAATGAGTATCCACAGATTGCCGGATCAAAGATTGTACTGGTCTACAATTGAAATATATTCAGTACCGTTTATTTCCAAAGTTATGACTCGAGATCGTTTTGAAAAAATTCTTTCCAGCTTACATTTTGTTAACAATGCTGAACAGCCAAGCCGTTACGACTCATCATCATACGATCGAACCTTTCAAATTAGACCAGTAATAAATCATTTCAACTCAGCATTTGAAAAAAAATTGAGCCAAGGCAAATGTCAGTCTATAGACGAGCATATGGTAAAATTTAAGGGCCGCAATATAATGAAACAGTATATGAAAGACAAACCCGTTGCGATGCTAAACTCAGAAAGAAATGTTAGTATACAAATTTGTAAACGTTTTTCAATTCCACTTTACAATTTTTGTACTGATTTTTAGTAAAAAAATTATTATTTAGCAAATTTTTTTGCTATTTACGTTTTACAAATTACAGAACTTTTACAGAATATTTACAAATTTTTGTTGCTAATTTCAGAAATCAGTTAACAAATTTTTGAAAACCGATTTGCTAAAATTAGCAAAAAAAATGTACTAATTTTAGAAAAGTAAATATTGAAAAAATATTATTTCTAAAAATTTAAACGTATACATACATATAAAATGAAACATAGGTTGAAAAAAGGGATAGGATGTGAAGATACTTTTTACAACCGACTCATGTCCAACAATTGGACATCCACTCAAAATAGCACTCAAATTTTTTTTTAGTTCTAAGAAGCAGCCCTTAAAACAATTTAAATTTTAGCTTAAAATCCAAAAAAATTTCCTAAAAATTTTCTTCAAAATAAAAATTAGCAAATTAAAACAAAATAATAAATTGGTTAATGTATTAATTATTTTGTAAGACTTTTAATTTTTTTAATTTTGTTCGTTAAAAAATTATAAATTTGTATATGGGCAATTCCAGGATCGCGAACGGGACATTCGTACGCACTCAACTTGAAAAAAAAAATATGAAAACTCAAATTTTTTTTTAACTTTTTATAAATATTTAATAGCATTTTAGTAGAACAATTTTTGAGAACAAAAAGAAAATTATAAAATATGAACGTTCTCCAAATATTTTGGATAAACTTGCGATCGCAAACGGGACAAAAAATGTAAGTCATTTTTTTCGGTGTGTGGTTTTGTTTGAAACTCTGCGAATTTCGTCAGTTTATTAAATGGAGATTATTTTTTAACTAAAGCAGAGATATAAAGATTTTATTTAGCATTTTGTTTTTTTTTTATTATCCTTATTATTATTTTTTTAAAATATTTTTTTAGAATCGCGAACGGGACATCGCGAACGGGACAATGATTCCAAAGGCATTTTTTAGGTTTATTTATGGATCAAAATGTTTTAGGTTTGGTTTTTTTAAATGATCTCGGTTATTTTGTTTTGAATTGTAAATATCAAACTATTCCGATCAACGTTCACGGAGAACTAAACACAAATGCTTATTTTCGGTCGCGAACGGGATAGAAGAATGTAGTACAAAGAATCTTTGAATTATACCGTTATTCGGAGTTTGCTTGATCTCTACTGTGGTGTTTTTAAATATTTATTGTTGGTATATTTAGTCTATAAGAAGAGTGCAGTCGACATGATATGTAACACTTAGAAATAACTCAAGGAAAAATGTCAATTAAAAACGCTAAAACCAAAAAAAGCAAAGCTGCTCTTTGCAGACCACTTTTCTTAAATTACAAATGGTAATAGGTATTTAATTAGGTATATTCTTAAAATCCAATGCATTAACCAACTAAATTTTCTCAGAAAAGTCTTTTTTCTTCAACTTTAATATTTTGGTAGCGGTTGACCTTTCTGTGGAAATACCCATATTCGAATTCGTAAGGAAATTTCAAAAGAAATTAGCAGCTTTATAGTGTAAGAAGTGTATCTAAAAATAATTCAGTTTCTTTGGGTATTTTAATTTTTTTATAATTTAAAATGTTGCTTTATTTTACAATTCATTGATTTTATAGCAATTTTAAATTTCACTTTACAAAAAGTTTACCAAATTTTAGCAGCGTCTACTAATATTTTCTACTAATTTCATTGTACTACACGTCAGCAGACATGTGTTGCTAAGCTTAGCAGAAAATGCCGCTGAGCTGAAATTAGCAAAAGTTCCCGTAATAACACCAAAATTTTTAGTTGCCATTAGAAACTTTTTTTGGTGAGTGTTATGTGAAAAAAATGAACATAAATTTCTGAGTTCGTATTTGAAAGGTTTCGTTTTTACAAACTTAAATTCAAATTCTTCTAATCGATTTCTTTAATTTAGAAAATTTTATTTGAGTAAGGTACACTATTGTTTTATTAAGTGTAACTACTTACTTCATTATTGTAGGTAACCACTTATTTCTTAACTATGAGTAACCATGCTTTTAACTCATTATTGCGACTTTTTTTGTAAGCACTGAGAGGGCACTGACCACCCATGAATTTTTGGACATCGCAAAAAAAAGTAATTAAATAGCCTGGTAGCTAGTAAAACCCTTTGTGGGCTACTTACTCGCTTAATTACTTGGTAATGCCTCTTTTTGCAGGGATGATCTACATATATTTTAAAATCAAATCTACAACACTCAAACTCACATTTAATGTTACGCTTAATATTGTAGGTCAATTTATGGGAAACCACAACTTTAGTAAAATAATCTATGTATATCAACAACATAAGCATGCATTTAATTGGTTTTTAATTTGTAAGAGAAAATAAATATTGAAATGTAAATCTTTTTAATTTACAAATTGTGTAAACAATATAAAACAAAAATATGAATTGAATGCAGACATACATATATATGGCTTTCCGTACCAACTGGCCAGCTACAAAAATATCTTACGTATCAATATTAAACCTACATAATTTTATAAATTTTTCTAGAAGCTTATCAATTAAATATTGAGCAATATAGCGCTGATATTTACAATATAATTTATAATAATTAAATGGAAGAAATTTTACAATATTAAGAGAAGTTTTTACGGGCAATTTGAAAAAAGAAATAAAAACTTTTTTTGTAAGTCAGTACTAGTTTTGTCTTAATATCTTTCAAAATTTGTATTTTATTGTTTTTTTATTTAACAAGAAATAGTGCATTGATCGGTTTCATTTTGAAGAAATTATTCGTTAAATAAGTAGTCAAGTAAAGTTCACATGTACAGGGGGCGGCATATTTATTTTGACGAAACTGCTGCCCGCTCTTTAGTATCAATAAATTCCAACATTGCAATTGTTTTTGTTGTTGTTTGTCAATTCCTGTTAGATGAGAGCATAAGCTATTACGTCGCAAGAAATTTTAATCAGTTGCATTGTCTCTTTCGTCAAATAAGGTGATTTTCAGCAATTAGCGCGATTTTGATTTTGACAAAAATATTTTGACGGACATTATTTTTAAAATTTGGTAAGTAAAAAAAACTTTTTTTTATAATAAAAAATTAATTTAGTTAAATTGATACCTTGTAGATATTTTTCATTTCAATATGGTGAAAAAATCGGAGTTAAGCATTAAGGTTAGGGCTGAAATTGTCACCAAATATAATTGTGGTATTTCTGTAAAAGACATCTGTGAAGAATATGATTTATCAAGACAAACAGTGCATTACCAAATCAATAAGCATAATAAAACAAATTCAGTCCAAAATTTAGCCCGGACGGACAGAAAAAGGAAAACTACATCAACAGAAGACAGGCATATCATTTGTCAATTTAAGAAAAATCCCACTATAACTCCAAAATACTTAGCATCTCAGCTGCAGAAATATTCTGACGATCCCGTAAGTGAACGCACAATACGTAGGCGCCTTACTCAACATAGTTTTGGTACGTATGTAATACAAAACATACCATACATCTCAGCTGGCAACAAAGTAAAGCAGTTGGGATTTGCCAGAAAGTATGTTGATAAGCCTCCAAGCTTCTGGAACCGGGTTTTGTGGACTGATGAGAGTAGTTTTGAGTATCATGGGTCACAGAAAAAAACATATGTTCGACTTCCGAAGGAGACTTGTAAGAAACTAGCTCCAGTCAGCGAAAGAATGAGCCATGGTGGTGGCTCGGTAATGTTCTGGGGTTGTATTTCGGCCAATGGTGCTGGCGATTTAGTCCCGATCGATGGAACAATGACTCAACATAAATATTTGGATATTTTAAACAATCACGCATTCCAATCGGGTGATAAAATAATCGGAGAGTCATTTATTTTCCAGCAGGATAATGTCCCATGTCACAAAAGCCGTATGGTAATGCAGTTTTTGATCGGTTCTGGCGTGGAAATATTGGATTGGCCACCCCAAAGTCCAGACTTAAACGTAATTGAAAATGTCTGGTCATATATAAAGGAAAAAAGAAGTGTGTCACTGACTCGTATTAGGGAAGAGACCATTACTGAAGTAAAGGGGCTTAGGGAGGAAGTGTTCTCCAAACTCGTCGACTCTGTACCAAAACGATTGCGAAATCTTATAGATTCAAAGGGAGGATATATATTTTACTAAAAATTTATAATTTATAATTTTATTCTTAATAATTGAATTAATTTTAATTTAAAACCTTTTGTCAAAATACTTATGCCATTTGAAGAATTTGCATTTTATTCTCAATACACTGAATTAGTATAAAATAAACCAATGAAATCTATATTGTTTTTTTATTTATTAATTACGTTAACTTTTCTTATTTAAAGTTTTTTAATTTCTATGACTGTTAAAAAAAAAAATTAAAAAATACTCCAAATTTACACTCGTCAAAATACTTTTGCCCCTGTATTTGTTCTACATATAATCACATAAATAAACCATCAGTGCGTATACTTAATACGAGTACATATTTATCATACGTCCTGTAGTGTGCCACAGCAACTAAATTATTGGATCTTGCTATGAAAGAACATCCGGGCTAAAAATAATCATATATTTATGTTCATGCATGTCTATGTATGGATGATCATATATGATTCCATACATGAACATTAACACAAATTGAGGTTATATGTAGATTTATGATTGAATGATGGTAAATAATGACATATTTGTATTCATACATGTGTTTATATTCCTGGTTTTTATATATCATTAAAAGAATTATTTTTAATTTTGTATCAAGTTTTTTCATTAAATTTTCTTTTAAATACAAAATTTATATTAATTTACATAAAAAATGTATCTGATATGTAAGCGATTGTAACACTTAAAAGAGTTTGTAAGTTAAAATAACTGAAAATATCATTTAAAAGAAATGATATTTCATTTAAAAACCGGTCTACTTAATTTTCATTTAAATTAAATGCCATTTGTTATTTATTTTTAAATGTTGATTAATCAACTGACACATCCGCAAGAAACAACTGATATAATCAGTTAAAATAAATGTCAAAATTTTACCCACCAATCCTTAAAAAATAAATGTTTTTTTCATTTATTTAAATTATTTCCGTTTTTGTATTTTTTGTTTTTTTTTTTTTAATATACTCGTACAATACAAAATGTATGTATGCATATGAAGCTCTAAACACTTTTTGTGTGAATGCATTTGTATATGTATGTGTGTTTATGAAGTTCTTGTAAATTGTATTGAAAAATTTTGTATATATACAACCAATTTAAATAAAAAAACAAATTGAAATTTTTTGAATATTTTTTTTTGAAACAGACAGCAAACAAAATTTAAATTTGTAATAACTGTTACGGACACATAAAGCACAAGTTTCAGTTTTGTGGGTAAATTATTATTAAATTTCAAACAAATGAAAAAAATAAATGAAACTGAAAAAAATGGTTAATGATAGTAAATTATTTCGAATAAATGTATAAAAAAGTTAAATTAGATATTTCTTTGAAAAATAAATGTATGTTCCTTTATTTTTAAATGGAACGGAAAACTTTTTTATTAAACTACAAACAGTTAACTACATAATATTCTGAGTGAATAACCACATCACGGTTTTGTTGATGTATTAAAAAAATAAAGTTTATGTAAATTACAAATCAAATCTGGAGTTTTTGGGTATATATTCTTCTTCAGAACTTTGGCTTTATCGAATAATTTCATTTTTTTGAGGGGTGAAAAAGTTTTTTCGATGTGAAAACAAGTTTTGTGGTTGAAAACAAATTTTGTGGTTGAAAAAAATTTTTTGTGGTGAAAGAATGTTTTGTGGTGAGAAAAAGTTTTGTAGTGAAAAACAATTTTAATGGTGATAAAAAATTTTTGAGGTGAATACAAAATATTATTCACTTTTATTATTCACTGCTCATATTTTGGTCCATACAATATAATGAATTTTAATGATGAGACTCAAGATTTTAAATAATTAATTGCAATTATAAATACTTTCAATTGAATTAGATTTTTTTTTTTTTAAATATTGTAAGTTTGAGTTTTATTTTAATAAAAGTTCTCAACCTCATTTTTACACGGGTGACAGAACTGAAAAAATTTTTGTTATGAAAACAAGACAGTATTATGACAGTCATAGTCATGATTTATAATTGTGCATTGTCAGTGCTTTATAGTACCCTACTTATCATATTTTGTTCATAGTCAGAATTTTCGTTACCACAGTATGGTTTAAGCTAATCATGTTATAAAATAGAAAACACCAATCATGAAATAATAAAACATTTTTTATAATAACCATATTAATGGTTAGAGCCTGTTTATAATCTAATAACTTGATTGTGACAACTAATAATTTGATTGTGAATATGGTTGTGTTGCAACCATATTGTCCGTGTTTTTTCTAATTCCCGAATACATATATAGGTTAACCCTATCGTCTCCATTAACTTTTCAATATCGTTGCAATTAGCGAAATTTTTTCTATCATTCACATTGAAGAACTTTTCTAACTCTTTTTGTCGTTTTCGATATGCTGTTACTTTAGTACCTTTCGCCAGCAAATTATTTCCTTTCAAAAATGAAGCCAGTAGTTCTGATTTTTTCTGAGTCAAACACAAATTTGCAACAATTCCATCCAATTGGTTTTATGTCACTAGGATCGGGTCCTTTGATGTTTCATAGGATGTACCTTCTGAGAAGAAATCCATGGATGTAGCAGCGGCGGTTATAGTACTGATATCTGTTTAAAGATCAATACTTCGGTATGTTGGCACTGGAACGAATTCTGAGTGCGGTAATGGTATTTGGACACTTGGCACTGCTACATAAGTTTTATTCTTGGCTTTCCTTCTATTCAAAGCTTTATGGTAGTTGATACATCCATAGCAATTTTCTTCTTGATGCGAGCTGTTGTCTAACCACATTATTGGTATACCAAAAGGCATAGCCTTCTTCTTTCCACTTTTCCATTGCATAAGAGTGATAAACTCCTGCGAGAAATATTGTTTATAGGCTTCCAAAAAAAAAAAAATCACTCGCATTGCCACATTTTTCATCACTTGCTATGAAACATCCAAAAACATTACAAAAGTGGTCCATTTTACACTTTGGTTCCGACATTTTTAATTAAAATTTTATTAAAAGACATCAGCTTCGTCTGAGTTCCAAGTCTTAACTGAATCTTTTTTCACCTTAGGGATTTAAAAACGGAAAGAAATAATTTCTGGTAAAAAATAAGTAACAACAACGTGTTCACTCATTTTTTTAAACATAAAGATGCATTTTATATTGTATAAGCATAATAAAAGTTATATGGGTCACATGTATTCCTTTTTGTTCTAAAAAATGTTTGTTGAAAATATAACGCAGCTAAGTTTTCACCTTAGGGATTTAAAAACGAAGGGAAAAAACTTTCGCTCTCATTTTTTTCAAAGATAAAGATGCATTTCAAATTTTATAGGCGTATTAAAAGTTAAATGGGTCACATATATTACGTTTTGTTCTAAAAAATGTTTATTAAAAATATAACGCAGGTTAGTTTTCACCTTAGGGATTTAAAACCAAGAACTTTTCCCAACTAACATTTCAAAATTATATTATTTTCCATATTTTTATAATTATATATAACACAATTATATTAACAATGTAGTCTAATAAAGATGGTCATTAAGTATAAAAGTGCGGGGCTGAGTGAATTAAGCGGTCGATTTAAACTCGATCTGCCATTTTGCGGATATATGTATTAAGATCGTATTAAATGCCCAAATATATTGCTGGATCTACACAGAAAAAATTGTCACAAAATTTCAAGTAATTAAAAATATTTGTTAAAATATAAATTCCATATCTAATAATTTTTTCTTTGAAATGTTTGTAAATTGTTATTTTTCAAATAAAAATTCTTTGAAAATAAAAATTAAAGTAACAAAAAAATAACAAAAAGTTTTTTGTATTTACATATTCCATTGTTGGTGCCTTTTTGAAAAATATATTTTTTTTTTTGTATTTTCAAATATATTCTACGAGAGATGTTCAATATTATAAACAGAATTTTGTAAATTTATTCTGTGTAATTTGATATGCCATTTTTTGGATCAACTTAGATCATCTTAAATTCCCAAATATATTGCTGGATCTGTCCTAGTTTACAATTTTTCGGAACAAATAAGATTAGCTAGATATAGTACAGCAGATATTAAATAATATCCAATTGAATATTATTAATTATTGCACCAGATAATTTTTCACTTGGGTTGATATAGTAAAATATTAGCATTTTCCAAATGAAATAAAATTATAATAATATACCAAAAAAAAGGGTGCTAAATGGATGAATATTTTACCACGCCTACTCGCTTAATTTCTTAAAAAAAATTAAAAGGTTTTTCCATTTTTTATTCATATTAAAAAGAAGAATGTAAGGTTGACATTATTTCGGTAAACTTTTTCCTATAGCAGAGCAGTTAGTGTGCAAAGCCTCATATATGTTTGTTTGTATATTAAGGTGGCAGTAAAGATTTAACTTGAAATTTTCGCTGTTACCAGTGCGAAATTATGTACCACTTGGTGCAAAACAGATATAGTGAAAATTTTGGCCAGATCAAGCCATACAACTTTGCTTGGAATTCGATCGGAATTTTAAAACAAATAATAAAAATATTGGAGTTTTATTTTCTAAAAAAAATTTGATGCACTTAAAACGAATATGAAAATAATTTCTAAGCTATTTTCGAGATATAGCAATTTTATTAAATCTTACTGTATTTTTAATAAATACAGCAACGAAAACTTTTTAGCCATTTGCAATTTTTTTTTATATTTGTATTCAACACACATAATTTTCATTTGAAAAGATGTGTCTCACTCAAGACATAATAAAAATATTTATTTTTCAGAATTTGTTTCAAATTTCCAAAACTTTGACCTCAAATATCCACGGCATTGAGTTATACAATTTAGCTCAAATTTTCACCAGGTGAGTTTAAATAATACAAATTATTTGTCATACATTTCAGTTCCACCCTAATGTATATATTTCAAAAGAACGTTTAATATGAATAAATTTAACATAAAAACTTAAAAAAGGCTCACATAAAATCTGTATATCTTTTCAAAGTCTTTGAAAATGTCTGGTTACATTTTCGTGCACCTAGAAATTTTTTTGTCATTCGGTTTGAAATTCGGTTTTTACTACTGAAATCTCTTAATACAACTGAATATTGGTTTTCACAACAAAATTTGGTTAACACAATTGAATTTTGTTTGGAACATTCATAATATAATTGTTGTTTGTCGCAACAAAATTACACTTTTTACTTCGGTTGGCACTTTATAGTTTTGGTTGTGATTGAGAAATTAAATCCACTTTGTTTTAATCACTAGAATTAATTTTAAGTCAATAAAGCTGGAGACAAGAAGGTTTTTTCTTTTCAACACTACATTCTCTCCACTTTTTAATGCCAAATTCAATGATGCGAAGTTTCTACTGTTGCTTTCAATTTTAAAATTGTGTTTCATATAAAACAGTAAGGAACAGTCTGCTTAAACATTTATATTACTTTATATATTTTTTTACACAACTAAAATATTCAGTACTCATCATTTATCCTGATTGTAAGTGATCCATTTTTTCATGTAAAATGTAAGTACTGAGTCAACATATTTTTGAAATAAATTTTTATTAAATAAATTAAAAATATGTAGACAGCAAAAGAAACAAATAAACAATAATAGGAAAAATGATAATGGTTATTAGTAGGCCAACCAAAAACGTTCTAAAAATAAAGTTTTAAGCTTCTTAGAAAAGCTCGAAACAGTAAAATAAATCGATACAATATAAAAGTAAGACGATAAATTTAGTCAATGATCCAGAAAAAATTATTTGTTTTGAAATATTATGATTATTTGTACATATTTTTAAATTACTTGAGTTCAATATAAAATTTAACTAAATTTAATGAAATCACTTTAACGTTCTCTGCGAAATTTAAAAAAAAAAAAAACAATGTTTAAAAGTTTATATTGGGAACAAAAATATTTTTACTTTTAAAATGTTATATTTAATTTAATTAATTTAATTACACAAATTTTAAATGAAATTTAACAATAACAAAACTTGAGCTATTCAAAAGTTCATAGTCGGCATCCTTTTTCTGGTCAGCCTTTAATTTTTTAGTATTTTTACTTATTTTTAATTGAATATGTTCATATTGTCTAAATGATTTACATTTATTTCTTTATAATTGTATCTATAAGATCTGGTTGTATCTAAAATTAAGTTTTCTTTTGTGTGTTTTGGCTTTTAATAATAAATAGAATTTCCAAAATAAATTCAACTGGCAATTAGACACTTGAAGATAACTAATTGCTTTATAGGGTGTCCCGTTTAAAATATACTTAAAGTAATAATAAAATAAAATATACCAAAAGTTCAAGTTCAGCATTGCATTGCGAAGGTTTATAGATCAATAAGTATATCTTCATTCATGTTAAAGACACTTGGGCGGAAATTAGATGAATATATTTGGAGAGGTAATTTTATATCCCATATTTCAGATAGCCGACATGGTTATGCATTTGCTTAAAACTCAATGTCCTGCACTCAATGTTTAACTTACGATTGGTTCCATTCATCAGGAAAAAAGCTACAAATTCTAAACTTTCTAAATTGAACGGTGTCCGACACCATTCATTATCAAATTATGCAAAGTTCCTTACAATAAAATTGAATATTAAACTCAAAAAATGAGCAACGAATTAAAAAATCTTATACTGCCTTATATTCGTGTCAGAGACTAAAGGCCAAATCAAAGCTCTTCCACTAGATTTATACGACTATTTTGAGATCCGTTCTACCTAAAATTGTTTATGAATAGCGCTATAAATTCTTACTGGGGATATCAGAAAAAGAGTAAAGTACGTCATATGGATCTTGAACTGAACTTTTGAGATATTTTTGGTACTAATTATAAAATTTCCTAAAGGGTGTCCCAAGAAGAACGCAATTTTTAAATTTTAAATAAAACACAGATATTTAAAAAAAAATCGTGAAACTTTATTATATCGTAAAGTAGACAGAATGAGGTTATGTATGAAACAATATATCGTGCAGATGGCCGCCGCGGCTTTGCTGGCATGCACGCGATCTTTTAATGAAATTTTCAATGACCGTTTTGCATGAATGCTGCGGTATTTCATTAATGCAGCGTCCAATTTCCTCTTTTAAGGCTTGAGTCGTCGTCGGCTTATTCGCGTAAACCATCGACTTCAAAAAACCCCAAAGAAAAAAATCTAATGGTGTTAAATCGCACGATGTAGGCGGCCAATTCTGATCTCCAAAACGCGAAATAACACGACCGGGAAATGACTGATCCAGCAATTGAATTGTTTCTCTGGCTGTATGACATGTGGCGCCGTCTTGTTGGAACCACATGCCCTCCACATTAATTTCTTCAATTCTAGGCAAGAAAAAACTGGTTATCATTTCACGATACCGAACACCATTGACTGTTTGCGCTTGACCTGCTTAATTTTCATAAAAAAAAGGTCCAATGATTCCTCCAGCCCATAAACCACACCACACAGTGACACGTTGAGGATGCATTTGCTTCTCGTGAATCACTCGAGGATTTTCCTCACCCCGAATGCGACAGTTCTGCCTATTGACGAAGCCATCAAGATGAAAATGGGCCTCGTCACTGAAGATGATTTTATCGGCAAAATCAGCATTTTCATGTTGTCTCTCCAATACCCAATTAACGAACTCCCTTCGCGTTCCATGGTCAGCTGGCTTCAGTTCCTGAGTCAATTGAACTTTGTATGCATGAAGATGCAAATCTTTCGTCAAAATTCGCTGCAAAGTGGATTTGGAGACACCAATTTGCTGAGCTCGGTGTCGAATTGAGGTGGATGGAGTTTGAGCGACATCATCACGTACAGCTGCGACATTTTCGGTCGATCGACCTGGTCGATGGCGCGTTGTTGTCTTTACATCACTAACAGACCCAGTTTCGGCAAATTTATCCATTAATCTCTTTACAGTTGACTCTTTTGGAGCATTATTGTGACCCCAAATTGATCGCAATTTGCGAACTGTAGCCGCAAAACTTTCACCATTTTGGTAAAACAATTTCACAATGAGAATGCGTTGTTCATTCGTGTAGCGCTCCATTTTTCTAACCTCGTACCTTCTACTAGCAAACAATAACAATTGTACAAATGTCAAACAATGACACTTCGAATGTTGCCAGATTTAAAAATTGCGTTCTTCTTGGGACACCCTTTATATCGTAACGGATGGAAGATTTAATGTGGAAGTCTCAACTCCAGATGACTGGTTAAATGGTCAAGTTGTGTAGTCACAAATTTTATATATTTACAGATGTATCTAAAACATCTTCTGGTACGGGCGTAGTGTTTACTGCTCGGAACTGAAGATCAATGGTTCCTATCGCCTGAGATATGACGTAAGTATTAATGAATCAGAAATCTATGTGATAAATGAGTTTTTTATTGATAATCAGGGGGCTGCTGTGGCTCTGAATGCGGATAGTATCAAGTCTAAGGTAGATAGACGCTGCCGAAGAAAGCTGAAGGTTCTCATAAAATTTTACTGTGCTTAGTACCTGGACACAAAGATATACAAGCAAATGAATAGCTGGATGAACCTGCAAAAAGGGGCGCTAAGCTACCAATCGATGCCGCTTCTTTGGTCGCTCACTGGTAAACAAAAAGTATTTGGTTATGTAAATGGACCAGGAGCATGCACACTAAACTACTGCCGACTTCAAAATTGGTAAAGTATACACTGAAAAAATAGGTTCGTGCTGAAAAACTAATTTGTAGCCCATCGAGCGGTTCGGTTGTGGTAACCAAATTTTTTGTTTGTGATAACAGAAAAGCAATTGAGGCATGAGTAATTTGGCTGTGACAACAGTATTTCGGTTGCCTTAATAACAATTCGGTAGTCTTAACCGACAAATTTTCTTGCTGCAACTGAACCATTCGATTGGCAACAAATTCAGTTGTCAGCAACAATCTGTTTTCTGGGTGTAGTAACGCTTTTCAACATATGGGTCGAAATACTCTAGGTAAGCACACGGTAAGAATTAAAAGGGCGAACGCCAATACATACAGATGGTGATTTGGATGCCAGCTATCAATTTCTGGGCCAATGCACCTTCTCATAGAATATTTAATTTTTTTGTTTCTTATGTTGTCTTTCGGAAACTTCAAGACATACGCGGTAGAAATCCTTGGACGATGTTGGAAGAACTGCTTTGAAGACAAGGAAGAAAATGAGAATCTTAATGGACCTTCATGCGTCTCTACGTGAGATTGCTTATGGTCATAACTATCACATATCAAATAATCTAACCATAAAATAGGTACTGAGCTGATAATTAATAATAATAATAATAGGAAAACAAATATTTTAAATGGTTTTAGTTCTCTATTAGTGATTACCAAAGGAGTTGGGATTTTATTTTTTTTTTTTAAATTGTCATCTAAATGTACCCAGTGCACTATAGGTAATTTGACTCATTTTTGTGGCAAAAAGTCATTTTTCTAACTTTCAAGAATGCAATTTTTTTTGTTGGTATTTGATAAAGAACACATCAAAGCTAATAACGGCATGTTTTGTTTTTGTAAAAAATTAACGACGACTGCTTAGCAGGTGGTCAAAATCATTGTTTGTGAGCAAAGTGTTGTATGCAGTATATAAAGTGCGATTTGGTATAATTTTTAAGTTTCTTTAAATAGTTATAAAACAAACATAAATTTAAATCAAATATGGAAAACAAAAGTGATAGTAAGTGGTTAAAAGTTTAAGAGAAAGATTTTGTTAAAAAAATTTTTTTTTTACGAAAAAACTCATACTTCGGACATAACCTTTAATAAAAGTATGTTTTCTCAAAATTGAATTTTCGATAAGCTTTTAAAAAAATGGCCCAATTCGGCCGTGTTAAAACAATCAAAAACGTATTAAATGAAGTATTTTGAGTTTATTTTTGTCAATTTCATGTTGCGATTTTTTGCTTTTATTGAGAAATATCATTTTTTGTAGGCAGCCTCCGCTTGCAAAATAGCGAACTTGCGGAAGTTTGGTTGGATGAGCAGAAGAAAGAGGAGAAGAATGCTGCTGTTTACAATTTTATTGTTGGTAAAGCTGAATGCGGGAATATTTTAAATGAGGAATCTGCTTATGTGAAGGAGAAAGTGCGATTTTTTTGTAAAAATATCTCAAAAAATGGGAGAGATCTCACAGAAAGATTGACGTATTTCAGAGGCAAAACGAACTTTGTTAAATGCTGAATTTATTTTGGCAATTAAAACTAAGCCAACTGGAACTTCAATAGAAAGAGTATCCTGAGAAATCTGAACGAACAAAGAGGAAAGATGAGGAGGTTCTCTCGAAAAGTCAATGCTATGAAACAGAGTTGCTAGTTCGTGCAGCTTCAACTTCGGCACGAAAGCAAAATCAAGCAGATATGGCAGCAGTTCTCAAAGAAACATTAGCTAGTCCAACAAGGCCATCGAAAATAAGAAAACTTGCACTTACTGCAGAAAAAACTCCAGTGCGCTTAACTGTAGACGAAGCACTGGCCTTTTTGTTAGAGAACAATTTCACAAAAGAGCAATATCTGAGCATAAGACGAGAAAGCAAAACTAGAAATTGTGATATATATCCGCTTTATAACGACGTCGCAGCTTGTAAAATAAAATGCAGACCTGATTGTGTTCAAATAAGTGAAACCAAGGTTCCTCTTCAAATGGTTCTGGAGCATACTGCCAAAAGAATCGTTGCAATGCAGAAAGAAGTTATAGCGTCAATAATGACAAAAGATAATATTTTAAAGGCTGATCTAATTGTTAGCTATGGATTTGATGGCAGCACGGGACATTCATCTTATAAGCAGGGATTTGAAGAACCATCTACTTCTCAAGGTTCCGATTTATCCTTGTTTGCAACAACGATGACCCCACTACGACTTATAGATTCGGTTGGACGACCATTGTGGAATAACCGCACACCTCAATCTGTAAGGTTTTGTCGACCCATAAAACTGGAATTTGTAAAAGAAATAAAAGAGCAAATTTGGCAAGAAGACTTGGAGTTGAAACAACAGATTAGTGACTTATATAATTTTAAAATAGAAATCTATGGGGGAAAACTTGTTGAAATTCACTTCAAACTGTACCTCACTGTAATTGATGGTAAAGTGTTGAACGTTTTAACTAATACAAAATCCAGTCAAGCGTGTCCAATTTGTAAAGCAACTCCAAAGGACTTCATGAGCATTACAGACTTTGGGAGTGAAAAATATCACGCAAAGGAAGGTAACCTCAAGTATGGCCTAAGCCCTTTGCATTGTTGGATACGTTTTTTTGAATTCATTTTGCATGCAGGCTACAAGTGCAATATACAAAAATGGCAAGTTCGGAGAGAAGACGATCGCAAGGCTTTTTTAGAACGAAAAACAGAAATGCAAAAGTTGTTTTGGGAAAAAATGGGCCTCATAGTTGATAAGCCAAAAACGGGCGGTTTTGGCAACACTAATGATGGTAATACTGCCCGTCGAGCTTTTGCAGACCACAGTATCTTCTCTGAAATAACTGGCATCGATGTAGAGCTGATATATTCCTTAAAAATCGTTCTTATTTCCATATGCTGCCAATTCCCGTTAAATGTTGAAAAATTTGAAGCTTTTTGCCACAATACTGCCAAAATAATAATGACAAAATACCCTTGGCTGCCAATGACTGCTACAGTACACAAAGTGTTAATTCACTCAAAAGAAATCATTGAAAATACTATACTGCCGGTAGGCTATTTTGGAGAAGACGCTGCTGAGTCTCGCAACAAGCTATACAAGTCTGATAGACTGCATCATGCACGCAAAAACAGCCGCAAAAATAATCTTTCGGATGTTTTTAATAGGGCTTTGGACATGTCTGATCCGCTTATTTCCTCAATATGTTTGAAGAGACGAGTGGAGCAGAGAAAACGCGTGCAACTTCCACGGGAAGTTCTTAGCATGCTGTGTACTCCAGAAGCATCTGAAGAACTGAACGAGAGTGAAGATGAGTATGAAGATAGCTTGGACACGCTGTTAAACTACACATATGAAAACGAATTAAATGAAATTACCTTAGATAATGAAATGTAAAGGAAAATTTTAAATAGCTTTATTAAAAAAAAAAAAAAAAATATAAATTGTTTCTACAAAAGTTTCCACTTGTTTTTTTTTTTGTTTTATTTTGAGGTTTTGGACAAAAAAATTTAGCATTTTACACAGTTAACAGTTTTACCTACTCAAATCAGAAAAAGTTTTAAAATTGGATATTGGATAAGCCATTTTGAATTTGAAAAGTTTTACCTCAGATTCGAAATCAGCAACCTTGAAAACCCCTGTATACCGATTTTCATGTAAATCTGAAGAAATTTAAAAATTTAGGCCGCCATATTGCATCCGCCATTTTGAATTTGAAAATTTTTATCTCAGATTCGAAATCAGCAACCTTGAAAACCCCCGTATACCGACTTTCATGTAAATCTGAAGAAATTTTAAAATTAAGGCCGCCATATTGGATCCGCCATTTTGAATTTGAAAAATTTTACCTCAGATTCGAAATCAGCAACCTTGAAAACCCCCGTATACCGACTTTCATGTAAATCTGAAGAAATTTGAAAATTTAGGCCGCCATATTGGATCCGCTATTTTGAATTTGAAAAATTTTTACCTCAGATTCGAAATCAGCAACCTTCAAAACCCCCGTATACCGATTTTCATCCTTATTCAGTGATTCCTTATAGTTTTGGCCAGAAAATGTGGTCATTTTACCTATAGTGCAGTGGTGAGCCCATTGTTTTTTTTACTAAATTAACAATTTTCCTGTGAAGATTTTCATAAAGTCTGAATTTCTTCCATGGATTTAAATGAAAAGATAAGCTACATTTATTCTAAAAATTTCTACGCTTCTAAATACAAAAAGGATTATTCAAAAAACATCAAAGGTCAAAAAATCAAGACTTAATATACAAAACAAAAATTATAAAAATGTATGTTGAAAAGTGTTAATAATTTATACCAAAACTAATCATTACCGTGTTTTTATGGCTTTATTCAAACTTCAAGTTAGGGCGTGAAAACAATTGTTATTATTATGTTGTTTGAACTGGAATTGAACTGTGATTCAAGGCCTGAATTTAAGTGTATTCTCACTGTAATATTTGACTTGAATTCTAATGTCCGTTTTGTTGGAATATGCTATTGAATTAAAGTGTATTTAATGTATAAATCAAGGCTTGAAATTGGAAAACATGTCTTGAATAACCCTTGATTTTAGCTTTCATTCCAGCAAATATGTTTATTAATTGGGATTGTTTATTTTGCGTGTATTGCCTGACCTAAACTTCAATTAAATATTTTTACTACAGCGTACTTTACTACAGGAAAATTGCAATAAAAAATTAGACACAACTATCCAATTTCAAAAATAGATTTTTTAAAAGCTGTGAATATAACACAGCTCTACGAAATAATAAAAAAATCGTAGAGGTTTGTACTTTATTATATATTTTTAAAAGCTATTGACTTCCTGGTCTTTACGAAGTAAATCCAAATGAACAGCATTAGATTAAGATCAATCTTTTGTTCTCTAAAATAAAATATTTTTTTTTTTCAAATTTGTGCACCTTAAGATAATGAATTGTATTTAAAAACCAGCCTATTAATAAAAACAGCTAATATTACATTTTACAAAGTAGTCTGGTCCAAGCATCTTAACAACAAGCTATAATTTATTTTTTTGGTCACAATATAACCCCGGTAGAAAATTTTTGAACTAGTTTTAAAATGTACTAGATTTTGGTCTGAAAATTATAAAACTGGTTCTGACAGTATTTATTTTGAACCTACTCAAACTACACAGTAAAATATGGAAACAAATTACAGGGTTCTCACAATGGATTCTGGTAGAAGAGACATGCAAAAAAAAAAATATATGCGTCGGTGTTTTGAAAAATCACATCAGAATTTTATTTTAGGGGATTAAGTTTTCATGTCAGATCTTGGGATGGCTGAAATGTTCTGTAGGTCATCCCAAAATCTGACTAAAAATCTTATGATCAATCTTGAATTTGACTGGTTTTTGTTGTTTGTATTAGGTTTTGGTGTGCTTTGACATATCTAGTAAAATTTTAATAGTACACTTCAAAATCCATTGTCAGAACCCCGTAATTTTGGAAATAGTTCGAAATTTTTGTAGAGTGTTATTATTACAACTTTTTTGTCAGGACTTTTTGGCTGGTCAGTGCTTTACTTTTTAGGCCTATTTTTATGGTTTTGAGTGTTTAATAGGAAGATTCTAGTTAAAGGAAACTTAAAATTCATCGGGAAAAATATCGTTTTTTTTTGCCTCTGTAAGTTTTTCATTTTGGATGCAGGTGCAGAACTGTTTTGTCCGATGTCTAGACCAATGGCGATTGCATCTGCTATATTTAAATTATCCTTGGTATAAATCTATTATTACTTCGAAAATGATAATGAAATTCCATTGCTACAGTTTTACTTGGTTCAGTTAATAAGAAACCCTTACTTTTAATTTCATTAAAATATGCATATTATTGTTAACCAAAACCTACTTTTTAGTTAAGAAAAAAATTCTTATAATTTTTGATTTGAAATTTTTATGGTTTGAGGCTTATTTTATGAAAATTCCTAACAAGATGTACTATTACTAATCTACAATTTTAGTGATTTACTTCATAAATACACATTTAAAAACTAAATTTCATTATTTATTTGCAACAACTTTTTATTGCTAATTTGACAAAACCTCAAATTTTTTCACTTAAATATCATATAGCGTAAGGACCTAAATTTTATGTAAACTGACCTTTAGTTTATACACCAGTAAAGTTAAGACATTTAAAAATGTTTAAAATTAATTCAACTTAAAAAAAAAAAAACTAAAGTAGTGGTGTGGTATTTGTGTGCCAGTTTTAAATTGAAAACCAAAAAGTTTAAAGCCCACCACCTCAAATATTTGCACACAGACACATACACACACACAAACTACAATACAGTAAAAAACAATCATGTGTAACTTTAAACAATAAAATTTCTAGTCGCTTTACCAACAAGCAGTTGTAAAATACTTACTAGAACACAAACATTTGTACACAGATATAAAAAATAAAGTTTTTCTTTTTTCATTTTTATTTTTACCTAACTACAAGGATATTTCAATAGTTATTTGTGTAGTTGTAAAGAGTGTGAATTTTCCACCCAAGTAAAAATAATAGAAATGGCAACATGTACGTTCGTATAGGATTGATAAAATTTAATAACATCAACATTAAATTTTATAAAAAATAAATCAAATTGTAGCAGCAAGATTAAAGTTCATCGAATTGGATACTACAGTAAGAAATTACCTTAAAAACAATTGTAATTTTTTTATCCAAATTTTGTTCAATTGTATTAACAACTGTGGCGGTCGGTATTTAAAGAATTTTTATATTTTTAAAAAATGTCTGTTATTTTCAAGAACTTAAATAATAATAAAAATACTTGATTAACAATTTTTTCAAATAAATTTTTTTATAAATTTAAGAAAACATGGTATTAAAAAATACTTAACAAAGTGAAAACCCACAACAACACAAAATAATTTACAAAATTCTTTTTATATTAATATTAAACATATTTTACACATAATTTATGTAATTACAACCAAAAAAATTTTTTAAATAGGTAATTTACAAATGCAAACGCATTTTTGTTATTTTTTTGTAACACTCTCTTTTTAGTTTTAAATAATTTTGTATGAACAATAACAGTTTACTACGCTTCAAATAAAAAATTTGTTAGAAATCGAATTTGAATTTAAACAAAATTTTTAATTACCCAACAAACCAAACGATATTTTTTCAACACCATAACGATATCTTTATGATGATAAGTTTGCACGATAATGATATTATTAATGATACATACATATCGAGGGTTTACTAACGCAACCACGTAACTCGATTTTTTACGATTTTGTGTTTTAACCGGAAATCAAATCTATAAATACTGTTGCATAATTCTGCAAAGTTATAGATACAAATATTTCTTAGTTTTTTTTTTTTTATTTAACAAAATGCAAGCTCGTATCTCAACTCGCGAAAATTTGTCATGCTCAACCTCGTATCTTAAACTAAAAGTTGGCGCACAGGGAATTATATATAATTTACCTTGAAAGTGGATATGATTTCAAAAATTTGTAACCAAAATATTGTTACCAATATGCAGCGGCAAGACTGCGTTAATCTGGTTTAAGCTTTATTTTAAAAAAATAGATAAATGTGGCATTACTGATGTTATTGCTTTTATTGAATATACTCATTGTCATGTCAATACAGTTATTATTTTAACTGAGTAAAAATACTTAAATAATATTTTTTTTATTATATGCAGTTAAAAATTATATTTTGGTAAGTAACAAAAATAAACAAAAAGTGAAAGAAGTCACACAAATAGGTAGGAATTAGCTATTTGTCTGACTTCTATCGACATTTAATTCCTAATACATTTTACAGAGTATGTAGTCAAAAGAGCTTATGAACAGAAAAAAATCAAAAGAAAGAAAAAAGTCGACGATGATTACAATAACTGTGAAAATAATTTGAATGACATTCAATATGACCAAACAGCTATGGTGCTTGATGAAACATCTGGGACTTTCATTCCTGTTAAATGTACTCCAGTTGATGATGCAGAAGAACATTTCGATTCTAGTTTGTTTATAAATATGCATTTAGATGAAACTACGGGACTTTTCGTTGAAGATTTAGATAAATCGTTTTCATGTCATGCTTCTTCAGATGTTTTATTGCAAAACCAAAGTGAAAATAAACAAAATGATTTAAGTCCATCACGTCCATCAAAAATTACTTTAAGTGATCATTCAGGAACTTAAACTTGGAAGAATCAGGGTAATATAAATGATTGGGAACGAAATAAAGTTAAGAAAGCTCGTGAAAGAAGCAAGGCTTATTTTAGCTTAAATAGAAAAAAGGAAGATAACCGTTCACTTATTATGAGAAGTGAACGAAAATAAAGCCAGGATGTACGTCGAAAAAATGTGCTGCTAGTCAAATCAAAAAATGCAGAGAATTCTGAAAAAACAAGAAAAAAATTGTTTAATTCATTCTGGAATGATTTAAATTGGGACCAAAAGCAGTCTTACGTTATTTCTCTTGTTACGAAAGAAACAATTAATCGAAAAGATAACAATATTATATCGCGACGAAATTTTACTTTGAAATATTATCACTACAGAAAAAACCGTACAAAGTTAAGTATCTTGATCATACTTTTTTCAAAAATTATTCTGATTTGAAGTTTTTAAATCAATTGGGCCTGGAAGTAAAGCAGGATCTCCTACTGTGTTACAGCTAAGAGGATTGAAATACTGCGCTGATAAGTTAATGTTTAAATTATCTTTTGATAATGAATGGGAAATTCTTCCTCAACGCTTAAACAGTAAATATTCTATTGAAACCGAAGTTAAAGAGCTATATTTGGAAGAAATTCCAATAACTTGTCAAAATTACAAAGACTTGCAGTCTCTAAAACCATTACTTCCAAATGATTATCATACTTTTTATGATAATTTAAAATACATCAGTGGAAAATAAACATATATGTATTTTCTTTTATAATACTAAATATTATTTACTAAAATTTTATATATTTTTTTAATAATATTACTTTACTATAAATAGGACAAAAGATTTCAAAAAAAAACTTTTGAAAAGTATTGTTTTGTTATAATTACCAAAAAGAAAAAAATAATAAGTTTACTAATAATATTGTTATATGATAAAAAATAATTAATGGAGTTATAAATATGTTCCTGAAATAAAATAATTCAAAAACGGTCATCAATTTGTTCTTATTTAGGAAAAACGCAATCACGTGTGTTACGCTTTTGAACAATTTTCCAGTGCAGCAAACACGTATCTCAAAAAAACGGTCGAAAAAATAAAGGTTAAATATTTTTATCATTGCATTTGCCTTGAAAATTCATCGAAAATATCATTGCCTTCAAGATTAAGAAAAAGAATTTTTTTTTAATATCAGAATTTTATTTTAAAATGTTTTTTGTCTCTCCTGAAAAGAAGTGATTTTTGAGATACGAGGTTGCGTTAGTAAACCCTCGATATGTATATAATAGGGACAGTTGAGAAAAATGTACCTTCGTTAATGTTATCGTTTTTTTTTATAAAATAACGATGTCATAATGATATCGAAAATATCAGGGAGAGCGATAAAATTTTGGATATATTCCCTAAAAAGTATCGTTAAATTATCGTTATTCCATGAAAATATGATATTATTAACGACATCGTAAAAAACAAAAATATTTGATAACTTTAACGATATCTACAATATACATATTTTTTTTTTTTGTAAAATATATATTATGTGAGTTGACAATTTATTATTTACAAAATAAACTATTGCATATAAAAATACCACTTAAAACTGCAAATGCATTAAAAACACATTTTTTTTAAATAAAATATTTTCTGGTAAACAAATCATAACAAAATATGATAAACTGCTGCTGGAACGTCATTAATGCTGTTCCGAAAGTGATAAAATTAAACAAAATTCCTTTATTGGAAGTCTCATCTCATAATGACAATAAATATGCACTCAATGAGCTTTACTTTCAACATTTTCATCATTTGGCTTACATCATACATTTTCTAAAACCAAAAAACAATCACAGATTTGGACTAAAAGTAATAAAATTTGTCCCTATATTGAGCATTTTGCAAACAAAATATGTTTACTTACCATACATTAATTAGCTGGACTAATTTCTTTTTAATTTAAGTAAATCCATCCATTTAATTCCAAGTTTATATGTTGTTTGAAATATCAATATAATTTTTCTTTATTCTATCGTCATTTTTATACCTTTCAACATATATGGTAAGGGTATATATCAGTTTGTCATTCCGTTTGTAACATGTCAAAATATATGTCTAATTTAATACAATTTCATAGTAGCGACTGGTTTATAATACATCTTCTCATATTTTATAATCAGTCGCTTAGAGGTCAATAATATTTTGTATTCATCTCAAATATTTTTCACCTAAAAAATTTTTTTCACCACTAAATTTTTTTTCACCACAAAAAATTTTTTTCACCTTAAAAAAAAGTGTTTTTTACCTCAAAATTTTTAACCTCAAAACCAGTAGAAAACATTTTTTAGGATATTGGTGCAGGGTTTTCAAAAATTCGCACATCCGAATTTAAGCCTTTTTTACTTGTTAAAAAATGCAATATCATTTGTGAATATCATAAGCTATATCACTAAAATTTTGAAATGTAAATTATTTTTAGGTTTTTTGCGTAAACACAGTAAATTATTTTTTTTTCCATGAAAAAATTTCATTCGAACTTTAAAAATTTCTAATCGAAACTAAAAAAAAATAATACTTTTTATTTTATGAAAAAAGACGCAGTAAAACTAAACCCAAAATGTCACTATTTCACTAAAAAAAAAAATAATGTCGCTGATCATAGTTAAAATAAAGTATATATTTTAGGAGTTCTAAAGTCCTACTATAGACAAGAAAAAGTATACTTTAATCGTTAAATTCTGCCTAAAAATTCAAACTACATAAAGTCGGTTTTATCCAATTTATCAACACCTACAACAGCTGTTTTCGGCCAAGAAAATTTTTGTGAAAAAGAAAAAAAAATTTGAATTGCAAAATATTGAAATGAAAATTATATTAATAAATAAGGGATTTTACATAATACATTTTTATTAATAAAAATACACTCTTCTATCTTTTCCTGTTCTTCGGCTAAATTAAAATCAGTTGATCAATGTTGCCACTTGCTTATTTTTTAGAACAAAATGTATGCGGACATTTGGGACATTTGATGTGTAACCCATTTAAAACCGGTTAAACTTAAAAATGGCTTTTATTCTGACTATAATAACAAAATAATTAATAACAGGTTTTTAATTTAAAGTCGTTTTTAAAAAGAGGCCGACTATACGGGCCAATAGTTTTGTGTATTAAATTTGAGTGAAAACATGAAAAGTTAGATTAGAAGTTGCTTAGGTAGAACTGGACTCGTGCCCCCCTGGAATTGTGTCTATAAAGAAGATAGATTGAAATAGATTAAAAAATAGAAACTGTTGAACCACATTTTATCCAATTGCATTTGCGACCTTTAGTTGGATTAAGGTTTACATAGGCATATGGACGAACTGGCTGGCATTGTATAACAAATCTAGGTCTTGTGCAATTTCAATAGTTCTAAATAATTTTCTTTTAGGCTAAAATAAATTAGTTTTGTGGCAAACATTTATGTCCAAAAAATATTCTATGTTTCGATAAAATTAAAACGCTAAGGGTATTCAAAAAAACAAAAAATCGGTTGTTTTTTTTATTAATTTTGTCAGTCGATTTATTAAACAATAAAAATAAACGACAAATTGCATTTGTTTTAAACGAAAAGTACGTTAGTCCCGTTTTTAACTTACTTTCAATTGTTTCTATGTGCATATATAAATAAATCTTAAAGTAAAAATATTTTAAAAATTTTTTACTCGGGGTTTTTTTTTATTCCATTTTGATTTCTATTCAATTTCATTTTCATTTACTTAGAAGCATAAGATTTTCCATATAATTTTATATATTTGTGTTTTTTTTTACATATTCTTGTTTTTTTTCTACAAATTGGATTCTGTTAAAATAATTTTCAATTCCTTTTATTTCATGTTATAAACTTATCTCGGACTACTGAGGAATAACATAGGCATATATGCACACACAGAAAAAAAATCATTGTAAAATCAATTAAAACAATATACATTTAACAGTTTTTAATAATGATTTTGCTTCATTAGCGTTTCCTGTTAATTTAACATGATTTTACAATAAAACAAAAATTAATTTTTTTCTAATAAAAACAATAGGAAATCATGTAAAATTTCCATTTTTGTTCCAGTAAAATTTAAGGGATTATCATGTAAAAATTATGTTTAAGTCCTTTAAAATCAACAGTAGAAAATGTTAAAATAACATGAATTTCATGTTGAATAAACACGAATTTCATTTAAAATTTACTATTAAATCACTTAAAATTAAAATGATTACCATATTGAAATAACATGAAATTCCTTGTAAATTTGAAATGATTTCTATATTAAAATAACTTTAAAGTAACTTGGTTTAGTAAAACACAATTTACATTTTATTCATTTATTTGTTATTACATATATAAGTATAACATTAATTTAACAAAATTTACAAAAATTTATTTCTCAAATACATTTTACCATTATAAATTGGGAAAAGATGTAAAGATGGACTTGTAAATTTATGGAATTCTTTTAAAATTATTTCATCCTTTAACTTGCCTACTACATATGATTGGATATTATCATCAAAGTTGCGAGTTTCAACTTCATAACATAGAACATAAGTTTTAGAATAAACACCCTCCATTTACTCTGAAGAAGGTGGCTTTTGCAGTAGCTCGAAATATATATTAATCTAATAAAATAAACAGTGCAAGTTAATAAAAGATCACTTTTCTAAGTTAAATAAAACTTACTAGTTCGTCATATTTGCTATTATTTTAAAGTGGTCAATCGCTAAGAAATTCATTATTACTTATAGATCGCAGTTAGAAAACTCCCTTGAGAGAGAAGCTTTTAAGGCCAGTAAAATTGGTTCATCAAATTCAGAACAATCATTATGCTAAATCGAATCTGAATCACGCTTTGTCCTTTACGTATTTTTCATAAAGTTTGCCAGCACAAGAAAAGTTTTCTATTATTTCATCTACTATTGCTGGCAAATCTTTTTGCGATAATTTTACATTGCGATAAAAAATGTCCTCCAATAATGATAATTTTTTCATAAAAACTTGTAATGGATTTTCCTTTAAGGCTGTCTTCTTAAATAAGTTTAAGACTCTAAAAAAGTAACAACAATTAATGGTTATAAAAACCTTGATTTTTTAGTTTGCCTTAGATGTCTTAGAACCCTCATCTAATGTGCAAAGGGATGATGTTTGTTGTGCTAACATTAGATTGATTTTGTAACCAAGAGACTACTTTATCGGTAATCGTTTCAGACAAGGTATCGTCATTAATACCATGTAACATAGCAAAATTATGGAAAGGTTAGGCAAAACTAAACAATTAGATTATTTAAAATACTTTGTCTTTACCTCACTTTTTCTCCAAAAAATTATTTTTTTTTTCGGAAACAGGCTCGAAGGTGGCATAGCTTCCTTTATGTCCTCTTTTGATATGTATTTTAGGCTTTCAAATGTTATTTCAGCTCCTAAGCAAAAATTTAGTTTTTGATAGAAAATAAACAAAAATAGATTAAGAGATACTTACTTGCCAAATAAGGCTTTACTTCATTTACAATAAGTCAAAAGTTTTCAACAGCTCGTCTAATTGAGAACTTTGATTTGTATTTTTAAATTTCCTTCTATATCGCTCTTGAAATTAATGGTTTCTTGAAGAGACACAAGGTTTTGTACCAGACTTTCTAAATTCTTATTATTATTGTTAGACGCAGCCATTATTATATTTTTTAGAATAAAATTCACCCACTTTATTAAGCACACTACAATAAACACAATAAGAATGCTTGTTTTTTGTTTTTTAAAGTAGCTGTACTTTTCGAAATTTTTTTACGAGTTTACATGAATTCATTTAATTTTTACATTTTTCGTGTTATTTTTACTTAACATTGCTTAGTTGCTATTTTTATTTGATTTTAGTGTTGATTTTACAATAGTTATTGTTGTTTTTAAACACACCAATGTAAATTTTACTTGAAAAACTTTAATTTTTACTACAAAATTACAACTTTAAAATTTAACATTGACCAATGTTATTTTTACCCTGAAAAAGGTAAAAATTAATGTGTACAATTTTATTTTTACGTTAAAAATTTAAAAAAATAATTCTTAATTTAAAATTAACATGTTTAACTGTTGATTTAATTTGAAACAACGTAAATATTAAATTAATTATTTTTTTTTTTGCAGAAATTTACAATGACTTGAAATTAACATTTTTTCATGTTGATTTTACATTGCGGTTTTTTTCTGTATGCATATTACAATGAATAAAAATGTAGTTACAGTACCCAAGAATAATTTTTAAACTTGATTCATAACTATATCAACTCTAAAATTGGTTTCACTAGAACCGATAAAAATAAAATAATTCGGCAACCCTTTCCTTGGAACTTAAATGTAAGGAATAAATGATGCAGAATCAGATGTAGATCTAGTTCCAGAACTGGTTGTTAGGAAAGCGATTCTACCTAGGAGCTATTAAAGGCGTTGCTTTTCGGAGAATTTGAAAAAAAATCATCAGTTTTTAAACCAAGAGTAAAATTGGAAAAGAGGCGCTTGTACAACCATTAATTTTTTTTTATGGGCAGGAAAGAAAACATGAAAATAAATCCGAACTAAATTGCCAAAAAAGTTCATTAAGCAAATATTTGGTGACTAGGCGTTAGAGAGGCTAGCTTTACTGTCCCAAAAAATATCCTCTTATTAAATTTCAACCATATATTAACGGGTTTGGGCATCTTAATACCATTAAAAGCCAACTTAGGTTAGGTAAGGTAGATGTGGTAGCCTGCCAATCAGACTCACTTAGACTATAAAGTCCCTTGCGATACCACGGAAGCTAGTAAAAAATTATATCACTAGCTTCCCCCGTCGAACCATCCCGATTGCCTCAAAAAGCCCCTAAATCGGCCGATATCGATATTAGACAAATCACCCAGGTCCTAAAAGAAACATGAGCCCAAATGTAGTCCCCTCCTACGAGCCAGGGCAGGACAAGTGCAGAGAAGTTGCTCCACAGAATCCTCCTCCTCTTCGTCACCACAGCTTCTGCAAAAGTCACTAGCCACAATCCTCAACCTAACTGCGTGCCTTCCAATCAGACAGTGTCCCGTCATGACGGACACAAGTAGGGATATATCGGGCCTTGACAGTGACAGAAACCTGTGCATGCGCTTCCTATCCAGACGGGGCCACATCTGTCTGGAACGAATACAACCATGGACAGAGGCCCACCTATCTCTTGCCAACCCATAAGCACTCTCTCGCAGCCGTAACTTAATTTGCACTTTTCTATGGCACGTAGATCTGAAAATCGACCGAACCAAAACTTCTGTACCAAATTTCATCAAAATATCTTTACATTCGTGAACTGTATTTTGAGTACAAGGTTTAAAGCCGCACTGATGGCCGATTCGTATACTTAACTAATTCCTCTTTTTCAACATAACCTAACCCTAAAGATTCGCCTACCTTACATTTTTTTTTGGAAAGATGAGCAACACTCAGGATTTCTTCCTACTAATTAATGTGTTGCGAGATGATAATTCTTAAAACAGTTGTTTCCCGCCATCTTGTTGCGGAATCGTAGAAGCTTTTTAGTTTATAGCCCTGCTATGTTATTTTACTTCGGTGGGATAAAATGCTAAGATAAGTGTTAATTGATGTTGCGGTCGTTGGGGATCGAATCCGCAACCTCCTGTGGCCATAAGAATTTTTTTTCTCAATGTGGATTTTTATCACTTTTTCTATATTTTAACACGGTATACCGTATTAAAAATAACTCTTTTATGTCTGAAGCATAGTTGTAGATATTGAAGAAATCTACCGAAAAATGTGAATCCAGTGCCTTAAAAATCGCAAAAATGCCAATTTTTCCCCATTTTTCACCTTTTTTGCTCAATAACAATTACAAACCCACAAATATGCTCTTTTTTTCTTTATAAAAATAAAAATTCCGATTCATATAACAGCTATTCTTACACAGAAATTATGAGATTTTTATTTGTTATCTATGCATGGAAACAAAATTTAGAACATTTTCAATTATTGTAAATATCCATCCTCGTTGAAGTTGACGCTTGTGCTTCTGATGATCTTGTTTTCTTCGTAGGTTGTTCATATTCATGTTCTGAGTTTGCATCATCATCCGAGTTAGACAAAATATTCTAGGGCAGTTGTTTTTCAGTGTGTCCACCAATTTCAGTGTTGTACTGTGTTGTACAGTGTTATTAATGGAAACAATAACTCTTTCAGCTGCGACTTTTATTTAAGAAACACTGTTAAATTACCCGATTGCAATGAAACATAAAAACAGACAAAACGGGATTTTTCCAGTTAAAGAAGATAATAAGGAGAAAGAAGTTTTTGAAATAATTAATAATAAAATTTTTTTTTATAATATTAATAAATTTTTTATAATATCATGGGACTTTTAGAAGTCGTTTTATTAAAATGTTATTAAAAAATCACTTGAGTAAATACAAATTGAAAATCTAAATATTTTTTTAAAACGACCTAACTAACTTTTCAAAACGTAGTATACCACTGGATTCCATAACCCCAAATTAAGTTCACGTGTCTCTGGGTTTTCGTGTGTCATTTCAAAAGTTGAAATTTTACTTGTATTATTATCGATTTGAACATATTTAGGGTGCGATATATTCTTAAATTTTTAAAACTTCGCTAACCATATCAAAGTGATTTTTTTTGAAGATTTTATCGTTGCAATATTGTTAAAAAAATGGTTCGACTACTGCATGGCGCCTGTTTATTCAGAAAGAAAAAAGTGACGGTTTGCCAATTTTTTCTAAACAAATTCTTGCCAGCAAGAATTTTCAAGCAGAACAAACACACACAGAGAAAACAGTTTCGTGCTGACGGTTGAATTTGTTGCCAATCGAATGTTTCAGTTGTGGTAACTGAATTTTTCAGTTCTGACAACTCACAACAGTATTTCGATTGCCTGCAACTGCACCATTCTATTGGCAACAAATTCAGTTGTCAGTAGAAACCCGTTTTCTGGGTGTATGATTAAAGAACATATGATTGTTTTTGTAAATACAAAATCAATATTTTACAAATATCTTGCACAAAAAATATGTCTATAAGTCTTCTTTGTTTACTAATGTTTGTTACTTGTATTTCATTTCATTTTGTTTGTCTGCATACTAAAAATCGATTTTTCTATATATGAGGTATTCCACGTTAATAATAATAATTAAGAATAAAAAATTAATAGTATTAATAAACAGTAAATAAGTAAAAAAAAAAACAATAAGTAAATTCATTGCAAAAGAAGTCGTTTCCTTAAAATGTAATCAAAAAATCACACTTAAAATCTAAATATTTTTTTAAAAACGACCTAATTTTTCAACACGTTGTAAATTAAGTTCACGTGTCTCTGGGTTTTTGTGCGTCATTTTAAAACTTTAAATTTTATTTGCATTGTTATCGATTTATTTAATTTTAGCGATTTTACCCAATTTTTACGTTTTTTGACAATTGACGTCAACGATAATTATTTTTCTATATTTGTACATTTTTTATGGTAATGAAATTACAAACGTTTGTCATTAATCTATGAAATCAAGTACACTGAATTCATATATGGACATTCGACATCCGCTAAGTGTCGTTTCAGAATAACAAAGGTGAAATAAAATGATTATAAATCACATAAGTATGGCGTATAACATTTTATTTGCTTACTAACAACACAATATTTGTTAGTTTTTACGTTTAAATTTTATAAAAACAATAAAAAATTTGGAATAGATATGTTTTACCGGGGGAATGACCTAATTAACTGGTGTAAGTTACTTTTACTCTACCTCTAGAGCTAGAAAGTTAAAATTTGGTATGTCGGTTTCTTTTCTAGCGTAGACATTTAAAACAGTCGTTACGAAGTATCAAACTTTTGATCTATAATTCTCTAGGGTAAGGTGTTCCTTTAATAGAATTTCATTGTTAAGATATCGGAGTTATGTTTCGTGATTTGAAATCACGTACAAAATTTCCGAGTTTTAAATATATCCAAAATTTTAAATAAGTTCATGCAAACTTTTAAAATTGATACGAGTTGTTGCTAGATGATTTTTATAATTTTGTTTTTCAAACAAAAGCTTGCTTTTACCGACTAAAAAATATCTCTACTAAATTTGAATGCTGGAAAAAAATAAGGTTTTTAACAAAAAGCGACAACCCGAAAATTCTAATATTTTCGTCATCAGAGTAATAAAAGTAATGAGACGTTTTGCATCACATTATATGTACATGAAATTAATTTAAAATTTTGGAAATTTTCAAATATTCGGTAAATTTAGATGTGAGTCGGCACGAGTTAACATCCTCCAAATATGTTTTAAACTTCGAGTATCTGGGACCAAATGTAACAAATATGCAGTTCATTAGCATCAAAATTTGTTTATTTATGAATTTTACAGTAGACAAAGTAGGATGTAGGAAACGTTCTATACATATTTATTCAAAATTAAATGAACTACATTTGCATATGTGCTTTTAATTTTATTTATACCCAGCAAAAATAAATAGAAGTGATTCTTAAGGAATTAATTTTTCATTGATTCCAAAGTATCGTTTGGTTCTGATTTTCCTCTTCTAAGGCAGTTATTTTTGACAACTTCTAAAAACGTGATTTTTAATGAAATTTGAAACTTTTTAAATCTATGACGGGTAACTTATTTTAAAACCAACCAAAGTTAAACATTAATAATAGATATTTCAATATAAATTTTACACTTATAACTATGGCTTAAGTGATTTTTTGCAATCCTTAACTTACAAAAAATCGTAGTTATTATTGCTACAACAAGTAGAAAATTTAAAAATTGCAAGAATTTTGAATAAAGTAGTTTAATAAATAAGGCCCAAATTCTGAATATCCCGCTATAACTTAACCAACAGTAAAACTCAAACCTTATATGGGACATATTTGGTGTCAGTTTAATGCACAGGTAAAAGCTAACGAGAGATTGTGAAAATAAGGCTAAGGCCCGATTACTAATGTCCTGTTAAAATCTGAATTACAAATTCAAAATTTGTTTGGGAATATCAAAAATCTCATTTTTCACCAAACCATAAGAAGGGCTTTAGATGCAATGAAAAAGGATCATAAAATACAACTTCCACCCTATGACACCCCTATGTAAAAATCATTGTTTCCGATCCAAATTTTCACAACACCAGATTAAAAATCACTTCTTCTTTTGCTCCTTTTTTTTTTGCTGGGTAGTTGTAATTATTGTTTAATATTTTACTTGTAGTGTTTAAATAGTTTACAACAGTTTATTGTATTAATATTACATAAGTTCTTTCATTAAAAGCAATATTTTGAAAAATATTTTCTACATATACACCCAGAAAATAGTACCAGTTGTGGCCTTTTTCGGGACTTCAACCCGGAAATTCGGAATAGTAAACTAGTTTTGAATTGAATTAATTTATTTGGAAAATATATATATATTTTAAAATTCGTTTACCAATAATGATTATTAGTTGCGTCTATAATCAATACAATCCACAATTTTGATTGGGATTACCGCATTTGAAACAGGTGTTTCAGTGAAAATGCACTTTTTCATTTTAAAATAAAAGTACGTATTTTTTGAGATAGTTCTGATTTTTTCATTGAATTGTAGAAGACATGTTCCGGTTAAGTATGGAATAAAATATCCGCAAAATGACCTTCACGGCACTGATGACAGGCCAGCACTGTTTGTGGAGGTATTTTGTCAAAATTCGCTGCGTATTGCTTCATGAATTTTGAAATTGTTGAATACGATGCCAAACTGTTGTTTTCGGCGGCACTCTCGTTTACAGCCGAGTACCGGTACGTTGACGCACAGGAGTCCATAACCGACTTAGATTCTTCAAATTTATTGACCACTCTTAGAATGGTTGGCATATTAGGTGCACTTTCTCGAATAAAAATTCTTCAAAGTTTGCGAAGTTCTTTCGCAAATTTTAGAGTTGCCACTTGCACGAAAAATTACACTAAATTTAAAAGTGCACGGGTAATGAGATACCCTATAGTTACCACTTTAAAATATCGACATTTTTTTAAAATAAATTTGATAGACTGTACTAATTTTCTACTACATTCACTAAATAAATGGTTGCCTCTGCTGTACGCAGTTATTGACTGAATTTTTTTTAAAGTTGATTTTTAATATCAATAATTGGAGAATATTATTTTTTATTAATTCCTTTTCCCTTTTTTTTCATTCCCAATACAATATTTTTGCTTTATTAATGGAGTATAGGTTAAACAAAATAAAAAATGTGACAACAAATAAATTTTAATGGTTTTGACCGAATTGCAACCAATTTTTTATACTGGTGTAAACCCAGAAGATTTATCTGAGTTGTCGCCACTAAATTTGTTGGCAATCTAATACTGATGGTTATGACTACTGGAAAGCCAATATTTAATTGTCTTTTACATATTATCAGGAATATCATAACAATTGTGATGTAAAAAACTTCTAAATATTGTTGCTCCGAAATGCGTTAAACTTTTAAGGTTTTGTAAAAAAATGTTAATAGGGAAATGAAATAAATAAAAAACTCAACAATAAAAACATGTTTTTTGTCTCCCTGGCTGGGATTCGATACCCAGCAAAAAAAAGTAGAAAAAGAAGAGAAAAAGAAGCAGTGATTTTGATTCCGGTGTTGTGAAAATTTGGATCGGAACCAATGATTTTTACATAGGGGTGTCATAGGGTGGAAGTTTTCTTTTATGATCCTTTTTCATTGCATCTAAAGCCCTTCTTATGGTTTAGTGAAAAATTAAATCTTTTGTTCTTCCCAAATAAATTTCGAATTTGTAATTTAGATTTCTACAGGACATCAGTAATCGAGGCTTAGCCTCAGTTTCACAATCTCCCGTTAGCTTCTACCTGGGAATTTAACTGACACATTTGTTGTTGTTTCCTATACAAAGTTTGAGTTTTACTGTTTTAGCGGGAAATTCAGCAATCGGGCCTTATTTATCTCTATTCGAAATGCTTGCAACTTTTACTACAATTAATTTTTTACTTTTTGTAGCGTCATAAATTTGAAAATTGTTTAATTTTATTAAAAACCACATTTTTATAAGTTGTGAAAAAGAATTTCCTTAGAAGAGAAAAATCAGAACTACTTGAGAATCAATGAAAAATCAATTCCTTAAGAATCACTTCCATTTATTTTTGCTGGGTACCATTGACATGGAACCACATATAATTATATCTTATATCACATCAGAAATACTTTTAATATGAAATCATATATAACTATATGTCAAATTTGTTAGCAAATATTGTACCATGTAAAAATTATATCTTATATCATTTATATATACATATATTGAATAATATATAACTATATTTTCTGATCTAGGACCATATATTGAATAATATAATCATTATATCACATACCATATTTAAAAATGATTTCGATAAGACACCAAATTATATTATTTCTCAAGCATATATGATTCTTTTTAAATATATATGGTCCAGTATAAGACATACATATTTATTTTATATATAATAATAAATAATATAAATCATGTCTAATCATATAAAGCATACCTAATTTTATTGTATCAAGGTCAATGTATAGATGTGATTATATATTTCTATATGGTTATGCATACCGAAATATGAATTTATATATTATAATATATTTTTAGATAAAGTCACATGATTATATATAAACTGTTTTACTCGGACGTATTTTTACATACTACTTTTAAATATCGACATATTTTGAATAAATTTTAAAAGATTGTACTGATTTTCTAGTTTTTTTCACTAAATAAATGGTAGCTTCTACTGCACAACAATTATGAAATAAATTTTATTTTTAAAGTTGATTGAAAATACCAAGTATTGCATAATGGGATTGGTTTTAAATTCTTTTTACATAATTTTAATTCTTAGTACAATATTTCAGCTTAATTAATCGATTATAAGCAATAAGAAAAATATAAAAACATTTGTTCCTGAGTGTACCATAATGTAACACAAGTCAAAAATATACTCTTATTATACGTAAAGTTTTATTAAATTTAGTTATATTTTTTTAGTTATGTAAAAATGAAACAATTAAGCCACAAAACTAGTAAAAAGATTAACTTCGTACATGCCGACTATATGATGCCCTCTCTTGTTATAGGGTGTCATATAGACAAATTTCGCAAAGCGGTCCAAATTTCTTTTTTTATGAATAGGAGGAAAATGTAGAGCGCCCCGGTAGGCTAGTTGGTAGCGTGTTAGCTTATCAGTGCGGGGGTGGCGGGTTCGATTCCCACCAGAGGCTCTGTCTGTTTTCGCTACAACGAGCCGAAGGCCTTTGTTGCTAGTGCTCGGTTAGGATATTAGGATATAACTTGTAATTATATGATAAAATAAGTAAATAAATAAATAAATAAATAAATAAATAAATAAATAAATAATTGAATAAATAAATAAATAAATAAATAAATAAATAAATAAATAAATAAATAAATAAATAAATAAATAAATTAATTAATTAATAAATAAATAAATAAATAAATAAATACAAATAAGTAAATAAATAAATAAATAAATAAATAAATAAATAAATAAATAAATAAATAAATAAATAAATAAAAAAAATAAATAAATAAATAAGTAAATAAATAAATAAATAAATAAATAAATAAATAAATAAATAAATAAATAAATAAATAAATAAATAAATAAATAAATAAAATAAATGTTTATTTAAGCAATTACTGTGAGAGCGGGTATATATTGCTTAAGTTTGTAGGCATTCACAACCGAAATATATCTCTGGTTTTTTTTTGTGTTTTAACACCATTTAACTTTCTATGATAAGCAGGTCTGACCTGCAGTTTGATTAGAAATTTTACATGGACACATGGACCGACAAACTTCGGTAAATCGACTCAGAAAGTGATTGGTTTACTATAGGGTGGGTCTAAGTATGATATTTTTAAATATCAGCATAAACTCATTATACTCTGACCACGTAATGGGGTAGGGTATAAATATCTTCTAAGGACTTAAAAATTTTATAGTAGTCCATACCAATGGCTTCACAAGAGGTTATTCCTTTGTTACCTAACATATAGTCGAAAAAATCAATTTAAGCAAATATTTGAAAGGGTTTTGTGTGTCAAAATAACATTTAAGTCCTATTCAGAAAAAACTTTTCTATGGGAGGGAGGTCTGAGTATGGACCGATTCTAATCTAGGTACCAATTTTTGTTTAGAAAGTGATTCTCATTCGATTGGTAGACTTCAAGGTGGTTTTCTGTGTTGACATTGTTGGTCAAACTCATAATATCCTGAAAATGTCGTAGTGTAGGGTATAAGAAGTACAACCCAAACGGGGGATAGTTTGCTTGATAATATGGATTTCTCTACAACATAACCAAACTTCGTTGAAATATTAAGAAACTTCTTAGGAGTCCTTGTTAGATTTTTGAAAATAGAAATGAAATCCCTTTTGGTTTTAAACATACAAATTTATTTTGTTATAATAATAAATTAATTATATTGTGACAACATCTTAAATTCTGAAAAAGTTTTTTTTTTTTTATTTATATAACGCAATTAAAACAAAAGCACTATTTTAATGATAATTGGGTAATTTAAATATATAATTGTGAAATGTTTTTGTATCATATTTTAAATAATAATATGCATAGAAAAATAAGTTTGTATACAAATTATGAAATCTGTTCCTATTACAACATATTGAATGAAGGAAGGGTTTATTTTAAAAGTGATATAAGTCTAATTTTTATATCAGTTTGTCATTCCGTTGGTAATATGTCGAAATAAAGGTTTAAGACCCCATATAGTATATATATTCGTGATCCTTATGCAATTTTAAGTCGATTTAGCGATGTCCGTCTGTTAAAATGGCGATCACGACGCGAAGACGCAAGCGGAGGTGCCTATTTTTACCCAGATTATTGAACATCCTCCCGAGCAGTTTGGTATTTAAAATGAGTAAAATCGGTTCAAAAGTTATGAGTGAAAATGTGAAGGTACCTCTAAATTTTCCATACAAATTTGTACAATTTTTCTGTATCTATTTTTTTTTCTGTTAAGTAAGTAAAAAAAAAATGTTAAGTTTTTTTCTTGTTCGATTACATTTCTTGTCTTACATACAATGAGAATAATAACATTCTTAGAGCTGTATATGTGTGTGTGTTACTCTAATAACTAAGTTAACGTAAAAACCAACATTGTTAAAGTCGCTAACAGAGCAGACCTCTGTAAATAACATTACAAACTAAATAAATAACATTACTTAAACTAAATAACAAAAGTTCTGTTACATAAATTAACAAAACATATTCATATTACAGTTCATGCAAAATTTAGTATATACGTATATGATCTTCAGCCCCTATGATTGCCGGAGGCTGAATGAGGTAAGGTCCAGAGGAGCTGGATCGTCGTTAATACGTCCATTTATTATACCGATAGGAGAAAGACATGTAGATCCAGCCCAGATGGTGTTTTTCTCGCTTGCGTATACATATTTGGCTGACAAGCATATTGTCGTGTAGCGCAAGTTTCTCAACAAATCTAGCTTGCAACGACATGGCGTACATACAGAAGGGTAGAATATCGGTATTTTCATAGACGAGACTTTATGAAAATCGTTTTATGAAATTTTCATAATTTTTTCCGATGCATTTTCTTAGCATTTTCCGTTCAAATATCTCCAATTCTTTGGCTACTATAGGAGATAGAGTAAACCAGATTGGGTTTTTCTGTTAAGCTTTGTTGGTTTTTCGTTTCATTTCATAAAATGTATTTTTTGTTTTTGTAACCAAAGATATTTATATCTAAAGAAAGAGCAAAACACATAATTGCTTTAGTGCCGCTACTTTTGAATTTGTGGCACTGAATTAACTAAAACAATACCCTGCCACATGGCTAGGCCGCTACTTTTAAATAGGTGGCGCAGAATCACAGTAAAACTATACCCTGCCCCATGGCTATATATCCTTGGGTTAGGCTTTCAATTAATTTATTTACCAAAAATATTAAATTAACTACATACTTTAAATTAGAAAACATTCAGATGTTGCTAGTAGACTTATTACATAATTTTAAAGTCAATTTTTCAAATGTTTGACGTAATAAAAGCATTTGTTTCAAGGAAAATAGTATTTTTTTTATTCCATTTGTATTTTTGAGAATTGAGGGATGGCAAATGTATATTAATGTTAATTTTTTTCTTTTATAAAAAAATACACATGAATAAAGTGCAATATTGTGCTTTTAAACATCTAAATGAATATTGATTTAAAAAAATCAGGTATAATATGCACATAAAACATATATTTTTATAGTTTTTGGCATATATTCATTTATGTTACAAAGAAAATAGAAAATCAATAATACTCTACTGCACATTGTAGCACAATATGGCTAATGGAGACTAGCTCTGCAGCAAAATATGCCTAATAGAGAATGCACCTTCTGATAGGTCATCTATTGACAAATAGTTACAACTCATGCTTTTTATTTAATAAATTAATTTCTTTGCTGTATTCTCTCTATTAGACAAACACACTTCAATTTTTTAAAGAAAGAACATTCGTTGCAACTATTTTTTAATACGTGGCGCATCAGAAAGTGCATTCTCTCCATTGGGCATATTCAGCTGCAGAGCTAGTTCCCATGCTTTAAAATATGTTTTTGTGCAGTCCATGTTAAAAAAAACTAGTGAAAATGCAAAGGTGCCTCTAAATTGACCATACAAATTTAGTACAATTTCATAGTAGCGACTGGTAAATAACATATTTTCTCATATTTTTTCACCAGTCGCTTAGCAGTAAATATTTTGTATTCACCTCAAACATTTTTTCACCACTAAAATTTTTTTTCGCCACAAAAAATTTTTTCACCATAAAAATTTTTTTCACTTCTAAATTTTTTTTCCACCAAAAAGTTCTTTTCACATCTAAAAAAGTGTTTCACCTCAAAAAATTTTTTCACCTACATAATTTTACTTTAAAAGTTTTTTTATATTATTTGTATCAAAAACAGTAGAGAACATCTTTTTAGGATATTGGTGGAGGGTATTCAAAGATTCGGCACAGCCGAATTTAGCCCTTTTTTACTTGTTTAGATTGAGATTTTGTATTTCAGTCCTTAAAATTGTTAATGACAACATTGGTCCTATTTTTTGTACGATTCTCATCAAAAGATATTAAATTCACTAACGATAACATATTCATTTCGAATAACTTTGATTTTTAGGTATTGAAAAGAAAAATATTTTGCTTTAACAAATTAGGTACAATATTTTTTTTGTTAGTTTTATAGCTATAACGACCGATGATACCCTACACCGAATAATATTTGGATTATATTCAGGAAATAGGTTTAGTCAGTGCAAAAAATATAGCGAAAAATTTTTGATTCCATTTGATTTTTCCCAAATAATATTCACTACCCTACGGTTTTGTGAATTTACCAATTCAGATAGTCGCATTCTATGGAAGGTAGTTCTAAATATTAACAGATTCTAAGGAATCTTAACAGGTTTCCTTATTCTATCGAATTTTATGAAAATATATATATGCTCACCATTGTTTATGCCCTACACCACTACGTGATCGGGTTATAATGAGTTTGTGCTGATGTTTGTAACTACCAAAAATTAGGAGCTAGACTTGCGAGGACTTAGACTTGCGAGCAAAAATATATGACTTAGACTTGCGAGTCGATTTAACAATGTGAGTCCATCCGTTTGTCTCGATGGTCATGTAAACTTTGAAATCAATCTTTTTTACTAGGAGATTACATTGTATTTCTATCAACTTTGGTGCATAAGTTTCCGTTGGCTTAAGGACGAATCCCATTGAGTTTGGTTAGAATCGGTCTATATTCAGAACTACCTCTCGTAGAAAGATTCTTTATGAATTTTTTTTCTATCAGCCAACACTAAAGGGATGCCTCTACTAATGCTGTGCATTGTGTTGGAGTTGGGAAAATTGGTTGTATGAAGAAGTAGAGGGAGTAGTGCTTGTGGATATTTGACTTGAATTTCTTTATATTTATTATACGTGACAGTTTATTCCACATACGACTTTTCCGACTAATAAACAAATTGTTCCTGCAATGCCCTGTACGATTCATTATACTCATAATAATCCATTGGTAAAATATAAGAAAACTCTGGTTCCTATTAAGAAAGATTTTGTTATTTTGATGTTATATATACATACATTGTAAGTTGTGGCAAATTTTTATTTGTATCTTTTGCCAAATTTCATTATAATACTAAAAATATTTTGTATAAATATTTTGTTAAAATGCAAAATAATTTTGTAAAAAAACAAAACTTTGTATTATTTACGAAATTTGTAGATTTAAGGAAGTTTTTACCATCAGCTGAGTACCAAAATTTTGTGATGTTACAATTTTTTTTTATATTTTATACTAAAAATAATTTACGAAATCATGTTTGTATTATTTACAAAACTTATAAATTTGTAATATATGAAAGTTTTGTAATAAACAAAATATTTGTATACTGTACGCAAAAACATTTACTTAAAATATATTTGTATTTTTATGAATCGATTGTTATGAGTGTAGAAAGTTGACCACGAATGGATGTGCTTTACGAGATTAGCGAGTTTTCCGAATAAAAATCCGGACCCTAGGAATCTGTTCACTTATCTTAGCAGAACAATTCCCATGATGATGTCGATAGAACAATGATACGCAACCTACATTTTGACGATGCTGAATACTCTACTGTTATTCATGAGTGGTGACGTCCTCCTTTGTGCATTATCGAAAAGCTCCAAAATTGAGTTTAATGGCCCTGCCCCATAGGACGTGTATCTCATAGGAGGTGTTTCCTCTATCCTACATCAGTGGTGTAAATGGTAAGGGGATCGGATATGGTGAAATATTTTTTACAACGTTTTAGAAAACCAAACCACTTGAATAGTTTTTTCGACAGTTTAAATACGTGCTTATTCCAATATACATCACACTGAATGCCCAAAACATCAAGAATATCGAATTCCTCGATACTGACACCACTAAAATTTACTGATGACATTGACGACCACACCACTCTATGGGTCAATATACAAAATTGGGTCTTATTTGCATTAAAATCTACCCTATCAACTCCACTCGGAGATTGTCTAAAGATCACGTTTGAGTGTGTCAGTCATTATCAGCCGTATGCTCCCAACCTCCAAGAGGCATGTCCTACAATCAATGGAAAATGAGTGACAAAAGTTACTGTAATTACCAAAATAGTGGATTGGGTTGAAAGATTGTCAAGTAGATCATTAATAAAAATAAAATTTAGATAAAACGTACACTCACAAAAAAAATTATTCGAAAAAATTGTAAAAGGTTTTCAATCCCACTGTACTATTTTTGTACTGATTTTTAGTAAAAAAAATTATTATTTAGCAAATCTTTTTGCTGTTTACATTTTACAAATTACGAAATTTTCAAAGAATATTTACAAATATTTGTTGTTAATTTCAGAAGTTATTTTACCAATTTTAAAAGACTAGATATTGAAGGAAATGTTATTTTTAAATAAAACTTACACCTACAAACTTAAATTGCATTAAAATGTTACATAACATACATTTAAAAGAGGGATCGGAAGTGAAGATACTTTTCACAACCGACTAATGTCCAAAAATATGAAACCCACTTAAAAAAGCAGTTAAAGCTTTTTTAGTTGTCAGCCCTTAAAACAATTGAAATTTTATCTTAACATCCAAAAAATTTACTAAAAATATTTTTCAAATCAAAAAATTAGCAAATTAATACAAAATGATAAATTCATTTATGTTTTTACTAATAAGCCATTGATTTTTTTTTAATTTTGTCTAAAATATTTCTTGGAAAAATTAGTAAAATAAAAAAAAAAATGTTCCTCGATGTAAAATATATATTTTTATATATATATAAATTCAAAGAAAATTTTTAAAGAAATTAGCAGTTTTAAAGTGAAACAAGTGTATCTAATTAAGTTAATTTGTGCATTTTAATAATTTTTTTATAAATTTAAATTTTGCTGTATTTTACAACTCACTAATATTTATCAAACATTTTTCTTAATTCGAGATAATTTATTTTGATAAACTTTGTATAGAATTTTACCAATCTGTTGTTAACTTTCTTGCTTTTTTAATTTCACTAATACTTAGTAAAATGTGTTGCTAATTTTAGCAGATCTATTTTAAGTTGCAGTTTTCACCTATATACTTAAATTTAGTAGCGCTTACTAATTCTTTTGTATTAATTTGTTTGTACTTATATTAATAATATTTAGTAAACTTTTTTTGCGTCTACGAATATTTTCTACTAATTTCATTGTACTACACATCAGCAGGCATGTTTTTTTAAGATTAGTAAAAAATACCGCTGGGCTCAGATTAGGAAAATTTCCTGTAATAACAGCAAAATTTCCAGTTGTCATAACAGCCTTTTTTTGGTGAGTGTATAGTGTGATATCTGAGAAAGCTCGAAATAAATCGAGAGAATTAATTACCGACACCATAAGCAATAACCTTTGATAGCAGTGCGCTGTGCCACATACGTTCAAATGTCTTGGAAATATCGAAAGCAACCAATTTAGGTTCACCAAACTGATGAAAAATATTTAACTGTTTATGTCAATTTCAGAGTCAACTGATCAATAACCTGGAGATGTTGGAAACAAATTTTCACTAATAAATTGATGTAATTTAAAAATGATTTGGCTTATATTGACAAGTAAATAATTGTAATATATATTGGCTTGTCGAATAAAATGTTTTCATGAAAAATACTAAACTTTGAAAATTTCTGCAAAAAATGGACTTAGCCCACTATCAAAATACATAGTTAATGTGGCATGTTTATGAATACAAAAAAAAAACTCTAAATAAATTAATTAATAATAAACTTTTATGTTATCACTCACTGTACATTGTATATTCATTCATGTATACATATGTTTACATAAACCATGACACTCACCTGTAATTAAAAAAGAAAATAAAAAACACTTTAAATTATGGAAATTAAAAAAAAATATATGTATATTGTGACATTATTAAATGCAAATATTATATCAACACTTTATTTTAAATTTTATCAGTTAAACTACTAGAAAATGTATTTTCTTAAAAACATTTAATTTTAACGGTATTAACTTTAATATTTTTTTTTTTCTTTCTGCAATATGAAGTCAACAAAAACACTATCAATCAATAGCAAATGTAGAAATAAAAACTTAAATATAAAAATATATACCTTTAAAATGATACACGAAAAATCCAAGACACGTAAACTGAATTTTTGGTTGTGGAATTCAGTGTTTTACCCCGTTTTGGAAAGTTATGTCGGTTTTAAATGATTTTATTTATTGTTTTTTATTTAATATTTATTGAAATTATTTAATATTATTTTTAATATTTATTAATAATATTATTCATTTGCAATCCAAAACAAAAAATCGAAACTATTTCTGAAAAACGGCTAATGTGTAACTAACCTGGGAGTCGTATGAGTGATTTGTATTATAAATTTAAATATTACGTATACGTATTCGAATTAAACATATCCTAGTTAAGAGAAAATATTGGCGTAGGATTATTTCTTTAAATACACAGAGAAAAATTACAAAATTTTAATTGCAATATTGAACATCTTTTATAGAATATTCTTGTAAATACCAATGAAATTTTTTTTTTGTAAAAAGGCACCAACAATAGAATTTATAAGTACAAAAAAATGTTTGTTATTTGTTTTTGTAACTTCAATTTTAATTTTCAAACAATTTTTATATGAAAAAAGAACAATTTCAAACAAAAAATTATTTGTAATCGAATTTGAATATTAGTAAATATTTTTAAATTCATGAAATTTTATAATATTATTCCTTCAAATCGAGTTCAAGATCTTTTTACAAAAAAATAATAATGATTTTTTATTATTTTCTTCCAATATTTCGTCTCCACATTGGGTGACTTCTTCAGGGATATAATATAATTTTTGAAAAAATTTGAGGTCTTAAACCAATTAAAATTTAAAATCTAAATGAAATAAATTTCCAAATGAAATAACTTCCCAAAACGGGATACCCCACTGAAATATACGACCCAAAATTAAGTTTTCGTGTCCCTGGATTTTTGTGTGTCATTTTCACGTACTTACTGTGTAATGAATTGGTTGTGGTCAAAAGTTAAGTATTTTGCAATTTAAATTGAAGATTTTATTTACATGTACTTGTTACGTTTTTTAAAAACCATTTATCTTTTTTTTTTTATGTGAAATCAAAAAAGTGTAACATTGTCTGTTGTGACAATATGTTGCAATGTGTTTTGTAAAGTTAAAATAAAGTGTTGTTGCCAAAATAATAAAAAAAAATATACTAATGATTACAATTTTAATATAATGTTATGTTACATGTTCATGTTAATACTTATCTATGTGTTTTTAAATGTTATTTGTGTTTAGTCTGTATAAGGTATAGTATTTGTATTTGCAAAACTCACACATACATTAGAGTGGACTAAATTTAAAAATCACCAACACTTGTCAATAAACTTAAAACTCATCCAAACAGACTGGTTCGAAATCTAATAAAAATAATGGTCACACATGCATAAGAAGGTTGGACACATCAAAAACAGTGAAATTAAGGTTTTGTCGGGCACTGGCTAGGTTTACTATTTTGTATAGGGTGGACCATTAAAAATTTTAAATTTGAATCGGCTTTAAAAAAAATACTGATTATTTTTTCAAACCCAGCAAAACCATTATCAACTACATACCAGCTTATTTACTCGCTTAATTACTTTTCTTCGCAATGACCCCAAAAGTAATGAGTGGTCATTACGTGCTCACTTACAAAAAACATAAAGTAATGGGTGGTCATTACCAACTTGCTTACGAACAGCCAAAAAATAATCACTACCCATTACTTTTTGGGCATCGCGAACAAAAGTAATTAAGCGAGTAAATAGGCTGGTATGAAGTTTATACTATGGTTTTGCTGGGAATTTCTGGTTTTATTGAAAAGGTTGAACTTTGTAATTTAAGAATTGAACAAAATATCATTCATATATGTATTAACCACGACTGGGCTATTTTTCTTCGAAAATGAGCAAGGAGCCGCCGTTACCGTCAACGGTTAGCGTTACCGTGCCATGCTCAACGAATTTTTGTTTCTAATAATTCAAAAAAATGACATGGACTACTTTCGGTTTCAACAAGACACGGTCACATGTCACACAACCAACGCAACCATCGATATTTTACGCACTGTTCTTGAAAATCGAATAATCAGCCGAAATTATGGTGTCAATTGGTCGCCTCGGAGCTGTGGTTTGAGCCCTTTGGATTATTTTCTGTGTGACAAACCATCCAGAGACAATGGAAGCGACGAAACATAAAATCGAAGTTGCCATTGAAGAGATTCGAGCCGAAACAATCGAAAATGTACTGAAAAATTGTATTGATCGGATGAGGTACTGCCAAGCCAGTCGTGGTAGTCATACGAATGATATTTTATTCCATTCTTAAATGACAGAGTTCAACCTTTCCTAAGAAAACTAAAATTTAAAAAAAAATCAGTACTTTTTTATAGCTGATTTAAATTTAAAAACTTAAATGGCCCACCCTGTATTATATTTAAGATTTTAATAGTTACTAGTATATCTTATTCGGTTAATCGATTAATCGCCTCAATTTCGGTTAACGTCGAAACAAATAATTTAAAACTCAAGTAATTCTTCGACCCGAATAATCTGTTGCAGTAGGTCGATTAACTGGTTAAATATTTAATATAGATTTTTCCGTTATTTTTCTTTAAAGTTTGCACTAAACATTAAAAAGAAATTCTGAGGAAAAAACTACAATGAAATTATTTTAAAATCGAATCAAAGAGATTTCTCATCATTACATAACAACAAGAAACAATTGCTGTATAGGCTTTAGGATATATGATAGGCAATTTTATAATTTTTGTTTTAATTCCTTTAAAAATTGGAATTAATATAAATAATATTTTTAAGTCCTTTAAAATTAAATTAAGTTTGTGTCAAATCAATTCGGTAGGAATTTTTCCTTTTCTTCTTCCAAGAAAATTGTTACAATTTGTTTTAATCACATTAATTCTAAAGCATATTCCACTGGAACCAATTCTATGGAACCCGAAACCATTTACACAAACATAAATGTAACATATAGCTAACTACTATCTAGTTGCGGAAGTGGTTCTAGAAGCAATAAAATCATTTAAAGCAAATATCATCGATGTTAAAACCGACATATAATAAAGGACATGAAGTTTTTCTACAAGTCGTTCTTTGGAACAGAAAATTTATCTGTTAAATTGTTGCTCTAGATTATGAGAAATAAAATAATTAACTTGGAATATGAGAAAATTTTTTATTAAAAAAAAAAAAAAAATATTAAAAATTTTATTCTGCTTCTTAGCAATCAAACACGTGGCTATGTATTTTTCTAGCAAGCACTATGACTTATGTTCTAAAATATTAATAGAAAATTCTTATTTGAAGAATTTACTATTATACTCATATTTACTGTGTAATATGAGTATTCAAAAGTTTTACTAATTTTTGTAAATCTTGCAAAATTTTGTTAGGTCGACTTTTTGAATAAAGCTATTGTTTATTTAAATCATTTCTAAAGGGTGGTCCATCCATAATGCACGATGTTAATTGTGAGTAACACATTAACGTCAAATTTTTTGCCCAAGCATAATCGACCAAATGGGTCTGTAGGAAATGTGAAAGCACCTGTGTGTGCTCGCCCAGTTTGTTCTGCCGAAAACATTGCTGTTGTTCGCGATAGTGTGGCAGAAGAAGCGCCAACCTCGACTCGTCGTCGTGTTCACTGTCGCGAGATGATAACGGACTTCTTGTAGCCAGAAATTAAGGATATAGACCTGGAAGATATGTGGTTCCAACTGGATGGTGCCACTTGCCACACAGTCAACGAAACAATGGCTCTTTTGCGCTAGAAATTCAATGGCCGTGCTATCTCACGCCATGGCGATGTTAATTGGCCGTCACGCGCTTGTGATTTGACACCGTTGGACTTCTGACTTTGGAAATATTTAAAAGATAAAGTGTACGTCAATAAGCCAAGACAAATTCAAGAGCTAAAGGATGAGATAATTCGGCACATTAACGACTTTGCATCTCTATTATGTCTCAGAGTCATTGAAAATATAGACCATCGTATATAGGTATGCTACCAAATCCGTGGCGAGCATTTGACCGGTATTTTATTACACACATAATTGTCATAAATCCTTCTATCATATTAAAAAATTTTAAGATAATTCTCTAAAAACTTTTTGTTTTATTTATAATATATTTGTAACAATTTGTGCACAATAAATTTCAAAACAACGCAAATTAGTAATTCAAGGTCCCAATAGATCTCCGGATTTACGTCATTACCTGTTTTTTTATTACACAGTACAACAACAAAAAAATTAAGGGGTTCTGATAATGGAATTTTGAATTTGACTGGTGGTTGGTATTTATGTTAACTTTTGGTCTTTAGTGTGTTTTGACATTTTTTCAGAACATTTCATTCCCGCCACATTTCATTAACCCTCTAAGGTTAATATGTCCCACAAAAATATTTGGGTTAATATTTTCTACAAAGTTGCTGATGTAAAGAAGACATTGTTTCATATACCGATATGTGGCACGAACAGAGCAAAGGCGGGAAACCTTCAACACCCTTAAAATAAAATTCCGATGAGATATTTCGAAATGCCATCAACGTATATTTTTTTGTCTTTTCTACCAGAATACATTGTTAGAAGTGTAGAAATGAGAGAAATGTTTTATTTTAAATAAACACATAATGACTTACGAAATGATTTTTTTTAATTTTTATTTGGAATTTAGTATTAAAAAAAAATGCACACATTTGAACCGCAACCATACCTCTAGGTCAAATATTAAACTTTTTATTATGCTAATTCTGAAAGTCAAAAATTTAGTTTTTTTTTTCCAACATGATAAAATTTCTTCTGCCCCATGATTTTTCAGATAATACTGAACATAAAAAATTACTTACATAAAAATGTCTTCCATTTGACAGTTTATTTGTATTGCAAATGTGGGGAAGTAGACAAAATTACGCCATTTAAACCACAAAAATTGTCAGCACTTTGGCTCATAAATTGGTCTCTGATGAGACTTAAGAAAATATTTAATAAATCAACTGCCCTTAAATATACTTTCAATAGGATGTCTGTATATCCCGTCGTCTCAACACCCACACCCAGCTTATAATTTTTTTGCTGCATCATAGAGCAATAATGCCCTGTCCGAAACAACCAAAATTATTGCCCCTCTTTTGCGTTGAGAACACTCCCGCGAACATACATATCTAAATGGCGAAGTCGTCCGCCTGGACAATGGACGTGTACTTTCCATCAGAACGGAAAGTTGGAACTCAAAACTAAGACTTATCGGTCTGTAATATTTGGGCAACTTTTCAGATTTCTTGCTCGCTTTATGTATGACTACCACTTTTAGTTCTCTTCAGCTCGTCGCAACAAACCCCAAGAACTGACTGGAACCAAAAAACAAGTAAAAAAGGGCTAAATTTGGCTGTGCCGAATCTTTGAATACCCTCCACCAAAGGGGATGAAGATGATATACGTATATACTAAATTTTGCATGAACTGTAATATGAATATGTTTTGTCAATTTATGTAACGAACTTTTGTTATTTAGTTTAAGCAATGTTATTTACAGAGGTCTGCTCTGTTAGCGACTTTAACATTGTTCATTTTTACGTTAACTTAGTTATCATAGTATGTAAGACAATAAATGTAATCGAACAATAAGAAGACTTAATAACATTTTTACTTACTTAACAGAAAAAAAAAAATAGATACAGAAAAATTGTACAAATTTGTATGGAAAATTTAGAGGTACCTTCACATTTTCACTCATAACTTTTAAACCGCTTGACCGATTTCGCTCATTTTAAATACCAAACTGCTCGGGAGGATGTTCAATAATCTGGGTAGAAATAGGCACCCCCGCTTGCGTCTTCGCGTCGTGATCACCATTTCAACAGACAGACAGACAAACGAACATCGCTAAATCGACTTAAAATTGCATAAGGATCACGAATATATATACTTTATGGGGTCTTAAACCTATATTTCGACATATTACAAACGGAATGACAAACTGGTATATACCCTCACCATATATGGTGGAGGGTATAATAATCCGATAAGATGTACGACGATAATATCCAAACCTTTTTTTAGAGCATATAGGGAAGGATATCGTCAGGCTTCCGCAATTTAAATTAAGCGAACCGCTCATTTAACTTGCGCCTTAAAAATTATAAGAACAGATATGTCAGAACCATTGGTGCCAAAATTTATGCACTGTGCAATTGCGAAAATACTGTTTTGAATTTAAGCCTACTCTAATATAGATACATAGTACAAATATATACAATTTAGATACAAAGTTGTTAATGAGCTCAACATCAACAACAGCAGCAGCTGCTTGGGTTAGTGAGTTTGTATATTTTTAGTATATAATTGAAAGGATTATTTGGAAATTGGTATAAGTCCATTAAAATTATTGCTTTTTTATTTTAAATATTAATTTAGATGCATTGTAAATGTTGTGATTTAAAAATACCAAATTTTAAAAGAAACCCTAAGGATGACATTAAATTAGGCTACAATTTTTGTTACACATATTTTTTAAAGCCATTTGCGTGAACGCGTAAGAGCAGAAGTCGAAATGAAAAAAAATATCTTCATATCGAAATGAAAAAAATATCTTCATATTATTTTCATATCATATTTAATTTATTTTAAAATTAGACTTGTACTACATTCAAGTATTGTTTATCTATTATACAATTATATTTTAATTGTACGCATGTTAATATAATATACAATATTTGTGTGCATGTTTGTGTGTATGTATATAATATATCCTCTAATATAATATAAACACATTCACTATTTATTTGTATGTACAATGTATGTAAAACGTTTATAGGATTTTTTTTTTGTCACTTTATAATAGAATACTTGATTGCATGTTTATTAGTTGGAATAATTAATTTAACAATTTTTTTCTTTTAATATCGAATAAATAAGCAAAAACTTGCTTTAAGCATATGAACAATTTTTACAAAAATGTTTATAGTTCTAAAACTGAATTAATTTTGCAATAATTTATTTAATATTTATATACTTTATAGGGTTTAAGATCAATATTGCAGAAATTACAAACGGAATGGCAAACTTATATATATGCTTTTTCACCACCTGTGGTGAAGGGTATAAATATCAACTTTACAAAAAAAATTATTAGGTGTAAAAATATTAACTGTACCCGAAAGTCAATGAAGTCAAAAAAGCAGAAAAATATATTTCTTTTTATTTTAACTATATAACTTAAAAGAAAATGTACGGATAACTTTTTACATAAACTACCCAGCAAAAATGAAGCTGCCAAAGAAGCAATAAAAGCATTACTACTATGGCAAAGGCATCACTTCTTTTCTAATGGTTTCATCGATGAATTTAACATTAGCGTGTCATAGGATGGAAGTATTCAAATGTAGCTACTAGCATTACTCATACTTTACTCTAAGGAAGCAATGATAATACAATGATTAGGTATTCTGATGCATGAGTGCAAAATGTTCATATACTTTGTAGTATTTAAGCTTTGATGAAAATTTAATTCATAAGAATGCAGAAAAATAAGTTTAAAGAAGCGAAATGTATGCATTGATATACAAATACTCTTCATTAAAACAAATAAATAATTCTGCATTAGTGAAAAAGCATTTTTGAAACATTTTTCGAAAATTTTAATGAATTTTTAGACAAATTTTAAAATATTTTTGGATAATTTAAAAACTGGTTGTATAATTTGGAAACATTTTTAGACAATTTCAAAATATTTTTAAACAATTTTAAATAATTTTTGCACAATTTTAAAACATCTTTCGGCAATTTGAATTAATTTTTACACAATTTTAAAATTATTTTGATAAATTCTGAACTAAAACTGGAAATGGTGTAGTGTTAAATAATAAACAATGCAAAAATGCACAGATTCCGTTCTCATGAATATTTAAGGCTGAAAAAATGCAAATGACAGGCTACTTTCAAGTAAAGGTTAAAAAAATCTGTTTTTCTTGATATTTCAAAACTTTTATAAAAATAGCAAAACTGCATGAGGGTTATAAATTTTAAACTAAAATATAAAAATGATTAAATAAAAAAATTAAAAAATTTTATCAGAACTATTTTTTCAATTTGAATAAATGCTTTAGATTTAAAAAAATATACGCTATACTATAACATATGCTTTAGAAGTAATGAAGAGTGATTTTGTAAGATATGCATCGGGTTTATATCCAGATCACTGCATTTAAAATATAAACTCATCAATTCTTTGGAAGTGCCTTAGAATAACACGAAAAAAATTATAAAAGAATGTCAACTGAAGTTTAGGAAGCAATGAAAGAAGTTATACTCACAGAATGACTACCATTTTTTGCTGGGTATAGTCAGTTACCGTAAAAATACTGAACTAAAAAAATATTTATTTTTTTTTTTAATTTAAAGAAGCGCAACATTAAATTGATAATATTTTTCAACACTAAGCTTACAGTAACACCCACAATATAATTGTAGTTTTCGTTGTAATCAACTACGATTTTTTTTTAGGTGTATAAAACTAAATTTATTTTTGTATATAAAGGTTTACGCGAGTATCAAAAAATTGTTTTTAATGGAATGTTGTAATAACATATTATTATTAAAAATTCCAAGTAAATACACACACACACACACATACATATTTTATAAAACATTTTAAGAAATAGCATTAACATACATCCCAGGAAATTATTTTCAATCAGTTCCCAGTTAACTAAGTAATCCGTTTCACGGAACTTAAATTTTATGTACGATATAACTGAGAGAGAAGCAGTTCTAGAATTAGTTTTAGAACTGATTTTAGAAGAAACGGTTATACTTTAAAGCTATAGAAGCGGTTGCTTTTGGAACAATTTCAAATACAAATTGTCGGTATTAGAACCGTTAGCAGAATAGGTTATGAAGGAAAAGCGTTATGAAGGTACCATTTCTTTCCAACAAAACATTTTGCTGGGATGTTGTCAATGTCTTGAAGCTTTTGTATGAAACAAAAACGAAAAATTATACAATATATGTTATGTTTACGTCAGCATTAATCGCAGGGATTCCTGGTAAAATCCTTTAGGCAATTTGCAACATTCTCTTTGGCCTAACTCTTTTCTTATATGTACACAATTTTGTTTTTATTAATACACTCAGAATATAATGTAGTTAACTGTTTGTAGTTTAATAAAAAAGTTTTCCGTTACATTTAAAAATAAAGGAAGATACATTTATTTTTCAAAGAAACATCTATATTAACTTTTTTATACATTTATTCGAAATAATTTACTATCATTTACCGATTTTTTTCAGTTCCATTTATTTTTTTCATTTGTTTGAAATTTAATAAAAATTTACCCACAAAACGGAAACTTGTGGTTTATTTGTGTCCGTAACAGTTATTACAAATTTAAATTTTGTTTGCTGTCTGTTTCAAAAAAAAATATTCAAAAAATTTCAATTTGTTTTTTTGTTTAAATTGATTGTATATATACAAAATTTTTCAATACAAATTACAAGAACTTCATAAACACACATACATATACAAATACATTCACACAAAAAGTGTTTATAGCTTCATATGCATACATACATTTTGTATTGTACGAGTATATTAAAAAAAAACAAAAAATACAAAAACGGAAATTATTTCAAATAAATGAAAAAAACATTTATTTTTTAAGGATTGGTGGGTAAAATTTTTACATTTATTTTAACTGATTATATCAGTTGTTTCTTACGGATGTGTCAGTTGATTAATCAACATTTAAAAATAAATAACAAATGTCATTTAATTTAAATGAAAATTAAGTAGACCGGTTTTTAAATGAAATATCATTTCTTTTAAATGATATTTTCAGTTATTTTAACTTACAAACTTTTTTAAGTGTATAAATACTAAAATATTTATCAATGAATATATCAACAATATGAATATTACATGTAAAAATATAAGAATTCACAGAAAATCAATTATTCTGTTATATTGAAATATTTTGTATATTTCTCTAACAACCACAAGTTATTAATAAATATTTATATCATAACCTTGGTTTTGGTAAAACAAATAATTTTAGGCAAAGTTCCAAATATACAAAATATTTATATCTATCTACCTTTTTTAAGTTTATTGAATTAATATTGCACTTTACAATAAATATAAAATATTTTTATTTATAGTATATTTAACACTTCTGTATCTTTGGGGTCATACTTAACCCTTTCATTACTGTACTGTTATAAAAATTCCAATTAATTTTTTGTATAAATGTAGTAATCAAAAATTCATAAAAAAAAACTTAAAAATTCCTTCAAAAGGAAAATATGTTTTGGGTTTTTTGTCGCACTGGGTTTTTTGATCAACATAAAATGGAACTAAATATCCCATATGATTTTTAAAATATTGCTTGGGATGCATAATGCCGATGGTAGTGAAGGGTGTTAAAACTACTTGTCCGGGTAAATATCGGCTTAGATTTCTCCATTACATTGAAAAACTGATTGGTATATTAAACTGTTTTTTTTTCCATAAGCAAATTTCTCTCTTACAAAAAACCCTTTTATGTTTAACTATAGTTAACTAAAGAGTTAATAAAATGAGAGTACTTTAAAATACTTAAAAACCTATATAAAATCTGGCTGAAAATAGGAAATCGAAATTTTTTCAGCATTAAAATTAACAATTTCATTACTTTTTATTGTTACACTGATAGTTTTCATCATACTTATAATAATATACTCATTAAAAAAGCTTCATCATAGTCATGAAAATCTTCATTTATGATAAAAAAAATTCATAGATTTTCTTCCACTTCATAAGTACGATGCAGCTGTTTAACAAAAATCCAAACTGATGGCATTTTTTTCATTATTAGGCAACTTTGCTTAAATATGATTAAGAATTTTTTAAAAAAATATTTATGAAAATGTTTCATCAATATGATGAAGTGTATTTTTTAATTATTTATGTAAATAACAATGCAAACTTTTTTTGAGAATAATAACCGAACCGTTTTGCAATAGAAATAAATAATTTTGAACAGTTTTGTTATTCATCCGATTAAAAAATTGATATGGCGCAACATTTAATCATACCCAATTTGATATTCTTTAATATCTAGCTGATCTTTTTTGATTCGCAAAATGGCAGATCAAATTAGATCCAGTAATATATTTAGAGTTTAAGTTAGATCTTAATTGATCGAAAAAATGGCAGATCAAAATAGATCCAGAAATATATTTGGAGATTAAGTAAGATCTTAATTGATCGAAAAAATGGCAGATCAAAATAGATCCAGCAATATATTTGGTGATTAAGAAGCATCTAAATTGATCCGAAAAATGTCAGATCAAATTGTAACAGATTAGATCTAACAATATTATATATACAGAATAAAAACGTATAACCTAATACCTATTTCTTAAACTAAAAATTCTATAAAACAATGACTTCACGCTCTGCCTGAGGTCTACACTCAGAAAAAAAAGTTAGTAGAAAAATTTGTAAATGGTTTTCAATCCCACTTTACTATTTTTGTACTGATTTTTAGTTAAAAAATTATTATATAGCAAATCTTTTTGCTATTTACATTTTACAAATTACAGAATTTTTACAAAATATCTACAAATTTTCGTTGCTAATTTCAGAAATCATTTTACAAATTTTTAAAAACCGATTTGCTAAAATTAGCAAAAAAAATTACTAATTTTAAAAAAGTCGATATTGATGGAAATGTTATTTCTAATAATTTAAACTTATACATACAAACTTAAATTGCCCCAAAATGTTACATAGGATTAAAAAAGGGATCGGAAGTGAAGATACCGACTCATGTCTAAAAAGAGGACATCCACTTAAAAAAGCACTAAAAAGGTTTTTTTTAGTTCTAAAAATCAGCCCTAAAAACAATTAAATTTAACCTTAAAAGTAAAAAAAAATTCACTAAAATATTTTTCAAAACAGAAATTACCAAATTAAAACAAAATGATAAATTCGTTTATGTTTTAACAATTTTTAAGATTTTTAAGCCTTTGATTTTTTTTTCATTTTGTATAAAACATCTTTTAAAAATATAATCAAAATTTTTGATGCTCGATAAAAAAAATAAATCTAAAATCTTTTTTTTTTTTTGAATATTTTCTCAAATTTCTTTTTTTATTTGGTTAATAATGGAAAATAATTTTATTCAAATGGTCCAATTTTTAAGCATATTATCGATTGTGTGCAGCTGTATTTCACCAATGGCTTCACAAATATTGTCCTTTAAAGCGTCAATTGTCTCTGGCTTGTCGGCGTAACACTTATCTTTGACGGCACCCCACGGTCCAACGGTGTCAAATCGCAGCTCTGAGGTGGCCAAACGACATTAGCTCTGCGGCGCAAACATCGAGTGTTGCTTCGTCTGTGTGGCACGTACTGTTGAAACCAAATGTTGCCAATATCGTCCTCTTCAATTTTTGTCAACAAAAATTCGTTCAACATGGCCCGATAACGATCGCCACTCCTCGTTTTGGGTGCATCGTCTTTTCAATGTATGCGTGCGGGTTTTCTGTGCCCCAAATGCGACAATTTTGCTTGTTTACATACCCGCCAAGATCAAAATGAGCTTCATCTGAAAAGATGACAGTGAAAAGATGACATTCTGCAACATTACCATGATTTTCAAATTAATGTCGCAATATTTCCCAGCATTGTTCAAGCGTATACACAACCATATTCGTTCAGCGGAAGGATAAAACTAATTATCTGTCAAATCAGACATAAGCTAAGTGTTACCATTCACGAAATAAGCACTAGTTGAACAAAAAAACGTTAGATGGCGGACCCTATATATGGTAATGCATATTGACACATGTTAATATATATGATAATATATTATTAGATTAGGCCACATATGACTTTATCTAAACTTTTTCACTAGGGTAATTAATTTTTTACATTTTTTTTATGAAATTATGAAGATTTCGAATACATTGGATTTAGAATTTAGTGTGAAAACACTAATTTTCAATAAATGTAAAAGAAGATCGAAAAATTGTGGGAATTAGCGCGAGAGGGAGTGCCACACTTTCGTCTTAATGGACCATGATATCTTTAATCTCATTCTGAACCACCATTTAGAATAAATATGTCATATGCCAATATACTTTTTTCCACTTTTAGCGAATGATTGATTACCCGTAAAATGAGTTAAGCCAACAGCCTTTGATTCTCAAATGTACTAATTGTCTGTTCAACTGCTAATGTTTTAATTGTTGTTTTGTAAATTTCTATGATGCTTTTATACAAATAGTCATATATAACTCAAATAAAATATGGAACGACCTTTTTAATTTTTCTAAAAAGTGAACAAAGTACTCGTTGTTAAGTAATGATATATTTAAGATTTTTTTTTAAAACACGATGGCGGGTCAATAAGTCCCTGACTATGTTTTTCGTGCCTAGGTTTTTCGATAAAAAACATTTTAATTTTTAATATAGTCTTCCTTGAGCTATTTACACTTTGTCCAACGCTACTCCAATTTTGAATCCCTTCAAAAAAATAAGATTTGTTCTGGTCATCAAAAAGATATTGTTTTGTGAGATGCTTCATGAGCTTCATGAAATTTACAATTTTCTCTTCAAATCACGCGGGAAATTTAAAAATTCACGGACTTATTAAATCGCCTTCGTATATTATTTATTATAATTTGAAATGATGGAAATTTGACTATGTCAAATCAAAGACGACCAAATTTATCTAAAACTCATACAATTTTTTTTTTTTATTTATGAAAAAGTTTAGATATTTTCTATTGATTCAGAATGTTTTAGCGTGATATTCGGCATTGCAAATATTGAATATTATTTAATTTATATATTACCCAGCAAAAAGAGGTTATCAACTACTTACCATCCTATTTACTAGCTTAATTACTTTTGTTCGTGATGTCCCAAAAGTAATGAGTGGTCATTATCTTTTCACTTACAAAAAACACAAGGTAATGGTTGGTCATTACCCTCTCGCTTACAAATAGCCAAAAAAATAATGAGTACCCATTACTTTTTGGACATCGCGAACAAAAGTAATAAAGTGTGTAAATAGCCTGGTAAGCAGTTCATACAATGTTTTTGCTGGGTAGGGACACACCTAAGCGTATACTTATTATATTAATTAAGTATTATATTAATACGTATACGTACTGGTGTACTAACTGATTGCAAATTATAATCTATAGCGTGATCTATTTCTAGGTTCCCTACTTTTTTAAAGAAAAAAAAAAAAACAGCAAATTCAAATTTAATGGGGAATGTTTATTATCATTTGAAAGAACGTTCTTTGGCATTTATTTTTTGAAGATTATGTCTATCAAATGTTGGCCATTGCTACGTCGCAGATGGTCCATCCGTTAAGTCCAATTTTCGATGAATCGTTCGAGCATTTCGACTGGTAACTGGCGAATGACACGCGTGATGCTTTCCTCCAAGGCCTGAATCGAAGCGGGTTTGTTCGCATAAACTTTAGACTTTACATATCCCCACAGGAAAAAGTCTAACGGAGTGATATCACACGACACAATCGACCGGCCCAAAACGTGAAATTATGTGGTAACTGAGAGGTGTTCTATCAATAAATCCATTGATTGATGCGATGTGTGGAAAGTGGCTCCGTCTTGTTGAAATCAAATGTCGCCAAGATCACGAGCTTCAATTTCAGACATCATGGCACGATAACGGTCGCCAGGTTGCTCTTCGTCCCAAATGCGGCAATTTTGTTTTTTTATGTTGCGAATAGTACGCTCAGTAGGCCGATTATGTTGACCATAAGTTGAGCGAAGTGCACGAAACACATTTCTCACAGAACGTGAATTTTCGTAATAAAGTTGAACGATTTGTTAACGTTTTTCAGGCGTAAGTCTTTCCATTATGAAATGCCAAACAATACTAAACAAAAATAACATGACAGCATGACACGACTTACACGTGATCTGTCAAAAAAAAGCTATTTAAAAAAGTATCTCTACTTGAACTTGATCTGTCAAAAAAAAGCTATTGAAAAAAGTATCTCTACTTGAACCACCCTTTATATTATATAAAAATTTCTGAATTTTTCTTCAAAGAGAAGCCGAATAACTCGATAAAAATTTCTGAGTCGTTTGAAAAACTTTTTTAACTTTTTTTAAATTGTAAAAAATTTTTCGATTTCTAGGAATAATTGAGTTATCTATAACAATAAATATTTAGCACTACCCAGGAAATTGTTTTAGAAATGGTTTCCAATACAATACATTCTGGAATAGACTCTTTGGTAATCACATCTCATTATCCCATCGATTCTACCGAACCAAAAGCTGAATACTTAAAAAAAACTGATTTTTGTTTGTTTGTATTTGATTTGACAAAAATTTATTTGGTATGATTTACTTTAAACATTAAAAGTACATTTACAATTGTGGAGTACTCCACGCTGTAGAAAATTTAAATTATTTCTCTTTCTATTTACTACATTTTTGTATTTTACTATTGTTTTTAATTAACTCCAGAGTCAAACATGTTAACATTACTCTGTCAACTGTTTAAAATGACAAGTATCACTTAAAAAAATATATCCCTAATTTCTCACATTTCGAATTGTTAGCAAGCTGAAAAAACATATATTACAAAAATATTTTATTATTTATTAGATCCGAAATCATAATTAAATATTTTTTTAAATGGAAAAAAATGTGAGGATCAGCGCTAGAGGAAGTTTACACCCAACCCACAAACGCGAACATAGATATCGAATTATTTATAATAAAAATATATAAAATAACTATAAAATTTGTGATATTTTTAGTATTATTCTAAATAAAAAAGTTCTAAAACTACAAACATTTTAGAATTAGGTAACAATATCTAGAAAATATGGAGTAATGTATTAAAATGTCAAATATATTTTGAAGTAACTGTACTCTGCATTATGAACAGTTAACATTTTAATCTGCTGTAGAGTCACTCCATGCGCATTCAAATGAAAAATATATAAAAAATTCAGTTAAATTCGTTTACCATAAACTTGAATATTAGAAATACTTGATTATTATGAAATAATTCCAATGTCCTGCTGATTTGGCATCAATTTTCATCTAAAAACATCCGTTTATACAAACTCGCTTAAGGAGTTAGGTGGATTTTGAAGGCCCAAAAAGCGTTTTTTGGGATTTTTTCAAAGTTTTTTTGAGCATACCAGAGATACACATTTAACAAGTACTTTGTGAACTTTTTCTTAAAAAATTTTCGAAATCCAGTTATTTGGACCAGATTTCCCTTGACCTCGCATATAAAAAGTGCTCTCGACGTAGTCTGAATAACTTCTGACTGGTTTATTAAAAAACAGATTTTTCTGTTAGTAGATGTATAAATCTTGTAATTTAATGAAGGAATAATATAAAAAAATTAATTTAGAATGCTTAGCGGAGTTGTGCACAAAGGTCTCATTTTTTTGGTAAAATTTTTACCACGTATTGCCTCATAAAATAAGTTGTAGCACAATATAGTATTATTTTGAAGAAAGTGTGTAAAATCGGTTCAACAATTTTTAAGAAATCGTGACTACCAACGTCAAAAAGAAAGTTTTAAGGAAAACGCTATTAAAGTTAAAAAAAACAAAAAAAAAATAGAATCATTTAGTCTGGCAACATATCCAGAGCATCATTTTGCTCTTTCCAGTGACGAATATGAATTTTTAAACTCGCCTGTTCCTTTAAAAAAAAAAACACGGTTTTTTCTTACCATTAATATTTTTTAATTGAATCACAAAATACTTCCAAGGCTTTGCTAGCACAGGCCATTTTGTCGAAATTTTCCATGACCAGTTTTCATAAATGTGGGCCGAATTTTATTCGTATAGACCCTTCACTTCAAATAACCCTATTGAAAGAAATCCAATTGTGTTAAATCACACTATCTAGATGCCAAATTCTGATCACCGAAACGAGATAGTACACGACCAGGATTTGTCTCATAGAGTAATTGAATTGTTGCACGGCCTGTGGTATCGTCTTGTTGAAGCCACATTTCGTCCATATTAATATCATCCAATTTGAGAGGGAAAAATTCTGTCATCATGTTGCAGAAACGCTCACAAAAAACAATCACTGCTTGACCAGCCTCATGGCTGGTCAATGGCCAATGAAGCCTCCTGCTTAATTTTTTTTTTGGACGACCTGTGTGTTTAACATTTGCAATTGATGCCGTCTCCCTGAATTTTTCAATTACTTTCTTCACAGTTGACGACGTAAGATCAGTATTGCAACCATATTTTGTATAAAATTTTCGAACTGTAACCGCCAAATTTTAATTATTTTTGAAATATTTTTTTAACAATGACAACGTTTTGTTTTATAGTGTAAAGCTGCATTTTTATTAACCCTAAATCGTCAATCTGTTTTGTTGAAAGTTTTTTGTGCAAATTATAAACAGAGACTTACAACTTTTGTACTATAACAGACTTTAATGAAGGTCGAACATATTATTAATTTTATTTGCTAAAAAAATCGATGAGAATATTTTTTTAAAATTTGGGAATAAAAAGATTTTAAATTAGTTTACAAGCGGCAGGTTTTGCCAAAGATTTCAGACTTTCGATTACCATAATATAGAGCAATTCCATATGAAAACGATCAAAATTGGCAAATTTTTGGACGACCCCTCTCCGATTTTAAAATAAATAGTCTCAATCGATTGCCCAGCAAAAAATAATGTACCTACATATTTTTTTTTTTATAGTGACTGGTCTAGTGGTGGTGTACACCACTGTCATGTGACAAAATTGAAGAATTCTTCATAAGGGACCTCTTTGAAAGTTGTTTTAAAAAAAAACTACTAAAGTGATAGCTCGTTGGAAAGGTATTGAATCAGGCTTTAATTGAAAAATAAAATTTTCCTAATTTTTCTCAGAAATTTACCTTTTTTCCCATGAAAACTAATTTTCCCATGAAAATTAAATTTTCCGATTTTCCACAGAAGCTCCTAAATTTTCCGGCTAATTTTATTTTTTTTGGATTCCTCATAATTTTCGCTTTAAGAATCAGCAATAAAAAAAATGGGCCCCGACTCCTTGTTTGGACAGGAGAAGAGCATTTAAGAGACCACCTTGTTCTCATTGTTTTTATATTTTTTATAATTGAATTATTTTTAATTATTTAACATTATTTTATTTTATTATTAAAAATACATTTTAAAAATTATTTTACAGTTAAAAATACATTTATGAAGAAAAAATCAATTTTTTTTAAGAGCCCCAAGTTGAGTGTGTAGTGAATATGGTCTGCCTGCCTTCACAAGATCGGCCATAAATCCATGGATAATAGCAGCAGTGGCATGTAATGGCACACCAAACCCGACTGAGGCTACAGGTCATAAAATGTTTTGTAAATTTTTTAAATTACCAGGTAATAAATATTTCGCCTAAAATGACACGTGCAGAAACAAGTCATAAAACACGGATTTTCCATAAATATGGCGAAATATTTATTACCTGGTAATTTAAAAACCAGTCAATATAAAAAAAAAAAAAAAAAATATGTAGGTACATTATTTTTTGCTGGGCAATCGATTGAGACTATTTATTTTAAAATCGGAGAGGGGTCGTCCAAAAGGTGATCGCTTTCATATGGAATTGCTCTATAATATAAGTTTCTAGTTACTTGCCTGACAATTTCATCCGAACCTCAGTAGTCTTTTAAAAAATATTGAAATCTCGTCAAAAGAAATAAAAATGGAGTGTCCAGTTTTTTTTTAATATTTTCAAACTATAAACATATGTCTCGATCCCAGGAACACTTTGGTAATGGGTGCAATATTCTCATACATTACCTTGTAATGATAGCTTGTTACCTTTTGCATTATTTGCAAGCATAAAGTAATAGTTTACCGATTATTGAATACGTACTACGTAATTACAAGTAATAATTAAAATATTTTTGAAAATCTATTTTTAGATGCATCACTTTGTGCATTTTTGTTAGCAAAAGTGTAATGACCACACTAACGAAAAAACGAAGCCAATCAAAAATTGTATGTGTCGACAGTTGAGTGGGTAGAGTTTTTAACTGGCAACCAGAGTCCCCCGGTTCAAACCCATTATGACCACAATTTAATAACATTTCAAATATTTAAAATAAAAATTTATTTCTTATAAGAGTATATTTTTAAACACCTTACTTGTCCCACTATCGAAACCATTTTAGTAACCACTTACTTTATTAGCTCTAAAGAAAATGAGTCAATATATCACCTGTTGGCTCATCATCTGTAAAATTCATCTTCAACAGTTCTGATTTAATAAATCTTAAAGAAAAAGTCACTTACAAAATAAACTAAAATAGGACCTTAAACGAGTTCAAAATTAGTCCAATTTGACCCAACAAACATAATAAGTAGGATATAATTTAACTGAGACAGAAGGGTTAAAACAAATTCAAATGCAATAGAAAACATAAACTTCAATTTTAATATTGAGTACATATTAGGGTAACCCATACTGACTATTTAATGGGATATGCTGTGTCATTTCGAAAATTATGACGACTATTGCATGAACTACCCTGCGGGAAAAAAGGGGTCAGTTGGGAATTGGGACCTGTACGTAATAGGTGAAAACTGGACCAGTTCCGAAAATACATATTACGAGATAGGTGGAAATAGGAACGGCTTCCAAAGTACCTACCGCGTGACCGGTTTAAAAGTCATGACATGTTCTTTTATACCAGTCCTAGGACTTCTGTTGTCCATGGGACTGGCCCAATGACCGGTCCCTATCACAATGAACCGGTCACGTGACGTGTCCTGAAAAAGGTCCTTTTTCCGGATAGCAACAGGAGCAAATACTCGTTTGTTGCCGAAATTGGCCAAAATCTCAAAAATGCATAACTTTCTATTGGTATGAAGACTTTATACAATGGAGACTTACTAAAGGGCCAATATTTATTATTTAGGTTTGCATATAACGGACTAGAAGGACCTCCAGTATTAAAAAAAGTAACAAAAGATCTTTACAAAATTCGGATATGTGACAGAGAAGACAAAAATGTAAGATCAATTACAATTGTAGGGGTTATGAAGGTAGGTCAAAATTTAATCGGTTTTTGTATGGAAAAACGTCTTAAAGTTATGAAATTTACTGTTATTGAAAATCTAGATATTAATTTTGAATTCGTTTTCGCCTTAGAGTTGCAACATTTTTCAAATTTTTTATATGGGAAAATCTCGCGTAAAAGCCGAATGGATAGGAAATACTTGGACCGGCGTTTGCGCCGAAGTAAACATTACGCTTACCCAAAAATGCAAATCAAATAATGCAGTTTGGGTAGCTGCACACTCAGATCATTGACGAGTTTAAGGCAAACTCTCATTCCGAAATCATCGCTCACTGCCTGAGATGTTTGAAAAATATATAAAAAATGCACGATAGGGCCTGTATTGGCCGTGGTTAAATGTGCCCTTGTACCTTGACGAACAGAAGCGGTCGGTCCACAGTGGAAAATTTTGGTCATCTTCGGATCAAAAATCTGTAACTTTTGAATGAATGAGTATTTTTGTTAAATAGGTGGGACTTTAAGCTTTAATTTGTATTTTTAATTATAAAAATCGAATCATAACAAAAAAAGTTATGAACGGTGAAAAATACAATTTTGATTTTTTTTAGTTTTCGTATAATGACAACCTTCGGCACGTATAACTTATAAAATGTGGAAACATCAAAAGTTTTATAATCTCTTATTGAAAATCTTTTATAAGTTTACTGATGCACGACAGATATGTAGGAGTCTATTAAAAACTTCTTCATAAGTGGCAGATCGCGAACACTTTCGAGAATGCAGTCTTTCCCAGCAAAATAAAATGGATGTTATTCTTTTCGAATCTCTTTTTCAGAACATCCAAAGAAGTTCATAGTGCAAATTTTTCGATTTGTTAGAAGTCATTTTAAACAACTTCTAAAATGTTGATATTAACCCCTACTTATGAAGTCATAAGAATAAAATTTGTTATAACAATTCCATTTTTTAATTTTATATTTATTTATAACAATTTATAATTATAGTAAAAAAACCAATTATTTAGTTGGTCTATAAATGGTTAATTCCTGCAGCCATTTAATGCCTTATTGAAAACAATTTTTGCATACCAGTGATATCCACTTTGTCCTGGTCGGAATAATTATTCTTGGCGTGTTCAAAATCACATTTTTAACTTTAAAGCAAAGCCGCTCCCTATATTTAATTTGTAGTCCCTATATTTAACAGTTCCGAAAGTTGCCCAATAGGCAATACTGCGAAATGACTTTATACTTTCCCCATGTATTCAAATGTTTGTGGACTGACGATGGCATGTAATACCAATTGCATTTTTTAACATATAATTTGCCTAATCCCTAAATTTTTTAGGGTCTATAGTTAAACCAGACGATAAACTTGAAGAATAAGGTAAGATCTTTCTATAAGTTAATTTAAAATTAAAAAAAAACCTTAAAATTATTTATTTTTAAATCCGTTCTTGTTTATTAAGAAACGCAAAACTGCCAAGATAAAAACAGCTAATTAAATTTTTATATAATTTTTTTTTAATTTTTGAGTTGCTCAACATTTTTGCATGCCATTTCTTTATAGGCACAAAAAGGCAGCTTTTTTCGATATATCTTTTAGATAATAAGTTAATCTTTAATTCGATATTAAAACTAGATCGGCGCCAAACGGCACCAACAGTTAAAATCGTAGTGAAGCCAAAAAAAAATATATATTTCAAATGAATAAATTTCAAATCTGATAACAATGTTTACAAAACTCATTAAAAAACTAGAATCTGGATAAGATACCCTTTCCAACAGGGTATAACAATCCTAAAAAAAAATAATTATAAATATTAAAAATACGCTCTTGAATATGGTATAATTTTATTTACCCAAATCTTTAAAGTCGAAAATAGTGTGTTCTGTCGTCATTTTCGATTACTTCTGTTGGCATATTAACTATAATTTCTGCAAATAATTATTGCTTGACATCTAAGCTTTACGATAGAACTTGTTTTATGGTTAATTTCAAACATTTGCAAAAATCAATTATGAGATGCATTCACCTTATATTATAAACTGTGCGGTCGTTTAATTGATATTGTGTATTGTGTTTTAAAAAAAATTTCGAAAGTATGTAAAACAGTTGTCTTTTTTATGTTATTAAATATTCTCATACCGACATAAAACAGAATAATAGTAATTTCTCTATTCTATTTTACAAATAAATAAAACACTGAAAAAATTTATTGACTCAGTAGAAAATTTGATTCCTTTATTAGTATTTTTTTTTGCATCATAAATAATTTTATTTTAAAAAAATAAATATGTATATATTTTTGGTGTTGATTTTTCTTTATAACGTCTTTTTTTAAGTACTTCAATGTATTATTATAGACTATAATGTCAATGTATTTTATATCACTTTTATCCAAAGAAGTTCAATGATAATGTAAGTTTTGACAAAAAGCACGAAGAAAGATTTTGTTGAAAATGTCCAAATGACTTGAAATAGTACAATTTTTATTAAAAAAAAAATATATAAAAATTCTATAAATATTTAGGACATAAAGTTGTAAACATTTTTTAATTCACCCCTTTCAATTGTAAAATGACTAAATAATGGTTTCCAAAAGGACATTACCTATGAAAATTTAAAGGACATTTGACGTGATCATAAAAAATTTAGTACACAATTTTATTTTACATGGTTTCTTCAGGAAATTCTTCCCATGGTCTCTTCAGGAAATTCTTCCCATGGTCTCTTCAGGAAATTCTTCCCATGGTCTCTTCAGGAAATTGCTTCTTTTGGAAACGGGATAGAGAAGAGATGAAAGTTGGTGAAACATGAAAGAATCCAAATATGGTAACAATATAACTCCACTAGATGATAAATCTTAGAATAGTTGTTGATCGCTATCTGATGTAGAGTTGGCGAAAAATGTTGAATGTTTTTAGTTCATATCCCTTTTGGTGTTGTTTTACTCCGGTGGGGTTAAGTGCTTTGGAAACACCGAAAGAGGTCGTTGCGATATATATGAGGAAAAAAAAAACTCACACGTATTATTTTTCTAAATTGATGTTGCCGTCTCACTGTGGACCGAATTTGAAAAAAAAAAGAATTTTTTTTTATCGAAATGTTGACTTTTTGTTATGCAAATCGAAAGAATCAATCAACATGTCTTATATGTAGTTTTTTTTTTGACAAACTAACATTTAACAAAATATGATAACAAATGTTTTTTATTTACTATTAAACGAAAACTAAGATACCTGGTGCTCCAAGTCCGACACAGATCCAGTTTTCTCGTTTCAAAAGTTATAATCTATGACTGTTTGGGTATCATAAAGTGAAAAAATTACATGTTATGATAGCTTGAAGGTAGGACCTTTTTTGCATATTTTCAAGTATTATTGAGCTTTATGATTGGTACTTAAAAATGAAATAATCAACTAATTCTGATTCTGATTAAATTCACTGTTTACTAATTCCTAATCACCCCATTATTAAATTGAGATTATTTATACCGATTTTAAGATTAAATCCAATTACACCGCAACACCATGGCTGAGAATGACATTTGCACGGTGTAATAGTTAAATGGCGCACACGATTTTTACTCGATTGGATACCCTAGTAGATACAATATAACGACACTAACTAAAATTGGTCGTTGTTTCATGTTTTTTTTTTTTTATAAAAAATAAACATATTTTTTCACATTTACTGTGTTACAGCATTGACATTATTGTCTTTTTTTCTATAATAGTTTGAATCATGTTTTGGCTCAAGTTTATAAAAAATCGTTTTAAAATATAGAAAAAAAAATATTTAGCACATTCTTGTTTTAGCTGTTGTCACCATGAATGTTTTATAGTGATTTACCTCTTATTGTTATCCAATGCTAGTTCCAAAAAAAGAACTTTGTTGACAAAATTACAATTTTAACTTTCATTCTTAGTCATGACCAGGGTGGATGGTATTTTTAATCAATTTACTAAAGCTGCAAATTTCGTCACCGAAATATTTACGAATTGTCAAAAGAAAATTTGTGATAATTTGTTTGGCATATATAACTTACCCAGCAACATATTGTATTACCCAGTATTGAGTTTTGTACTTCTTACATTTCTATTGAAACAAGGGCATGTTCATCGTGGTAACTCTCTACCTAGGAACATGTTATTCTTAACTTATAGGTAAGGAGTTTTTAGAAGAATTTAACGTATCACCAGGTAATAAGCTTGGTAATATCAAAGTTTTGCTGGGTAAGTTCACATTTCAATTTTTTCGTTTGAAAATGGTTAATACTGTCACTGCTTTATTGCAAAAATATTAAGGGAATTTTAATTAAGTCCCAGCAAAATCTTGGTAATAAATTGATCTTACCATGCTTGTTACTGGTAATACATTGAATATTACATTACTGTTTAACTTAACACTCAGATACTTCAGATACTAAAATCAAATATTTTCGAAAGCCCCTTACCTGTTAAGAAAGACATCTTCTTAGGTAAGAAGTTACCATTATGAACAATATCATAATAAAAAAGCATAAAAAACGTTTAAAATTTCGCTATGTGTATCCAATTTTCACTATTTTACGCAAAATTGAAAGACATACTTCATCTTTAAACTGTTATTATTCGATTTTTACATACACTCCGTAAAATATTGACCAAATATTAAGTGATTGAACTAAATTTTAAGAAATTTTGAAAAGATTTGGCAGCAAAGAAATTTTAACTTAAATTAAGTATACACAGAACCAAAAATGTTAATAAATAGTAGAAATGGGCTTCATTGATTTGAATTCTTAAGATGTATAAAAAAATTTCTTTTATGTTTTAATATTTTTATAATTTTAAAAAATTTAAAAATCTAGACAGCTTGAAGAAATTTGTTTGAAAATTTTCAATTATAATTTTTTAATAATACAAAAAAAAATGTACATTATTTTTAACTTAATTCAAAATCTATCACAAAGTGGTGTGTAAAGAAAAATTAATGAATTTTTTAAATTAGAAAATAAAAAATATAGTGTTAATAAATAAAAATGAATATAGTGTTAATGAATGAGAAAACATAAAACATAACAAAATTTAAAATTAAAACTGTTTAGTAAAAGAAAGATGGAGTACTTTAAATGCAAAAAAATGCATTACACTGAATAATTTAAGGATCAAAAAATTTAATACCATTCTGGTGATTACATTATATTTTAAAGCGTCATTCAATACAAATTTTGCTTGCAAGTGGCAAAAAACAGCGGCAAAACCACACATTACCAAATAATGGGTAAAGTAATGTGTAGCCATAGTGGCCGATGGATTACTTAACACCTTAATTCATTGTAGAATTTTACAGGCGATGAGCCTCAAAGTTATGTATATACCCATTACTTTAGAGTCAATAATGTAAGGAGTTACTTATATGGTTACGAGAATGGAAAAAGTAATGTGTCTAAAAATAGATTTTTAAAAAAGAGGAATTTTTATTAAAAAAAAAAATATTACAAATATTTTATTTTAAATTTTTGTAATTAAAAATAATGTGGTCAAGATGGGAACCAAACCAGGGAAATCTGGTAGCCAGCCAAGAACTCTACCCGCTGAGCTATCGACGCATATAGTATTTGATTGCTTCAAACTGAAATGAATTGTTGCGCTTCGTTTTGTCGCTAATGTTGTCTACACAAACATACATTACCCTTTAGCTTACCAAAAAAAACACAAAGTAATGTATCAAAAAATAGATTTTCAAAAATATTTCAATTATTACTTTACATTTATAAATCATATTTTACGTAATCAATAATGAGTAACTTATTACTTTATGCTTGCAAATAATGAAAAAGGTAACGAGCTATAATTACAAGGTAACGCATGAGAATATCGCACCCATTACCAAAGTTTTGCTGGGTACAATAGGAGAAACACATATAGAATTAGAAGAAAAAATCAAGTTTTTCAAATCAAAATCCCTAAATACACCGTGCATTTCAGTAATTGGAGTTATGAAAAACATTAAAGAAATATACATATGTACATATGTTATTTTTAATAAAATTCGTTATCATTATTCTAGTATTTAAAGGTCAGTTGATATTTTCTTCAAAACTTAACTTAATTTAGCGTTTATTATAAAATATCTCCAAGAGTTGAAATGTTGCTGGGTTTTTATTGAACATTTTATTTAATTCACTTTAACATTCTAAAATTAATCCTAAAGTAGCAGACTCTTTCAAACCAATTAGAAAAAATGTAATTTTAAGCTTTAGTATATTCAGTTTTTTTTTTTATTTAATGTAATATTTTTATCCAGTTATGTTATATACATTAATTAAATTTAAATTTAACACATTAATTGATTTCTTTGTCCATTCATTAATATGAATTTTTTACAAAATGGCATTGTTTTTCTTTATACAAGAACGAAAATATGAAAAAGTATTCTTTTTTTTCCTAATATATGTATGAAAACTTCATAAATATGATCAATTGTATACGTAGTAATATTTCATGCTATACCCAGCAAAAATGAATCTGCCAAAGAAGCAATAAAAGCATCATTACTATGGCAAAGGCATCACTTCTTTTCTAATGGTTTCATCGATGAATTTAACATAAGCGTGTCATAGGATGGAAGTATTCAAATGTAGCTACTAGCATTACGCATTTTTGAAACATTTTTCAAAAATTTTAATGAATATCTAGACAAATTTAAAAATATTTTTAGATAATCTAAAAACTGGTTGTACAATTTGGAAACATTTTTAGATAATTTTAAAATATTTTTGAACAATTTGAAATAATTTTTAAACAATTTTAAAATTATTTTGATAAATTCTGAATTAAAACTGGAAATGGTGTAGTATTAAATAATAAACATAATGCAAAAATGCACAGATTGCGTCGTCAAAAAAATATTAAAGTCTAAATAAATGCAAATGACAGGCCAGCTAGTTTCAATTAAAGTTTAAAAAAAATCTGTTTTTCTTGATATTTTAAAACTTTTATAGAAATCGCAAAACTGTATAAATTCTAACCCTCATGAAGTTTTAAACTAAAATATAAAAAAAATTATTTAAAAAAAATGTCATCAGAACTATTTTTTCAATTTGAATAAATGCTTTAGATTTAAAAATATACGATATACTATAACTTATGCTTTAGAAGTAATGAAGACTGATTTTTTAACATATACATCGGGTTTGTAACACATGAATTCTTTTGGAAGTGCCTTAGCATAACACCAAAAATCCATAAAAGAATGTCAACTGAAGTTTAGGAAGCAATGAAAGAAGTTATAGTCACAGAATGACTACCATTTTTTTTTGCTGGGTATATGAATAAATTCATACTTTGAAGTTTTTAAAATATTGGTCATGTTCGATTTTGTAATATGAATCAGTCTTCTGTCAGAACTTTATTTGTAGCACCATTGACAATCAGTCCTCTGTCAGTACATTAATTTTTTTTACTATCGACAATTTCTGGCTGCGTATTGTCTATTTGACGGTGGATGTTGGCCTTTTATGTCTGCCAGTGAAAAACTCAACAAGATGGATCACACTGCTCAAGGCAAATAATCGGCTAGAAATCATTGCTCATGCAGCAAAAAGGGCCACATTTTACGGTTACCAATAGAGGCGGCTCTTTGACTGATGTTTAATTCAAAAGTTATCCAAATGAATTGAGTAGGATAAAATAAAATATATCACATATATGGCTAATGATTTTTATATTTTTTAGTTATTTAATATTGACATGCCGACATAAAAGTTGGAATTTGTTGGCCGTAAGACTTTTACACTATTTAAAATAAAATAGAAGAGTTAATTTAAATTTATCCCTTCTTAATTTTGTCAAATTTTCCCATATGTTTTAACCAGATTCATTTTGAGTGTGTCAAGGTTATATTGAAATTATATACTCCAGAAGGAGGTCTGTTTTGTGGTTTTATACTGTTACTTAACTTGTATGCGTAACTCATTATTTTATATTTATTGAACTCATTATTTAAAATAATTCTTAACTGAATGAGCTATCAAGGTAATGCATATTGCTAAGTCATTACCATATTTTTGCTGGGATATTAAAAATTATTCCATTTAGGTTTATGTATAAAAACAAATTTCAATACACACAAAAAATCTCTCTGTAAGTTCAATCTATAAACAGTGAACCTTTTAACTATATCCTAGAACTTCAAAAAACTATTTTTTATTACAGCACCTTTATTACAAAAATCGTAAATACTGCTCAAAAGAATCACTATAGAACAAATAACTTATCACGCTTTTGTCAGGGATCAAAAATAATATTTATTTTAAACAAAAAATGTAAAGTCGTTATTTTTTGTAAACTTCGTGACATTAAGTAAAAAAATTTATATCTGCTAAAGAAAAATAAAAAACTTTTATTTTGATTAAAAAAAAAAAATCAAAAATAATAAATTAAAAAATAACTTTAATGTTTACTTAAAAAGTTAAAGGCAAAAATAGCTTTTTGCATGTGACTTTTATAAATTGCGTTCCCTGGATTTTGTGAAATTTTTTTAACACAGTATTAGAAATTTTAATTAAAATTAGGATGCCGTTAAAAATAAAACTTAAAAAAAAAATAAAAGAGTGTATCACTTAGTAAAATGAGAAATTTTTCCACCTACATACGTAGGTAATAACTTTATATTTATTAAATTTATTTACAAAGATAAAACAAGTGTAAATGGAATTACAGTGGACTCCCGATTTAACGAACAATTGATTGTCAGCCCTGTTCGTTGAATCGAAAGATTCCTTATATCCAGTACTAAACAAAAAATATTTATTCATGTAATAACAAATTAAAAGGACGATTTTATAAAAACAATGAATAAAAAAGTATTTATTAAAAAAAAAAAAATTAAAAATAAAAAATAATGTATCAAAATGTATTTTTAGTTTGATTTGAGATTATAAGAAAAGTTTTTTTTCTTTCAAAATAAAAAAATTTTTTTCCATATTTTTAATTTAAGTAAACATGGAGAATACACAGAAAAAGTTATTAGGCACCAGCCGAATGGAATGCATTTTCTGGTCAGCTACGACTTTCATCAACATTCTTTGTGCCGAAATACCAATTGTAAATATCTCTATTTAACTCACAAATTAACGGAAAAAGCTATTTATGCTAACATACAGTTGATTTTTATTATTGAGTTTAGATGAAATAAATAAAAAATAATTTTTAAAAAAACTTGTTATTGACCTTTGTTTTTGCGATTTTTTAAAATTTTTTTCAATTGCTTTCTTTGGAAGCTCTTGCAAAATTAATGTCTTAGAATGCTTTACAAAAATGAATGGTAGATGGCAATACATAATTCATTGTAAACGAAATCAAATACAGGGCGTATGTTTTTTAGAATAAATCTTAAACGGTACCATATTTTTTAATAATATTTTATTACGTGAAAGTTTGGTTTATAAAAATTATGTATATCAGCTTAATGGCCGCATCTGGCCGCTGCGAAAATATGGGCTCTTTTATCCATATTTTGTATAACATTTTGGCGTATTACGGGTGTTATTTCTTCAATAATGTTGTTCTGTAGCATCATCCCATAGAAAGTAGTTGAGGCAGTCAAATCAGGAGATCGTGGGCGCCAATCGAAATCTCCTCTTTTTGACATAATGCGGCCAGGAAAAAGTTATTGGTGTGTAAATTGAGGATTTTCAGTTTTCCAGCAGAAGCTTTCTGTTTATTAACAAAGCCACCAAAGTCAAAATGTGCCTCGTCGCTCATAATGATTTTTCACTAAAACTGGGGGCTTTTATATTTTTTAAGAACTACAACACGTTGTTACCGACTGCTCTTCAAAACTGTCAAATAAAAACTGACAAATGTCAACCAAACAGAAATGGCTGTAAAAAATCGACCTGGTACATAAAAAACACACTTAAATAAGTTTTACGAATTTTTTTAGATGTATTTTTTTATTTGTTTGTTAAACGTTAGTACTCGGTTGGATTTGAATTCGTTATACACAGTACCAAATGTAAAAATTTTGTCGGTTCGTTAAATCGCGAATTCGTTAAATCGAGAGTTCGTTTATTCGACAATCCACAGTAGTTCGATAACAAAAAATGGAAAAATAATATCGGAGATTTTCAGCTTTAGTGATAATTATCTGCAGGTCACATTTTATTATTTTATTTTGAAGAATATTAGTAGTTTTTATTATTACAACAAAAAGTTTTAAGTTACAAAAGAGTTTGTGACTTTTTTTATCATCAGGTTTGTATCATAAGGTGCTGTTTTAAATACTAAATGAAACAACTATTACCACGTATCTCTAAGAAGAAAAAACAACGATTGAAAAGCAATGTATTTTGTTGTTTACAGCAGTTATTCGTTTTATTTTAATAAACAACTACCAACAGTATTTTTGCAGTAAACAATTAATTTGTGTCAGTTATTAAAAATAATTTTCTTGTTTTCGAAACTATATTTGAAAAAAAAAAAAAATAAAAAAAATATTAAAATAAAAACGTAATAACACACTTAAAATAGTTTCTAAGTCAGAACAACAGAGAATACTATTTAGAAAAATTTATATTTCATTTTAAATCAAAACGGTTTTGTTATTTCAGTAAAAAAATAAATGATTTATCAGTTAAAAATAAATGTTAAAATATTACCTACCAATTCCGTAAAAAATAACTGATTGTTCATTTATTCGATATTGAATCCGTTTTTTTATTTTTTTTTATTTTTTAATCTACAAAATGAAAACTCACACAGTTTATAGAAACATTTTGTGTGTATGACTATTTGTGTGTGTGTGTGTGTGTGTTTATGAAATTACTAGAACAATTTGATTTGAATTAATTTTGTATATAAACATACAATTCAAATAAAATTTATATTTGTAATAACTGTAAAGCAAACAAAAAAACTACAAATTTCCGTTTTGTGGGTAAATTTTTTTAAATTTCAAACAAATGAAAAAAATAAATGAGACTTAAAAAATCGGTAAATTACAGTAAATTACTTTGAACAAATATACAAAAAAGTTAATATAAATGTTTCTTTGAAAAATAAATGTATCTTCCATTATTTTTAACTGGACTAAAATCTTTTTTCTTGACATATGCATAGACATTTTGGTGATTTTTATAACACACATATTAATCAAATTAATTTTTAAACAACAATAAATTTTATTTACAAGACTGTTATAAGAATCAACAAATTGTATATATCTTTACAAACAAAATATTTATAAATATTTATTCTCTATGGAATTAAGCAAAAACAAAACAAATATGCAGCATGTCATTGAGATATTTTTGTTTTTATTTGATTAATAAATATATTTATATATTTTTGATTCTCAATTAAATCGTGTTGAGATTGCGAAAATCTAGATATTTTTTTTTTATTGTACAAAGTTTTGTAAATTATTTTCGGAATCATAAAAAAACAAAAAAAAATATGTATTAAGTAAAAATGTAACTAAGATATAATTTTTCTACAAACTTTTTGAGTTTTTTTTATTTAAAATCGACTAAGTGTTAACACAACTTTTGCTGAATTTACACATTTTTTTTTTAATCAGAACGCTGATTTTCAGCAACACGATATTGACATTGGCAATATTTTTCTGCAAGCACCCTCTGACTAAAATTTAATATTAATACAGGGTGTCCGCCAGAACGGTATACTGCTTTGTTTTGCCGCCATTTTGATAAACATTAGTCTTGACAGTTCATATTTGGCAGCCGTGAAATAGACACGTGGCAAATTTATTATGGAAAAATATTCGATAAACATTTTATCAAAATCAATCATCGATTTGCATGAAAAAATCATAATGAGTGATGAGGCAGATTTGGATTTGAATGCATATGTGAATAAACAGAATAGTCGGTTCTGGGCAATGGAAAACCCTCAAATTGTTCATCAGTCACCTTTGCATCCAATTGCAATTTGGACAGGAGGAATTATTGGACTTTACTTTTTTGAAAATGAAAACGGCATAACGGTAACTGTGAATGAGGAGCTATATAGTGATATGATTGAAAACTTTTTAACGCCGAAACTGCATGCTTTGGGCTTGATTGACATGTGATATCAACAAGACGGTGCCACATCGAATTACAATGGAGTTACTGCGAGATCTCTTTCCACAACAAGTTATTTCAAGAAATGGTGATATTGATTGGCCTCCACGGTCGCCTGATTTGACTGCTCCGGACTTCTTTTTGTGGGGATATCTGAAAAGCAAGGTTTATGCAAACAAACAAGAAACGCTTAAGCAACTCAAACAAAATATTCGTGATGAAATTAATGAAATACCGCGTGAAATGTGTGAGAATGTAAGGAAAAATGTGCTCAAAAGGGCTCGCATTTGTGAGGCTAACAGAGGCAGACATTTATCTGATATTGTATTGCATACATAATTGCCGACATTAAATAAAACATTTATAAATATAAGATCCATTCTGTTTCATTTAATTAAAAAATATAAACAAACAAAATAGTATACCTTCCCGGCGGACAACCTGTGTTTTGTATGTGGATTTTTAGTTCATTTGAAGTAAACGATGACATACATACGACTATATTGTACTCTGGTCAAAAAACTATTGGTAACGTATGAGCGACGCAAATGACAAATTAAAATTAGTCATACGCCTTGTAGTTTAAAGAAGTGATTTTTTCACCAAACTAAAACTATCACCCCTATCGTGAACATTTTTTTCTTCCTCGAAATGGTTTCCTTTTTCCCTCAATTCCAATCGTAAATAAATTTTCCCTTGAAATTTGTTCCCTTTTTCTAATCATTCATTTGTGAGTTATATCCCCGTCAAAATTTAAAGAAATTCCCCTTATCGTGAATGTTTATTTTAAAACATTTTTTCCCCTTTTTCCAATCACTTTGTTCACTTTGTTTTTTCTAGGAAAATGTAAGTAATTTTTGTTTATTATTTTGATAATTATATAGTATGTTGATATTTTTAATTTTTCTTTAATTTTTATCATTCAGTGAACATTGATAGTACACGTTATTTTGAACAGATGTTCTTTAAAGGAAACGAAAATTTCATGGGAAATTCACCATACAAATTTTCACTCGAAGGGGAATGAAAATTCCATGGGAATAAACATTTAACTTTTTTTTCACGATAACTTAATAAAATGAGATAAAATTAACAATATATTTAAATCAGTATCTGAAAATCCTTGGCATACATGGGACTAATAAAACAGAATAGACAAATTAATTTCTTATTTCATTAGCATTTTTTTAAATAATGATAAGAATTGTATGTGCATGATTTAATTGATTAATGTTAATGTTTTTAAATTCCATAGCGATTAAAGATTAATAATTTAAAAGCAAATAATTCCAATTAACCGAAAATCATTTTTAAAAATCGTTAAAATAAAGATAAATTTTTAAAATTGGTGATGAAAAATTCTCGCTCGGACTCGTAATCATTTGAAAAAAAGAGGGAACTCAATAAATATACAGATTTTAAATATAAAGAGGAAATGCATTATTTTTTTTTTAAAAGTGGTAACAATTTTAATTTTTTTTTAAAAGGTGCCAAATTAAAATCTAGCACTATACTATAAATATTGGTATTTACCTTCCAAAAAAAAAATGCTAGAAATAGCAACAAAGGAGCCAAAATTACATGCCTGTTTTGAAGTACAATGGTATAGTAGTATCTTTATAGTTTTTGATATTTCCCTAGAAATGCACAACTACTAACTACAATTTGTAATTACCATACACATATAAGATAATTATACAAATATCTAATAGAAATTTCATCAAATGTTTATATTCAAAAAGAAATTCTAAAAGCTTTGTATTTCTTTTTAGCCATTGTTACAGGCAACCAACCACTTAGATGTCTTCAGATTTATCAATTTTAATTTCTATAAAATATATCCTTGCTAAGAAATTCAAAGATTCCTTCTAAACATTTAAGCCTGTTAATGTTGTAGTAAAATTCATTACACTCTAATTAAGAAAGTTCAGGTTCGTAGCCAGGAATTGCATTTGTTTATTCACTTGTGTTTGAGATATCCTGTACTTTTTTTTATTTTCCGGCAAACAGGAATGAAAAAATCCCTTTCCAGGGCAATTTTGCCTATACAAGAAAATTGGAAAATGGCCACTTCTATTAGCTACGGCAAAGTGTTCCTTTTTGGCTGCGTTTTTCATAACTTTTTTTTATCGTATTTGCATTGAGCTCGTCAATGGTATGAGGCTGATTGGCGTTCACTTTGCTTTTTGAAAAAAATAACATCATGTTTTTTTATTAGTTTTTATTGTCGTATTTGATTATGATAGAGCAATTTTGATATTGAAGAAAAATAAATTTTTTAATTTGATATTAAAAGCATTTCAAAAATTTTTATAGAAACAAATATTTTTTTTCATAAAATATTAAAAAGTTTGAGTTTTAACAATTTCACATATTTCCAAGTTTGAAAATAAATTTATAGGGCATTTGCATCAAACTTAAGCCTAATATATACACTTAAAATAGTTCGTAAGTTAAAAAACAGAAAATGCCATATACAAGATATGATATTTCATTTAAAAGCCGGTATACTTATTTTCTTTTAAATCAAATGGATTTCGTTATTTATTTCTAAATGATTTTTAAACCACTGACACATCCGTAAAAAATAAATGTATAAATATTTAAAATAAATATTAAAATTTTAACTACCAATTTCTTAAAAAATAAATGATTTTATCACTGAAATTGTTTCCGTTTTTTTTTTTTTTTTTTTTTTTTTTTTTAATCTACAAAATGGATGTATGTGAATGGCAATAGACACTTTTTGTGTGAATGTGTTTGTAATTTAAATTGAAATAATTTTGTATATAAGCAACCAACTTAAATAAAAAACAAATCGGAATTTTAAAATATTTTTTTTTCACAAGAGACAGCAAACAAAACTTTTATTTATAATAACTGTAACGGACACAAATAAACCACAAATTTTCGTTTTGTGGGTAATTTTTTTTTTTAAATTTCAAACAAATGAAAAAAATAAATAAAACTGAAAAAATCGGTAAATGATAGTAAATTATTTCGAATAAATGTATAAAAAGTTAATCTAGATATTTCTTTGACAAATAAATGTATGTTAATTTATTTTTAAATGCAACGAAAAACTTTTTTATTAAACTACGAGTACAAATACACTCAGAATATTATTTCGTTAAAAACAATTTAAGACAGATTAAATTAATTAAAAATACAATCAAAAAGAGGACTACTGATTTTGTATCATATTTAACCCATTTCGTGGTTTATTTTCAATCATTGTTTAATAATGGACAATAGTAGTAAAAACAATAGAAAGTAGTTTAAAATAACCATCAATTTTTTACTGACAAAATGTTAGAAAAAATACTTCTGTGGTTGTTGTTAAAATTAAAAGTTTTTTTATTTGTATTAATTACATACAAAACACAACACAATACAAAGATGTGTATATTATTGTTGACTTTGTGTGTATGTATATTTGAATAATTTCTTGTAATTTATATTGAAATATATTTGTACATAAACAAGCTATTTTGGTAAAAAAACAGACAGGAATTATATGATTTTTTTTTTAGAAAAAGAAAACAGAAAATTTTACATTCAATAGAAAATATCAACTCCTGCTTAATGTCTGTAAATTTTTATAGTTTGTTTTTTGAATGATTGATTCAAATAGTTAAAAAATATATTTCTATGAATTTCAATTGATTCTTCATATAAAAACAAACTTTACGTATTACTTTTTAAATAAACTACAGTCGGTAACGGAAAATATATTGTGAGTGTAGTAAACTACATAATATTCTGAGAGTACATATAGCACAGGGTGGGGCTAACACTATCATCTGATTTCCTTTCGCTATAACTATTGTTTAAAGTGAAATCTCTATTGGTTTTTAGATAATTTTATTTTTTCGTATTTATAAATAAACCGCCGTCGGCGTTGATGCAAATTTTGGCTCATTTGATTATATTTTGCATAACTGGTGCAGCATTTGTAGTTTTACATAACTGTGCCCAGCAATTCCGGCCCGAATGTTGTTCCTTAACTGCTCTTAGGTGCGTCGCTTGTTCGCGTACACCAACGACTTCAAACATCCTTACAGAAAGAAGTTTGGGACAGACAAATTGAGAGATCTGGCTGGCCAAGCCAAATCACCGAAACGCTAGATTATACACTCTGGGTAGGCAGGCATTCTTCAAAATAAGCATTGTGTCATGTTGGGTGAGTCTGTTAAGATAAACCTTACCGTTGGCTCTTTCGAAAAAATAAGATCCAATCATATTTCCCGACGTAACTGCACACCACCCTGTAACTTTAAATGGGCATAATGGTGCTTCATGAATTCTGTGTAAAATTGCCGTCCCCCAGAACCGAGATTTTGCTAATTAATTTTAATAGAAAATCACCCATTTCGTCGTTGATTTCCCAAATCTTGCGTTTTAGCTGTATAGCAACATTGTTCCCTATTGTAAATTTTACATGTGTCCACTACATGATCCTCAAAACCAAGATGATATTTGATGCCATATGAAAAAATGGTAGCACTTTCCAATAGGATGATACTTATTAAGCAACTATTATTCTGCTTCTAAATTTAAACTTGGGATTTTCTTACAATTAATACATGCAGAAAGCAAATTCCTGCTGATAACACAATTTTGGTATAATTTAACTTCTCAGTAGCAAATATTTTCTTTGAGATTAAATCAGACACAATTCAAAAACTCGGTTGCTGCAACTGTAGTCATATTATCTTGAGTCTTTTGCTTCTTAAGCAATATCAACAACGCGCTAGGAGGGGCCTAGTGAGCCAATTTTACTGACATAGTTAAACTCACAACAAAATCTTAGTAAAGTCAGCAAAAAATTTTGCAAAAAAAATTGATAATGTCAAAAAAATCGTGCTGGTAAAAATAAGAGAACTGATTTTAAGAAAAAAAAAATTAGTAAATTCAGCAACAGTTGTAGTAACACAATTGTAAATAACAAAATCTTGCTAAAACCATTAACAATTTTTGATGAATAATAGTAGAACTCAAACAATTTGTAAAAAAATATATTTGAGTTTATTTATTTGCTGAAAATTTAAACCTAGACTTTGTTTTTTCTGTCCGAAAAAAGTTTATAAAACTCTTTATAAAATATAAGAACCTGCAGATATCAACATTGTTGACATGATTTAATTGAAAGTTTAAAAATGTATAAAAATAATTATAAATTCAATAGAAATAAAATTATCTCAATTACTACCTGCTGCATATTTCTTTTGTTTTCGCTAATTTATAAATATTATATTTATTAGTAAGTTATAGAGAATAAAAATTGAGAAATTCCACTGAGCCAGCAAGATAGAATACTTAGTATTTTCGGTTGGCGCTACCCAACCTTGTCAATATCGATGCTCTTCTTCTCCCATTTCCGTCATTGCTTGTTGATGATTGTCTATTTTATATTGAGTGTAAGGAAACAAATTAACAAACTTGTAAACAACAACACAATTAGACTAACATCAACGAAATTTAACAATTTCTATTTATCCTCCATATTTTACAGTTTTTTGTTATGAACTTTAATTCTTAAAGTATCAAACAACACAGCTTATATGAAGCATTTAATATCAAATGTTTGTCTTAATCCATATTAAATCTACAACTTAATCTATGTTGATAGTTAATGAATAGACAATATTTTGAATTATATTTTGCACTGTATCCTTGTGTGTGAAGTAATGGAATTTTATGAATGTTATTTGATACTTTAAGAATTAAAGTTCATAACAAAAACTGTAAAATATAGAGGATAAATATAAATTGTTAAATTTCGTTGATGTTAGTCTAATTGTGTTGTTGTTTACAAGTTTGTTAATTTGTTTCCTTACACTCAATATAAATTAGACAATCATCAACAAGCAATGACCGCAAAGGGAGAAGAAGAGCATGGATATTGACAAGGTTGGGTAGCGCCAACCGAAAATACTAAGTATTCTATCCTGCTGGCTGAGTGGAATTTCTCAATTTTTATTCTCTATAACTTACTAATAAAATTTTCATGTTTCTTTACAATAAAAATAATTAAAAAAGAATATGATATGATCTTAAAATCCTACTATACTATTTACTTACAAAATAACAGATCAACAATTCATAAAATTTCATTATATTTATATTTACTTATACATTTTTAATTTACCTTTATAAAATCAAAATATTACATTTGGTTTAATTATAAATCGAAATTAATACAACATTTAATTTTTCTATATTCACATTTGCAGTGTAAATTTGTTAACTCTAAAATTGACATATCCCGGACTTTGAGTTATCTCGAAGAGAAATTAAAATATAAATGACTGAATTTTCATTGCATGACCATTTAGACAAAACCATATTTTATAGACAGTTTCCCCTGGGCCCCTCTAGCTACGGTCATGTGATAGAATTTTAGTTAAAATTTTGACAATACAAATAAGTAGTATAATGAATTGCAATGCACAAATTCAATACAAGACAGCAACAAGAGATTTTACTTAAACATTCCAAAGTCACTTTATTTACTTGTATAATAATTAAGATATGGCCTGTGAACCACAATAGATAATTTATTAATTATTGTCAACCAAAGTACAGCATCTTGTGTTAGAGATATGATTAAAAACCATGATGTTTTCTTACGTACTGAGAATACATTGCTTTGAGTTTGGATGATATTAACATAATTTTCTTAATATAATGGTATTTAAATTATGATTATTTTAACCTTAAAGAGATCATAGCCAACCAAAAATTGGAAACCCTAAAAATAAAATTTAAATTATCTTGTAGTTAAAGGACCCGAATCCATGTTTGTTTTATAGAAAGTAATCCCATCCCAGTAACTGTGCAAAAAATTCCTCTGGGCAAAAAACTTTTACACTTTTTGTGAAACTATTCACTCAAAAATTTTAAACTTGAAACCTGTAAAATTCATCAATGAAGTAAGGTGTAAAGTTATCCATGAGCCCCTATGGCTACACATTACTTTACACATTATTTGGTATCTGGGATCTAAAGTTTTATTGAAATAATGAATTAAGAAATTTTGTAAATTTTTTTACGAAAATTGGTATGGCCAAAGACCTATGGCCTCATAATATTTTTCTGTTTTTTTTTATGTTTCTTCCTTGACCTCTAGTATAAATTTTTGCAACCAAAGTCGAAATTGTTCAATGAATCTCCATGAATAATTAAAATTTTTTTAAAAAATTAAAAGTGAATTCTCACGAACTTTTTTTTTAGTTTCAATTCTTTGATTTTTGAGGTTTTAAAAATTATATATTAAATTTTTTTAAATTAACTTGTGACAAAGCTGAAAAGATATTATTACGGATCCATATATTTCGGCTGTTTAGAAGGGTTAATATAAAACAATATTTAAACCCATTTTAAGCCATAATTATATCTGCCCTAATATCTAGCTTGATCCGAAAAATTGCAGATAAAATTAGATCCACCAATATATTTGGTGATTTAGAAGGATCTAAATTGATCCACAAAAAATGGCAAATCAAATTAGATTTAGATGGATCTAAATTGACGCGAAAAATGGCAGATCAAATTAGATCCAGCAATATATTTAGACATTTAGAACGTTCAAATTGTATCAGTACACTCAAAATATTATGTGATTTACTGTTTATAGTTGAATAAAAAAGCTTTCCGTTCGATTTAAAAATACAGTAACGTACATTTATTCTTCAAAGAAATATCTATACTAACTCTTTTATACATTTTTCCGAAGTAATTTACTATCCCTTACCGATTCCTTTCAGTTTAATTTATTGTTTTCATTTGTTTGAAATTTAATAAAAATTTACTCACAAAACAAAAATTTATGGTTTATTTGTGTCCGTTACAGTTTTACAAATTTAAATTTTGTTTGCTGTCTGTTTCAAAAAAAAAAAAATCAAAAAATTCCATTTTTTTATTTAAATTGTTTGTATATATACAAAATTATTTCAATTCAAATTACAAGAACTTCATAAACACACACACATACACAAACAACTTCACACAAAAAGTGTCTATAAGACATACATACATTTATAGATTAAAAAATAAAGAAAAAATACAAAAATGGAAACAATTTCAAATATATAATTAAATAATTTATTTTTTAAGGAATTGGTAGGTGAAATTTTAACATTTCTTTTAACTGATTATATCGTTTGTTTTTGACGGATGTGTAAGTTGTTTAAACAACATTTAAAAATAAATAACAAAAGGCATTTGATTTAAATGAAAATTAAGTAAACCGGTTTTGATTGAAATATAATGTCTTTTAAATAGTATTTTCTATTATTTTAACTAACAAATATGTCTGCTTTATTTTCCATCGGCTTTAAGTTTACTGACAGTTCACCAAAAACAACAACGGTGTCGATGATTCTAAGAGCAGACCAAGTTGCTTCCGCACCCACTGTAATCTTGGCTCCAAGCGATATTAACTGATTTTCAGATCTGAAAAAAATGCTCGTGGGAAAGAGATTTGGTTCGATTGATGATTGACGAACCAGAGTTGTATTTTAAGGCCAAAGATAATTCACTCTTAAAATAAAGGTATCGAAATGTTTGAAAGGCGTTGGAGTGATTGTAAACATCCTCAAGGAGACTATGTTGTCCTTCAAGATTACCTTGTTTTATTAAAAATAAAATTTAAAATACTAATAACAATTTTAAATCTATTGTTATATCAATAATTTTTTGATTTTGCCAACGTTATAGGAACGTTGGCAGGCGTTTCGGTAAAGTTTAAAAAGTCCGTAGCATTCAAGATAACTTATAACACTTATAGTACCCATATGAAGACACCTCAATTTCCTCTGGTATTATTCAAGAAATGGGCATTAGTTAATTTTTTTTACAATTAAATAGTGTTTTGATAGTTCAAATTTACCTCATAGGACAGAAATTAAACAACAAAATAAATTTTAGAAATAATTTTTTTTAATAAAATTTAAGTGCTAAATTACAAAAGAGAAGTGCTAGTTTTAGCACCCAAAGTACTTAAATAGCATATCTGGTTCCAGATGTAGTTACATTAAACCAATTTTTGTGGAACTAGTTTTTAAATATATCCAGATGGAAAACGATTCAAATAATATCAAAAATAAAATTTTCTTCATTAACACGCCGGCTTAATAAGAAAAATATCTTACCGATGGATTAATGGTTAAATCAAGGAACGTATGAACCAGGATGTACAAAATGACATATTTTTATCTTCCAGCTTAGCCACGCTGCCATGATGGCTAAACTGGAAGCTAAAAATATGGCATTTTGTACATTCTGGTTTATACGGTCCTTGGTAAAATAACCTAAACCAAGAGTGTCCAAGCCCTATGCTCTTGATGCTCATTTGTTTTTGTAAATGCTCTTAGCTATTGGCTGTGTGTTTTAATACACATAGAGCACTCAGCAATAGCAATACGAAATACACAAACAACTTTGCCTTATTAGTTTTTTTGTCGTTCTTCACTGTATAACGCAAGTGCAAAGAAACAACACTTTCATATGCTTTGCTGGTAAACATTGACGACAGCGATCATCAATGTAGATTTTGTTTTTGTTTAACGTATGATATGAAATATTTTTTTTTTCTTATTTCTTTGTATGTATTGGTTTTTACAATAAAAAATATTGAATAAAAATTAGTTATTCTTTAAATGTATTGGTGTTTACTCTTCCATAAGGAACTTTTGGGCACCCCTGCCCTAAACATATTTTTTTTTATTTCTTTAGAGGAGAAGGGCAAATTTTAATATAATATAAAATACTTTGGATATAAAACTTCTCGGAGTAAAATTTTTAACTTATGCTGGCAATAATAAAATAAAAAGTGCATTCGTAAATTTTATCTGCAAAGTTTAAAATATTTTAATAAACTTTTTTTATATTCATCTAAAGAAATAAAAAAATTTGTATTAAAAAGGTCGAAGAAATTGAACTGAAATAAAAAAATGATTCAAGTCTTTTCTACATTAAGTCAACGCCATGATCCATAAAAAACATTTTTGCTTTCGAATTAAGTGTCATTAAAAAAGATCAGTCATGTGGTTTCAGCAAACATCTATTAAACGGTTTTGTTAATGGCTGTAAACAGTTAAGTTGTTAAATACAAAATGTAGTGTAAATTGTTTTAATGTTGCCAATATTGACAACATGTTTATAGAATACCATATCGATATAGAATAAAAATTTACCAATAAATAACAAGATTTAATACATGTAGTTAATTTAAAGATTATTTTTACAGAAAAATATTCCACCGCCTTTGAGAAGCCATAATATTTGTATTTTACGCTTACAAATATATCGGCCAGAAAAATTAATATTACCTTAAGCAATTACAGTTGCGCGCCTTATGAAAGCAGTGCAAAATAAAACTTAATTCTCTAAAATAAATGGAATGTAGTCGGATAATATCTCATATATTTTATTGCTTAACACGTTGACTGCCAAGGCCATTTTCAGAAAACTGGCAAAAAATGACATATTGATTTTTTCACATTATATTACTAAAAACTCTATTTCTAGATGAAAGGTATCATGAAAAAGCAAATATGATGATTATTTTAGGAGAAAAAGGACCTACGAATTATCTCGTAATTGGCTTCTGTGACAGAAATCCCTACGCAGAAGCCAAATACGAGTTAATTCGTAGGTCCTTTTTCTCCTAAAAAAACATCATGTTTGCTTCCTATAATATTTTGTTTTATAGTTATTATAATTTATTATAATTTTATTATTATTTTCATTCTTTTTAGATTCATAAACATTCTCTAAATTTATTGTTATAATTATCAAGAACCCAAAATGGATAAGAAAAGGTCACTGAATCAAAGTGAAATTGAGTACAACGCAAATCTAAGTGATTCAGAATATGACGGAATTTTCAGGGATGATAGTAACGACATTTGATTATACAAGTGGTAGTGAAGATGAACCTGAAGACGGGTCCGAACCTGATGATAATGACGATGATCTCCAAGCAACAACGTCAAATGAGAATGATGATTTGTGGACAGAAGTTCAACACAATCCTGATTTATTTCTTTTTGAAGAAAATGTTGGTGTGAAATTAGATACATCAAATTTTTCAGTACAAACGCTGGTGGATTTATTTTTTTCGGATGAGTTCCTTGCATTACTGGTAGAACAAACTAATTTATATGCTGCGCAAGAAACTGAGAAATTGGAAAATGGGAATCAAAATGCTGTAAAAAAATCCAAAAGGTTATCAAATTGGCAAGACGTAAATGCTGTAGAGATGAAAGTTTTTATTGCACTTTTATTGCAAATGGGACCTTGTACTTTTTCAACAATAGAACATTACTGGAGCACAAACAAGCTATATAATGTTAACTTTTGGCGCTCACATATGAGCCGAAATCGATTCCAGTTGCTACTTCGTTATTTTCATTTGGTTGATAACTCAAACGCATCTACCGACAGATTATACAAGGTGAGACCAATCCTAAATCATTTCAACAATGTTATGCGTGAAAACTTTGTACCAAGTAAAAATATTTGTATTGACGAATCCATGATGCTATGGCGGGGAAGATTGATTTTCCGCCAATACATAAAAAAGAAAAAACACAAATATGGCATCAAACTATATGAACTATGTGAGTCCGACGGTCTTGTAATAAAAATAAAAATTTACAGCGGAAAATCTGAGGAAACTACCAATAATCTAGGTCACACTGCTGACGTTGTTTTACATTTACTTGAGGACTATCTCGATAAAGGCTACGCGCTTTACATGGATAATTTTTATAATTCAGTTAGTCTTACAAAACTGTTATATACACGAAAAACTTATGTGTGTGGAACCCTGCGAAGTAACAGAAAAGGAAACCCCAAGGATGTGGTAAATCGTAAACTGAAAAAAGGGGAGTGTTTTTGGCAGCAAAATGGTCCTGTTTCTGTATGCAAATGGAAAGACAAACGAGAAGTTTTGAAAAAAAATAGAAGTCAAGAGCTCCATTATTTAGAGTGTTTACCACCAACGGAAAAAAAACAGCGTCCGACAAAGCCATGTCGTGTATGTACCCAAGCAAAAAACGCCGAGAAACGCGTTACTTCTGTCCAGCCTGTGAAGAGAAGCCAGCCCTTTGTGTGGAAAATTGTTTTAAAAACTACCACAAATAATAAAATATTACTTTATTTCTTCTATTTGAGTTAATTTTTCCATTATATTGAATGAATTTTTACATTATATTGAATGAATTTTTTCATAATTTTTTTTTTAATAAATGTTCAGCTTACGCAAGCCAAAACTAAATTTTTTTTCTTTTCCCAGAAGACATTTATCGATACTAGCACTGATATAATACGATTTTACTCGTATTATATCAGTAACTACACAAAAAGTGGCAATTTTAGATAGTACGAGATAACTCGTAGTTGGCTTCCTGGAAGGGAAATCAATCTACGAGTTATCTCGTAGTTGGCAGTCAACGTGTTAATTAGTAAGCTTTACTTCCGTGTGCAGTTTAATACAAATACTTGTACTTCTCAGTGACGTGACGTAAAAATAACAGCGCAAATTTTATGGAAATTTTATGGTAGTGTTTGGTTACTTATTGTATTTCCCACTGCTTTTAAAATCCACGCTACTGTATATTTCTAAAGAAAAGAAGATATGTTATTATAATACCTAATACGATATCATAATGTACATCAGGCATATGACTTTTTGTTTTTTTTGCAAAATTTTTACTTATCACCAAGTGATGATAAAAACCTCCCGCATTAATACCATTTTATATTGAGTTTATTACTTAAAAATGCTGCAAATGACATTTGACAACTTTTGGGCGTTTATTAAGAAACATTGGTACAATATAAATTTATTTAAATTAGTGGCCATCGTTAGCTATGACTTTTCCCCATCTTTCTTGTTCTATATGGATTTCGCGCCAGAAAAATTGCTAATTTTTATGATACATCGAACGAATCAAACCAAATGCGAATACCCTGTTCTAAGGTGAAGCGATTCCAGTGAGAGCGTTCTGCATCGATCGAAAGAAATTTTAGTCGTACAGGGCAAGCTCTGGACCATAAGGCGGGTGAGGCAAAACTTCCCAATCACTATTTTCTAAATAGTTTTTAACCGGTCTTACAACATGTGGTCGAGTGTTGGAATATTACGGCTTCATGTCTGGTCGCATATTTGTAGCGTTTTTCTGCCAATTATTGCTTCAAAAGAATCAATTGTGTTCGGTACAGATCCCCTGTGATCGTCTGGCCCTGTATTTGGTGGAACCTTGGCGCCATGTATATTCGGCTGGTTGGCCGGGCTTAAAATACGATTTCTTGCACCTTGTGTTGTCGTAATTTATTTTTCATCGTGAGTAACGATTCGATGCAAAAATGACTTCTTTCTATGGTGATGAAGTAGAATTTCGTACATTCAAAATCGTCCTTCAATGTCTCTCGGCTTCAGTTCGTGTGGTACCCAATTACATTGCTTTTGGATGAATCCTGCTACTTGTAAACGTTTTAAATTGCTACTTGCGTCACTCCCAATGATATCGCAAGTTCTTTTTAAGTTTGACAACAACATTCATTGAGTAATGCCTCCAAATTCATCATCTTCCAACTTTTTTGGCTGTCATAGCCGGCCTTTGTCTTTCGTGACAAAATCGATACTTCTAACCGCACAAACTATCTATGAAATCTATGAAATATATTCAGCATCAGATTCGGTAAACAATAGCATATTTTCATTAATGCAGAGTCCAATTTCCTCTTTTAAGGCTTGAGTCGTCGTCGGCTTATTCGCGTAAACCATCGACTTCAAAAAACCCCGAAGAAAAAATCTAATGGTGTTAAATCGCACGATCTAGGCGGCCAATTCTGATCTCCAAAACGCGAAATAACACGACCGGGAAATGACTGATGCAGCAATTGAATTGTTTCTCTGGCTGTATGGCATGTGGCGCCGTCTTGTTAGAACCACATGCCCACCACATTCATTTCTTCAATTCTAGGCAAGAAAAAACTGGTTATCATTTCACGATACCGAACACCATTGACTGTTTGCGCTTGACTTCCCTCATTTTCCTCCAGCCCAAAAACCACACCACACAGTGACACGTTGATGATGCATTTGAATCACTCGAGAATTTTCCTCACCCCAAAAGCGACAATTCTGCCTATTGACGAAGCCATCAAGATGAAAATGGGCCTCGTCACTGAAGATGATTTTATCGGCAAAATCAGCATTTTCATGTTGTCTCTCCAACACCCAATTAACGAACTCCCTTCGCTGTCCATGGTCAGCTGGCTTCAGTTCCTGAGTCAATTGAACTTTGTATGCATGAAGATGCAAATCTTTCGTCAAAATTCGCTTCAAAGTGGATTTGGAGACACCAATTTGCTGAGCTCGGTGTCGAATTGCGGTGGATGCAGTTTGAGCGACATCATCACGTACAGCTGCGACATTTTCGGTCGATCGACCTGGTCGATGGCGCGTTGTTGTCTTCACATCACTAACAGACCCAGTTTCGGCAAATTTATCCATTAATCTCTTTACAGTTGACTCTTTTGGAGCATTATTGTGACCCCAAATTGATCGCAATTTGCGAACTGTAGCCGCAAAACTTTCACCATTTTGGTAAAACAATTTCACAATGAGAATGCGTTGTTCACACGAACACTCCATTTTTACTAACCTCGTACCTTCTACTAGCAAACAATAACAATTGTTCAAATGTCAAACAATGACACTTCGAATGTTGCCAGATTTAAAAATTGCGTTCTTCTTGGGACACCCTTTATAATGAATTTTTTTTCGCGAATTAATAAAAATATGACTATATTGCTAACTTGAACAAGGCTTATGCGACAGCCATTCCGAAAACCGCGAATAAGTAACAGAATATTTATTAATATTGTATTTTTTTTCCCCCCTTTAACTTCACAAGTTGGAAGTTAGCAAGAAATCTTAAAAAGTTATAGCCCTAGTGATAAAAAATTTAAGCTTCTTATTTTAAAATCTCTTTATTATATAAACTTTTCCATTATGATTATTATATTGTATTATAATATAATAGTATATTATATTGTATCAGTTATCTTATTTTCTATTTATACTTCATTTTGCGAAGGTTGTTCTGCACTAATAATATTGCATTTGTTTCCATATCCAGTGATTCGTTTGCAGCAAAATGTAAATCTAATACATCTTTTTTTACATAGACAAATGCATTATTATCAGGGCGACCAGAAATATGTAGAATCAAAATTTGCATATTTTGCTTTTAAGAGCATCCCGGCAAAACTTAACATTACCAAATAATGTATAGGGTCCCATGCATTACTTTACAACTTACTTCACTGATGAAATTTACGGGCTATGAGGCCCAAGGTAATGCATTTACCCAAAACCATGAAGGTGATAAAGTAAGTATTTAATTATATCATTATGACAAGTAATGCGAAAGTAATGTGTATAAAATTAAATTTTCATAAAAAAAATATATTAGAAAAATGTGTGGCAAATATTTGATACTTTTTTAAATACAACGTGGTCATGATGAAAATCGGACCTGGGAACTCTTGTTGCCAGCCGAGAATTCTACCCCCACAGGTGTCGACGCATATCATATATAACTGATTTAAAAATAATTGCATCGAATAATATGAATTTATATATAATTAGATATAAAAATATATGCTTTGGTTGGATTATATTGGAGTTTTGTTCTGACCTTATAATATCTACACAGAGAAAACAGATTTATTGTTGTTGTTGAATAATTCTGTTACTACAAACAAACTTTTTAGTTGGCGAGAAATTCGGTTGTCACCATAAATGTGTTTTATTTTTGTAATTAATCCAATCTTATATAAATTTATATAATTTGATATTGGCATATATATGAATGCCAGCAAAAAAAAGCGATGTAGTTCAAAAAAATAATCATTTTTATTACACATAAATTAGTGACAATTGCTGATTTCTCTGACCTAATGCTGATTTTTTAGACAAACTCAACATACGCCCAGCAAAAAAAAAACCTTGCCAAATAATGGGTGACCTGGTAGAACTCAATGAAACAAGATTTCAGCACCAAAGATCCCGTATATGTTTACTGTGCAATCTAAATGAAATTGAAAACATTTTGCATTTTATGTGTAGATGCCTAATTCTACGGCATATATAATACAGATACTTCAAAAAGACTACCCTAACAGAACCAGAGTTAATAGACATTCTAAATAATGCTAAAAAATTCTTTTTTGAAATATCTCGTTATGCCATAGATGCGATTTGTAATAGAAAGATGTTATTTTTGAATTCAATTATTAATTCTTATGTAACATAAAGCATTAATTTAAAGATAACTGAAGAATAATAATCTTTATCCGACTGACGCAAAAAGTCATAGTCGTATGTTCCTTATTTTATTTAAATTCTTTTAAAAATTTTGTAATAGAAATAGTAAAATATAAATAAAGAACGACTAACTAACAAACAAATGGGTTTTAGAACGAGCAGTAGTTGAAGTTTGCATGCTAAGCTTATTATTTTACATGGGGATGTCATTGGAGGTAGCTAGTTACCTACAACCTTACAGTAGGGAGTAAAACAACTAGTTTATTTGCAAGGTTAAAATAAAGTTAGCTTGAAAGTAGTTAATTACAGGTTGCTTATAATACGTTACATAAGCGTTACATAATAATATTTTACATAAGCGGTGCAAAAAATGCATTATCAATAGGTACTGAAAGAATGGCTACAAATAATGGGTTTATAAGTCGTTACAGAACTGATAAAAAGGAAAAAAATGAATAACTACACCATTTCCAATTTAATTTCAGAAAATACCAACTATTTTCAGAAACTATTTTATGTCAGATATTTATAATTTCATTTCAGACATTAATATAATAATAACTGAAATTAAATTAATATATGTGATATATTGATAGCATCTGAAATGAAAATAACTTCTGAATTTAACTGATGAATCTGAAATTAAATTGAAAATTTCTTAAATTTTTATTTTCTAAAACTAAATTGATAATTTCTGCAAATAATTTATAATTTCTGATGTTAATTTGGAAATGGTGTAATATTGTATTAAGAAATTTTATATAAATATTTCATACAAATATAAGTAGATATGTTCTTGCTAAGTAGATATAGCTACATAAAAATTAAGAATGCATAAAAATGCTGCCAAGTCTTAGAAATTAACGGCTTTTTTCTCTTAAATGTAAACAAAAATATTTGTCATAAAAATAATTTAAAATTTTTTATTATGTGTTTTTAAGTAAAGGTAGGGAAGTCCCACGAAGTCCATATACGAAAAAAGCTTTCGTAAAAAGGCGGCCCCAAAAGTTCAAATTATATTTGTTTACAAAAAAAAAAAAGAAAAGTCCGGTAAAAAGGGATAGTCGTTTTCTTTACAAGTAGTAATAGATGTTGATATAAAAATCGAAAAAAAACAAACCTATTATATATTTTTGTATAAAATTTATTTTATATTTATAATAAAAAAAAAACTTTAACACAACATATGAACATATATTTTATTAAATTCACAAAAAAAAATTAACTTTCAGATTAATTCATTCAAAATTCTAATTCAAAATGGTATTAGAAAAATCCCATTTTCAAATCAAAAACTGTAAAAAATAGAAATATTTAAAATCATAAAACTATTTTTTAGAATGTTTAAATTTTTTTCTATTAATTTTTTATTTGCTTTTAATTTGAATTGATTTTTGATAACAATTTGAAAAAAAAAAATTAAATAACATGACATATCAATGGCTGTATTATTAGTAACTCATGATTTTTACTTTAGAAGTAATGCAGTGGGCAGAGGTAGGTCTTTATTGGTAATGCAAGAAGCAATGAGCTGCTATTACTAAATTTTTCCTGGGAAATGACATTATCTACGAGTTTAATTAATGAAAATTTCATATACTTTTATAAACACAAATATTTACCTTTTTCTTTAATATAATGTTACTCGTATATGAAATTGATTAGCTAAATTATTTAAAAAAAAAAAAATATATAGTGTCCGCCATCTAACGATTTTTTTTAAACTAGTGCTTATTTCGTGAATGGTAACACTTAGCTCATGTCTGATTTGACAGATAATTAGTTTTATCCTTCCGCTGAACGAATATGGTTGTGTATACGCTTGAACAATGCTGGGAAATATTGCGACATTACTTTGAAAATCATGGTAATGTTGCAGAATGTCATCTTTTCAATGTCATCTTTTCAGATGAAGCTCATTTTGATCTTGGCGGGAATGTAAACAAGCAAAATTGTCGCATTTGGCGCACAGAAAACCCGCATACATTGAAAAGCCGATGCACCCAAAACGAGTCACATTTTGGTGCGGATTTTGGTCCAGAGGCATAATTGGGCAATTTTTCTTCGAAAATGAGCGAGGAGTGGCCGTTACAGTCAATGGCGATCGTTATCGGGCCATGTTGAACGAATTTTTGTTCACAAAAATTGAAGAGGAAGATATTGGCAACATTTGGTTTCAACAGGACGGTGCTACGTGCCACACAGCCGAAGCTACACTCGATGTTTTGCGCCCTGTTTTTGAAGATCGCATTATCAGCCGCAGAGCTGATGTCGTTTGGCCACTTTGGAGCTGCGATTTGACACCGTTGGACTATTATTTGTGGGGTGCCGTCAATGATAAGTGTTACGCCGACAAGCCAGAGACAATTGACGCTTTAAAGGACAATATTCGTGAAGCCATTGGTGAAATACAGCTGTACACAATCGATAATGTGTTTAAAAATTGGTCCGGTCGTGTAGGCTACTGCATGGCCAGCCGAGGCAGCCATTTGAATGAAATTATTTTCCATTTTTAACCGGAAGGATTGTACTTTCAAATAAAAAATATATTTGAGAAAATATTCAGTAGTTTTTTTTTATAGCATTTTCAAAAAAAAAAAAAGTTATTTAGCAGACCCTATACTTATATAATTTCACAATTAATTTAATTTTCTATGTATATATATATGATAAAACCCTTAAGCCAGATTTTTTGAACGTGTATTAAACCTGGTTTAGTTAAACCGATAACAAATTTTATCAAATAACATACGAGTATACGGTTTTGTTTATTTTGATTTATGTTATTACTAAATATAACTTTAAATATACATTTAAGATACCAGGATTAACAAAAGTTTTCTTTCTTTTCAGTCGAACATTTTAAAGCTAAATGGTATTTTTAAAAGTGTTCCTAATTCGCAATGTTTAAATCACTTCTTTAGATCCATATTTTCACATATTAAAAAAAATGTGGCTTAACAACACACCCCAAACGCTAATTAAAAATATCATATTTATCTCAATGAAAAAGAATATTCAAAAATGCGATCATCTTTCATAGCCTTTTACATACTACTTTCAATAAAATGAAATTTTAGATATATGCACTACTTCCGTCCTATGAGAACCCCATGTTAAAATCATGTATGTTTCACTCCAATTTGAACTGCGTCTGTGTGTTGTTTTTTCTACATCTTTTTTTGCTGAGTATGCATCGGTCGAAATTTTTTTTTAATCTGGTAATTATAGTTTTATCTTTTCTTTTGCAATTAAAACAAATTTGGCAAAACGTAGTAAAATTATATTAAAAATAATATTAAAAATATTGGTTTTACAAAATCTTAAAATCTGATTATAAATTATTGTAGGCACTACATGCCTACAGTGGCAAAGGTGTTATGTTTAAAAACGTAATTTCTTAAAATTACATTTATAATACAAATTGAAAATGCTTCCAAAATAGTTTATTTCAAATAATGATAGTATAAACTATTTAAATTAAATATTTCGTAGCAATTTAAGAATTATTCGCAAATAATAAAAACGATGTTGATATCACTTTGTGTGTTTACAACTTCCAATACAAATCATATGCAATTAGATGATAAAAGCTATTAAATCGCTGATTTTCATAACTTTATGAAATATTTCAAAACAATCTGACTGTCAAATTTTGTAAACAGATTTTCGGTACGTATCATATCTATAATTTTTTTTTTTTTAAATTAAAGATTTACAAATTTGTTATAAAATTTATACAAACAGCTGTATGTATGTAAATAAGTGTAAGTGCTTCACAGTTTAAGAAATAAAATTTTTATTTTTAAATAGAACTGATTGCTAAAAATTTCGAAAAACTTAGCACTTCAATGATATGTACTGGTCCTGTAATGCTTTTACCTTCAGCGGTATTTGTCGATCCTCATTTCATCAGTTACGGGAGAAGTAAAGGGTGTCCCAAGAAGAACGCAATTTTTAAATCTGGCAACATTCGAAGTGTCATTGTTTGACATTTGAACAATTGGTGAAAGTTTTGCGGCTACAGTTCGCAAATTGCGATCAATTTGGGGTCACAATAATGCTCCAAAAGAGTCAACTGTAAAGAGATTAATGGATAAATTTGCCGAAACTGGGTCTGTTAGTGATGTAAAGACAACAACGCGCCATCGACCATGTCGATCGACCGAAAATGTCACAGCTGTACGTGATGATGTCGCTCAAACTCCATCCACCTCAATTCGACACCGAGCTCAGCAAATTCACTTTGCAGCGAATTTTGACGAAAGATTTGCATCTTCATGCATACAAAGTTCAATTGACTCAGGAACTGAAGCCAGCTGACCATGGACAGCGAAGGGAGTTCGTTAATTGGGTATTGGAGAGACAACATGAAAATGCTGATTTTGCCGATAAAATCATCTTCAGTGACGAGGCCCATTTTCTTCTTGATGGCTTCGTCAATAGGCAGAATTGTCGCATTTGGGGTGAGGAAAATCCTCGAGTGATCCACGAGAAGCAAATGCATCCTCAACGTGTCACTGTGTGGTGTGGTTTTTGGGCTGGAGGTATCGTGAAATGATAACCAGTTTTTTCTTGCCTAGAATTGAAGAAATGAATGTGGAGGGCATGCGGTTCCAACAAGACGGCGCCACATGTCATACAGCCAGAGAAACAATTCAATTGCTGCATCAGTCATTTCCCGGTCGTGTTATTTCGCGTTTTGGAGATCAGAATTGGCCGCCCAGATCGTGCGATTTAACACCATTAGATTTTTTTCTTTGGGGTTTTTTGAAGTCGATGGTTTACGCGAATAAGCCGACCACGACTCAAGCCTTAAAAGAGGAAATTGGACGCTGCATTAATGAAATACCGCAGCATTCATGCAAAACGGTCATTGAAAATTTGATTAAAAGATCGCGTGCATGCCAGCAAAGCCGCGGCGGCCATCTACACGATATATTGTTCCATACATAACCTCATTCTGTCTACTTTACGATATAATAAAGTTTCACGATTTTTTTTTTAAATATCTGTGTTTTATTTAAAATTTAGTGCGTTCTTCTCGGGACACCCTATACTTTCAAACCGATCATGCTCCCAACAGTCACCGGGCAGGTCAAAGAATAGGTACTTTCTTCTTATCTTCTTCAGCCACGGATTAGATCCGTTTATACCATCCCTGGTTTCAGGCTACGAAATAGATCCAACCAGGCCGGTTCTGTTGTCACTGGTCACGGGACAGATGTTCGAAATTCAACTGACATAACGGGAACACATATATATTGGCACATTGTGTAGTTAAAACAGCAAATCAAAACAATGAAGTATTAAAAATTTTGCTTATTTGCAGGAATGGAAATGTCTTTAATAATTTTCTAATATTTTAAACCGTTTTAATTTAAAAATTTGTCTACAACAAAATTTCCAAAAAAAAAGCTCACCGTCAATATTTCCCCTTTCAGCTCAATAGTAACCACGAAAAAATCACAAACGATTTTCCGAATATAGTATTTCAATTAGTTATAAAAAAAAACTGATTTTGTAATTAAAAAAAAAAAATGGAAAAATAGAAGTTCAAAAAAATATTAATAAATAAATCAAAAAACAAATAAATATTTTAAATGAAACAAAATATCATTTGAAATTAAAAAAAATCTATTTGTGATTAAAAAAATATCAAAGAAATTTAAAATTACCAATGAATTTAAAAGATTATCAATTAAAATTTAAAAAATAAAACATAAAATAAAATTAAATTAAATAATAATAAATGCATTTATTAATATATGTAAAGCATACATCACGTGCTCAGGCTAACGGTATCAAAATTAAACCCACATTACAATCGACTTAGAATCACGTTTTAAGTCAATTTGACAATGTCAGAACGTCTGTCTGTCCGTGTGTCTATGTAAACAGGTATCAAATATAAAAATGCTTTGATGAAATTTGGCACCTAAGCTTCTATTGCTCCGAGGATAAACGCTATTGAATTTGCTTAATCGGTACATATTCACCTACCATGGAAAAGTTTTTCTGAATTGGACTTAAATGATATTTAGACACACATTCTTAGAACTAAGTGTAATGATATTTGAATGAAATTTGGCTTATAAGTTTTTTACCCTTATATTTTCTGCCGTCATCATAAAAAAAGGATCAGAACTTTTTACGGAATTTTATGCTAGACCCTGGGTATCATGTAGTCGCCATTCTCGATTTTAATATTTTTTGAATTCGAGATAATGTTTTTTTAAATTCCAAATGATATTTTGAACTTCAAACAGTATTTTTTGCTTCACCGAATTGAAAAGTTTACTTTGGTTGTGACAACCAATAAATTCGGGTAACACAACCAAATTTAAATGTAATTACTAAATATGTTGGGTGTTGCAACTAAAATTAAGTTGTACAAACTGAATTTTGTTGTGGAAACCAATGTTCATTTGCATCAACCGATCTTTGGCGTAGTAACCGAATTTCAGTTGGAAACTGACAAAATTTTCTCTGTGCGTATAATTGATATTTCTAAAAATGCAAATTCTATATTTTAAAATTTATTTGTTTCAGAGCTCAAGCGTGGTCGATCTTCCCTCCCCAATCAAATTCGTGAAGATCGTCCAAACACAACTGTGTTTCTGGAAAACATCAATGATGTGCGGGCTATGTTTGACATCACATGTATTATGTACAGCAATAGGTTATAGTCAAAAAATCAAGTTATTGGTTTATAAAAAGTTTCTAACCATCAATCACCACCATCATTTTTATAGGGAATATTTTATAATTTCATAATTGCCACTTTCTATTTTATAACATGATTGGCTGTAACCATATTGTGGTAACAAAAATTCTGACTATGATAATTATGGTAGCATAGAATGCTGACAACAATCAATGAATATAAATCAAATAAATCATGACTTTTACATTTACAGTCATAATACTGTATTGTTTTTATAAAAAAGATTTTATCAGTTCAATCACCCCCTGGGGTGGTTTATTTGCGAAAACGCCTTATAAATATAACATTATAATTTACACTAATAAATTTATTGTCGAAAAAGTTCATTGTTCAAAATCTTCTATAGGGCAATTCCAGCTCAAACCGCACAGCATTCGGATTCGTCATCTCCGATTTAAATGAAACTCGCCACAATTATTGTAAACGGTAGTGTTTATCAAATCATTAACCTTTTGACCCGAAACCCTTTCGAAATATGACGTCATGAAAATTGTGAAAACTTCAAAATAACGAAAAAGTGTCCATACATAGTTGCCCATAACTTCTAAACTATACAACCTACAATTTTCCTATTGGTACTATTTTAAAGGTGAAAACATTACCTTCATTGCTTACTACCCAGTTTTTCTTTATACCTCAAGAACCAAATTTGTCTCCACCTTAAAATGAAGAGAGGCCTTGGTTTTTAACATATATTTTTTCAGAATTTTAAGAAAATTTGGATTTTGAGATATGGGTCTTTGAATATTAAAGTTAAAAATCTTTTCTTTGAACTATTTATACAAAAAAATATTTAGGACCATTTTGAAGGTAAAATCATTAAATTCGGAAATGATAAATCCGAAAATAACAGTTTTCTGTCCGGTTTGACATGGAATGGCAATATATAAAGATTAAATATTTTTTGTGGAAAAAGTACTCAGAATATTAATAAAATATTTTAAAAGAAAAAGTCTGTAGGACCTAAGAGTTGTTTTGAACAAAAAGGTTTTTTATACAAAATACTAAATTTTAAGAAATTTTTTCTGATAGAAACATTTTAAGATTCTATGAAAGTAAAATTCTTAGATCCTGCCAACTGTTTCTTAGATAAAAATTCATATATTCTTAGAAAAAACCTAAATTCTAAAATTTCTTACATTCGGATTAATTTTGATCATCAAAAAATCTTAGATTCTAAGAAACGTTCTTAGATTCAGAGGACTTTTTGTAAAAAAAAAAAATTCGGAGACTCTAAAGAATGTCTAAAAAAATCATAAAAATGTCCTTAGATTAAAAAAAGTCCTTAGGATTAGGAACAATTTTTTTTAAGTATTTTTCTTTAAAAAAAACCATATAATCGAAGAATTTGTCTTGAAAAAGTCCCTAATGTCAAATTTTTTATTTAGGAAAACATTTCTTAAAGAAATTTAAAGAACTTTTTCATAGTTTCGAATTATAGTAAAACTATAATATGGCCCCAATTGTGGTTAATTTTTGATCATAATATGGTAACAATATTATAGTACGATTATGCTTGGCACGATCATAATCCCAAAAACTTATGGTTTTGCAAAAACTATCGGAATAACCCTCTTAGCATGATTCTGCCTAAAGCCAAGTACCCATTCCTAACTTTCATTGTTTTGTCATTTACGAAAACTTGCTTTGTCCTTATTTCATCCTTTCTATTGTTTTTGTTTGTTTTTTTTTTTAACCATCTTATTGTTAGTTATAATTTAACCATATCGTTGTCTTTATAACATTGTATCATTATAATCATTTATTTATTATTTGTTTTATATTGTTGTTATTTCCACTTGATAAAATTAATGGACCTTTTCAAATGTTTTTATAGTTTTGCTATTCTCTTTGTTTTGCAGTTTAATAATATTTATAATTGCAAATACTCTTGGCTTTGTTGTTTTCAATTAAAATGCAAAAATAGGTATTAAATAATATTGTACATGAAATTGGATCTGATAAAATGTTATTGTCCATACTATAATTTACTGTGAGTAACAATGAAAATAAAGTATATTTTAATTGCTAAATCATAAACTTTGTACATATTTGTATATCAATTAAGAAAGCAATATAATATTAAGAGGTTTTTGCAAATTTTGTTACTCAAACTCTTAATATGTTTCGTATCAGTATGATTAGATTTTGTGAAAAAAAGTGAAATTTATAAAAAAAAATTAACAATTAGGTCGTTCACAATAGGTGATATATGTACCAGAGAACTGCAACTGCTGATGGCAAAACGTTCATACGCAATCAATACAAGAATAAATATGTGTTTGCGTTCAAACGCTGAATATTCTCCAATACAAATATTCGTTGATGATTTTAAATCAATCAAACCACGTGCAACTTGTTGTGTCTCTGATTTAATCATCGGTCGTTTTCATACCATTAATTTTATTCGTGTCCGTTCGGGTCTTCAATAATTATTTTGATGTAGAATAAATCAGAAAAAACAAAAAACTAGTCGAGTGTGTGTATTCATAATTAAAACACATTTCATAAATGGTATAGTGTACATTAGGGTGGACTTTAAAGCCGGTTTTTAGAATTTTCATTAGTAATACCAAAAATATAGTTCTTTGTGAAAAAAAAAAAAAATCGGAAAAAAATTAAGGTTGATATCTCAGGCTCGCCCAATGCAATTAAAGTTAAATATTGCCTAAAAATCTTTTTTTCACCTATTTTGATTGGAAATTTAATTCTCTTCAAAAAAACGTTAAATGTTAAAATCTCCTAAAATTAATAGTTGTTTATACAGGTTGGTTGAAAAGTTCCTGCGCTCGAAATGAAAGAATACTGTTTTTGTTACGAAATATATTTTTTTATTCAATATAATCTTCTAGAAGCTCAACAGACTTATTCCAATGATCTTCCAATAATTTTATCCCATCCTTATAATGGTTTTCCGGAAGCTCTGTAAAATAACCGTCTACGGCTGCTATGGCCTCTTCATTCGACGAAAAATGCTTTCAACGAAGGAATTGTTTGAGATTTCTGAAGAGATAGTAGTCACTGGGAGCCAAATCTGGTGAATACGGTGGATGTTCAAGCAATTCGTACTTTAATTCTTTGAATTTAGCCATCGTCAAAACATTTTTGTGAGCAGGTGCATTGTCTTGATGAAAAAGGATTTTTTTCTTCTTTAAACCAGGTCTTTTCTCACGAATTTTTTGATCCAGCTGATCCAAAAGGCTGCAATAATATTCAGAGTTGATTGCTTTACCTTTCTGAAGATAATCAATCAACAAAATTCCTTTTGCATCCCAAAAAACTGATGCCATAACCTTCTTTGCTGATCGTTGTGACTTCACCTGCTTTGGAGCTGAGCAACCAGCTTCAGTCCACTGTAAACGTTCTTGTTTCAATTTAGGATCATGGTGGTAGATTCAAGTCGCATCCATAGTTATAAAACGACACAAGAAGTCGGTTTTATTCGGCTTAAAACGCTCCAAATTACGCTGAGAAATTTCTTTTCGATCCAGTTTTTGTTGAATTGTTAATGTGTGCGGCACTAACTTTCCAAACAGTTTTTTCATCTGTAATTCTTCATGTCAAATATGGAGCACTCGTTCGTCTGAGATGCCTATGGCATTAGCAATTTCACGCTTAGTCAAACTTGGATCCTCACTAACCATATTATGTATCCTCACTAACCATATTATCAACGGTGCGTTTTGAAGGTGAGGACTCCTTGTACACTTCTACCAATTGTTCATAAATTTTCTTTGCTTTTAAACCCTTCAAAACAAAGAATCTAATGACTGCACGATATTCAATTTTTTCCATATTAAAAAAAATCAATGACACGTCAACTTCGAATGGCTTGTAAACAAAGCAAGAATTGACAGAATGACCAAGAAAAGTTTGGAGCTAGCAGTGCCATCTCTTGGTGAGCGCAGGAACTTTTCAACCAACCTGTATTAACGCTTTTTGAGGATGAAAATGATTTTGAACATATTAATTTTATAGTACATTCGTTTCTCTAAAAAATTGTTCTTTGGTAAAAACGTGAAATTTATAGTTATTAAAAACAGAAGTTTTCTTTTAAAAATTCTAATTTTTACTATATTTTCGCTTTATCCATATATAAAATCGTATAATGTTGTTGACAATACTTACGACAATAGTATATTATTCAAAATCATTTTTCATCCTCAAAACGATACAATATAATAAAAAATATTTCTTTTACCAAAATTGCCATTATCTTAGTAACTATCAACTTAAGGAGATTTTACCATTAAACTTAACTATTTATTCGTTTTTAGATAATTAGATTTCCAATCAAAAAAGGTGAAAAAAAATTTAAATAATATTTAACTTTAACCGGATTGGGCGGCCTGAGATTTTTTTTTCAAAAAAAAAGTTTTGTTTTTTCAGAGAGAACAATATTTTTGGTATTACTTATAAACATTCTAAAAAAGCGGATTTTAGGGCCACCCTAATGTGCACTTTACGATTTATGAAATGTGTTTCTACAAAACCCCTTTTTTTATATGGAACTATTTTGTTTTAATTATGAATACACACATACGCGTTATTTGTTTATTTTTATTTTTTTTTTGATTTTTTCAAAGCTGAGTTGTCATTAAGTCATTAAATGTGAATAAAACAGTCATCTAGACTGAAACTGATCCGAACTATGCGTTCAACAACATTATCTTGAATTTAATCTACACTGAATTTTGTTGAGTGATTAAATCTGAACAAGAATTTTAGTGTATGATTAAATCAAGGAAACAGTTGATTTTGCAGTTCTCTCATATGTACTTCATCTGGAGGATTTTGTAAACATGTTATATGGACATAAAATATGCGCAATTTTAAGCTTAAAAAATACATATCCAAAATAAATGCTTTGTAAAGGTTTTGTAAATTAGAAGAACAAAAATGAAAAATTAAAAATTTATAATTTTTTTTTTTAACAAGAATTAGTTTTAAAAAGCAATAAAACATTTAATTCTGTTTTACTTAATATTTTTATACCCCCCACTATAAACGAGAGTTTCAATTAAGCATCAAACATCATTAAAAATATTATTAATATTTTATTATATTTTTTTGTACATTTTTCATATCCTTTTATTTAAAAATTTCAAAACTTTGAAATATATGTATATCAGATAATTTTAAGGAGGTACATACGTACATACTGCAGTACATACTTCTGATAATAATACAATTGGATAATCTGAGATCCATTGCCGATATCGATTTACAAGGATTTTATATTGATAAAATATAGATTTCCCCTTTAGTGAGTGAAAGCTAAACCGACATATCTCTTAATATCTAAGATATCCACCATGTTCTAGAAACTGAAAGTTTTAATTAGATATTGGAAACGATATACATTTATATAGTTAACTTTTTAGTCATCAAAATATTTTTTAGGTTGTAATTGTAACACAAAATTACTATAGTACCAACGAAAAAAAAAATTGACAAAAAAAGTTTCTAAATAAAAAAAAAAAAATAATAAAAAGGCGATCATTTGTGAGTAATACTGAATGCGTCAAAGGAGAAGTCTCAAATAGTACCACAGAAAGTACCAAATTTTTAGTCCCTGTTCCCCACAGAGTTTTTGTCACAAATAGTGTAAAGAAAGAATATAGAGTGAAAAAAATTTTGAGGTGAATAAAAAATATTATTCACCTCTAAGTGTGTGGTGAAAAATATGAGTAAATATTTTATTTACTACACACTATACTAAAATACACCGATTTGATTGGAAAACTTAGAGGCGGCTTTAAATTTTTAAGCATAACGTTTCAAGCATGAGATCGACTTTTTTCAATTTCAATACAATACATTCATAAGGGATGTCCACTGATCGACGTAATGGACCTCCATCGGCCTTGTATCTTCGCGCCTTGATCGCCACTTTAACATACAGACGGAGATTGCTAGATAAACTTTAAATTAGGATCATGAATATTTATACTTGATTGGGTTAAATAAAGTTATGTTTGGTAATTTAAGTTGGTTTATTTTTTTGCAAGACCCACATTTGACAGTTTATCTCCATTGAAATTTTTCACCACACTTTTGTCGCTAAGATCAAAACATAAAAGCCTTTGGTATACCAAATTTAAATAACAAAACATTCTTGAAGCTATATACATATACCAACTATTTATATATACCAATTGTTCTTTTGTATTTTATGAATAAAAAAAACCATCTGTACAGTCAATAAAGTTCTTAAAAATCAAAGTATTATAATTCTTATATTTTCCATTAGAAACCATAGTTAAAATCAACAAACAGAATCTTTCATAATAATTCCTTTGTTTAAATGTAATAATACGTTTGAAATAAAAAACACAATTGCTAAAATGAAAAAAAAAAATGAAACATACACACAAAAGGAGAACAATCATCAGAAAATCTTTTCTTAACAATGCAAATATTTATACAAAATTTTTAAAATTGATAGAACCCTTTTTTTATTTTTAATATTAAATTGCAAAAAAAGAAAAAAATATAGTTTCCAACAGAAAAACGGGAATACAGAAAATCTCAAATTGAGTCTCAAGTTAAGTTGCTAAAAATGTCTGGTAACAATCAAATAACACGTGATTTTAAGAATCAAAACGTGTTAGAAAATAAAATAAATACGAAAAGAACATTTCCATGTACATAATAAATATTTAATATACTAGAAGTGTTATCACTTTAAAGAAATAATAAAAAAACAGGGATTTTCTTTTATGTTTGACGAAAAAATTGAAATACAAATTTTGAAAGAAATAAAAAATAAAATAGTATGTGTTGAAAAAGTCGTAAGCGGAATAAGCTGTATTTTAATGCTAAGCAAAGATTTAAAAGGATGTAAAAATGGTTGAAGAAATAACAACCAATGACAATGTGATGACATCTTATCTCACGTTAAATACACGCTTTTGCCTTTGATTTCAAATAAATGTAAATGTGAGTGTATGTGTGCTCATTTTGCATACAGAGTTACACAAATTAAAGGATAACACTGATAAAACGATTTTATTCAGTTTTATTGACAACCACATACGTGAGGTAATTTATAATTTGACACAGTTGTAGAATTTTTGAAAAAGATTTTTTGTTTTTAAAATTATTTCTAAAATAGGCAGTTGTGATTCCACAAAAAAAATAATAGACTCAAAAAAAAAAAATTACCAAATATTAGGTAATTTAACTAAATTTTAAGAAATATGGGAATGATCTGGCTCTAAAGAAATGTTAATTTAAATCAAGTATATACTATTTTTTTTTTTTTTAATTAAGTAAATTTCGTTTTTACCTAAATTTAGTAAAAATTTCTCATCACCAAATAAATTTTTCTTAAATTTTAAGACGACTGAACTTGTGCCAATGCAAAATAAACTTTATTTACACTTTATAAATTATACTTATAATAAGTACATTCAAAATAAACACACTAAAATTTTTTTTATAAATATTTATTAATTTGTAATTTTCATTAAGAGCAAATTTTTAAATATATTTTAGTTTGCCTAAATTTCATTATTGTTTTATATTTTATATATTCGTTTATGAATATACATATTTTTAATGAAATTTATTACTTAAAATTTGATGAACTAAACTAAATTAGTTATACATAATAAACTATAAACCACATGAGAGCTGTATAGGTTAAAATATTCTAAAACTTTTTAAGAATGCCAAATAAAATATTTCTTTCAATTGGCAGTCAACATACTTGACTTATATATGTTAAAATGTTTTAAATAAATTTAAAGTAGTGCCATCGCATGTAAAAATCGAAGTATATGTGAACATACATGATCATACATGGGCTTGTATATGATTTTATATGGGCATACATGGTCGTATATGTCCATGCATGGTACATTTTATGACCATATACCTTCGGATCCAAAATTTAAGGGTATATATCCGTATATGGCTATATATAATCATATATTCTCATTTATTGTTTACGTATGCCCATATATGAACATATATGACCATATACCCTCAAATTTCGGACCCGAAAATATATGACCATATAAGAGACATATATGACCAGGTATGCTCATATATGATCATATACAACCTCATGTATGTTCATATATATTCCGATATTTACATGGGATATTTAGATTTTGTCATTTCATGCAATTTTAAATTTTCTTAAATTTTAATTTATAAATTCTTAACAATTTTGATTTTTTAATAACCAGAAATGAATTCCTTAACGCGTATTAACTCAAATTAAAAAAGAAAAATTATGCAAAAAGCTTTACTATTTTTAAGTAAATGAAAATTCTTCGTGTTCATTGTTCAGTATTTTTTTTTAGCATTTTTATTAATTTTAAGAATAAGCTCATATATTCTTCTGAGTGTTAAAGTGGGAGTATCACAAATTTTCAAAATATTATATATTTACCCAGAGTCGTGAAAAATAAAAGCGGACGAAAAATGGAAAATGACGACTTTATGTATTTGAGAACTCTTTAATGCTAATAAGTACAATTCTGAATATTATTTCTATTTTAACAATAAGTTATGTTGAAGCTTCCCGAAACTTATCAATCAACCGACGTTTTATGTAATAACTACTTAGCTACCAAAAATATATTCGTACGAGTAGTATTTGAAAAATTACATAAAAGTTGGTAACATTATTGTCGCTAAACGTGATGTGCATTTTAAAATGGACTAAAGGACGTTTAACACTTAAATTTTCTTAAGTCTAAAAATTTTGAAAAAAAAAAAACTTTAAAAGTAAATCTTTTTACAACGTCAGTAAACAATCTTCATGCATATATTTTTTTGTACACTTATCGATTTGTATTTTTAATATTTTACAGATCAACCAATATTTTGCAATATATTTGCATAAGTACAGGGTAAAAAACTCATAATTTCAAATTCAAAAAATATTAAAATTATACTAATAAACTATTTTTGCAAGTATAAAACGAAATATGCTTAAACAGTAGAAATAACACTTAAATTAATGATTTAGGTTTAGTATCCAGCAAAACCAAACTTTACCAAATAATGTGTAAAGTAATGTGTAGCCCTAGGGGCTCATGGATTACTTTACACCTTACTTCACTGATGAATTTTACAGGCGATGAGCCTCAAAGTAATGTATATACCCATTACTTTAGAGGTGATAATGTAAGGGGTTACTTATATGGTTACGAGAATGGAAAAAGTAATGTGTCTAAAAGTAGATTTTTAAATAAGAGGAATTTTTATTAAAAAAATTATTACAAATATTTTAAACGTTATTAAAAACAAGAAAAAGCGGCTAAATTCGGCTATGCCGAATCTTATATACCCTTCAACATGGTTCGGAAAAAGTGAAGCTTATATATAGACATATATGGAATGGACAGATTTATATACGGACACCTTTAAGAGGAAATTAACCATTTAGTTTGGTGATAAAACTTTGACTCGGGAAGATTTATGGTTCCAGAAAATATGTATTTAAAAAAAATTTATGTTTTGGGCATAACTTTTTTGTATCTGAACCGATATTTCGGAGTTTTTTTTCGATCTTTTGCTATATAAGACGTATCATATTAAAGCTCTAAAATAAAATATGTGACTTGCTTTACGAAAAGGGACCACTGCGCCGAAAAGAAGTTATTGAGAAAAACGCGTTTAAAAAAAGCGCTTCGTTTTTCTGTGTTTTGCGCATGGTTATGCAACTCTTTCTTCAACCTGATCATCTGGCGATGTATTTCGACTCTCTGGTACTTTGTAGGATGTTCACTATGCAGTGTTGCCTCTATGAAAAATATTTCTAACAGTTAAAAACCTGTTTTTGCTAATTTTCTTTTCAAAATTACTAGAGCTGTTTTATTCCTTATCAAATTATCAATGGTTTGGATTTAAGCCGATAGAATTGAATCTATTATTTATTATTATTTATCGGTAGCAAAAGTGGAAAAACTCCCTAAGAAAACAGCTGCAGTTGAAATAGCTCAAGCTGATGTAAAAACCAGAAACAAAGACGGAGATAAACAATCTATAAAGAAACGTGATACAATGGTAAATAAATCGGAGATGAAAATAACAAAAAAAAAAAAAACTGGAAGAAATTCCTAAAAAAAATCAGACAAAGGTTAAAAGCAGCAAAATACAGAAGAACCATCAAAAAAGCGTGTTAGGAGTAAAAAGAGTAAAATTTTGATATTTTTGTAATTTTGTACCTTTGATATTGAACTTTTTTAAATTTCAAGTATTTATACATATATTATCTGTTTATATCACATATTTAAATTTTTTCATTAATTATGTTCATCTTTACAGGTGATTTGTAAAAAACCTAAAAGACATAGAAACTTGCGGTTTGCGGCATTTGAAAGAGCTTTTTTTTCCTATAAGAATCACTCGAAAAGTGAAAAAAAAAATTTTCGGCGCAGAAATAAAATAGTATATGAGAAATAAAATAATATATGAGAAATAAAATGGTTTAAAAATCTGTTTATAAATTCTTTTGTTTGTAGTAGAGGGTTTTTATAAAAATGTTGATGTTTTTAGCCTATTTATAGATTATTTAATTATTAATTTAAAACTTTATTTAAACTAATTATTTAATGTTAAAAAAACAAAAAAAAAGTTTTAAGAAAATATAAACAAATTTTACAAAAAAAAAAAAAAGTTAAATAGACGGGGAATCGAACCCGCGCCTAAGAGAAAAAAAGTATTTGTGACATAGCGGCTAGACAACTGACCTATTGAAGCACACACAAAATCATCGTTAATAAAAATTTTTTGTTCATTAGAGATTTGTTTGGTTTTTATTTAAATGACAAATCTTTGTATGTGTTTGTTGTTTGTGTATAAAAGGTGGAGGCGAAGGAAAAGAATTTCAACAAATGGATGTGTTTGTTATGCGTAAAATTCTACATACATATTAAACAAAGGGATTTTACGGAAAAAATTAGAGGTAGTCCTGTTTTTTTGCTAATATCTTAGTCATTTATTAACCGATCTGTCTGATTTTCAATAGCAAACAGAAATGGATCACATCTAATCGAAATATATAACAATCAAGTCCTCATCATGTCTGGGTTCTTCGGAAAACCTATTTCAACACACAGACGGACAGACGCACAGACGGACAGACGGACATCGTCAAATCAACTTCGCTCTTCATAAGGACCCAGAATATATATACTTTATAGGGTCTAAGATCAATATTGTAGAAATTACAAATGGAATGACAAACTTATATATACCCTTCCACCTGTGGTGAAGGGTATAATAATGTGGTCATGATGGAAACTCTGGTTGCCAGCCAAGAACTCTACCCACTGAGCAATCGACGCATATAGTATTTGATTGCTTTAAACTTAAATGAATTGTTGCGCTTCCCTTTTTCGCTAGTGTTGCCAAAACAAAGTAATGTATCTAAAAATAGATTTTCAAAAATATTTAAATTTTTATTTTATAATCATATATTACGTAATTATAAATTATTTATAAATCATATATTACGTAATCAATAATCAGTAACTTATTACTTTATGCTTGCAAATAATGAAAAAGGAAACGAGCTATCATTACAAGGTAACGGATGAGAATATCGCACCCATTACCAAAGTTTTGCTGTATAACGATCCCAATATAGTGCGGAGGTGTTCTCTGAACACCCTAAAAATATTTTTCTAAATTTAACATTTTTATAATTTTTTTATGTTTTAAATTATTTAAGCGCTTTAGTCATTAAATGTATTTGTTTATATTAGGTATATCGTGTACAATAAAACAAGTTTTAAGTTTATGAAATCTTAACATTTCAATTTTTTTTACTAAAAATGTATTATTTCATGTTAGTTCCAATATTTTAACTTATTTAAATCAAAAATGTTAACTTTAACATACGTTGACGTAATGTAGCCTAACGTAACGGAGCAGAAAATGTGAAGTTTTAAATAAACGGAGACGTATGAGCTGTTGTTGACCTTTTTATATAAACAGTCATGAAGAAGAAAAAATTTTTGTTTTTTTTTTTTTTTTTGTATTTCAAAGCGTTTTTAAGACAATTAAAAAAAAAAAATAAAAAGTACAAAAATGGATATAAAATTGTACCAACAAGATTAATTTCTCGTCATTGATGTTTATTTTTATGGAAATTTTATATTTTTTTTCTTTTAGTATTCCCGCCTTTTAAGTTTTTACTAAATATGTCAGCTGTTTTGAGCTGCCAGGTAAATGCGGGAGAAAAAAAATCAAAATTCAACAGATTCGTCTGCCACGACTCGTTACGTTTACGATGGCTAAGTGCTTGTATGTGTTTTCTATAGATGGATCGAATCAGCTGGTTTGTTACGTCTATGTATGGCTAATTTTAGCTTAAGAAAATTGTAACCAGTTTAGTAAATATTGCATAACTAATTTAGTTTAGTCCATTAATTTTTGAGGTAATAATAATATGAAATTGTACTAAAATATACAAAATTGCGTGGACAATTTAGAGGTACCTCCAGATTTTTATTCATAACTTTTTCACCACAACACCGATTTTGATCATTTTAAAAACCAAACTGCTCGGAAGCATAATGAACCATTTGGTAATTTTATAATTTTTTTTTGATTTCTGTCGTTGGAAAATTTTTGATTATTTTGTGATATCAAGAAGTAAAGTTAACAAAGATTCTTCCTTATTTTAATGCATAAATTTAGTTAGAATATTGTTGTATCTCAAGTCCATAATATAGTATTTTGTTTAACAATTAAACGGATTTTCACAATTAATATCAGCAAGTAATCATGAAATTGAGTAAAATGTTAACTAGTTATACAAAAAAAAAAAAAAAACTTACGGAAGTCCTTTTAGATTTAAGTAACAATTTAGATATTAAAAATCAAGGCACTTACCTAGAAAGAAAAGTGGAAGAAAAATAGTTATTAGTAGGTATGTAAAAAAAAATAAATTTTATGATGGTGATTTTATATTTTTTTAAAGAAAATTATTAATACATAAAATTTTTCCTGATTGTGCAACAAGACACACAAGGGGAATACAGTAATATCTATACAACAACCTTTGCAAAATAAATAAATTATGGTTTAATTTTTAAATTTTTTCGTATTTTTATCCATGGATTAATACCAATGTAGAGTCAGATAAATTTTTATAGGACTTAAATTCGTATCGATTAATAAAAAATCTTCAAATTCATATAATATTATGAATTTTTTTTGATCACTTATACATAAAGGAATTGAAAAAGTTAAATTAGTTAGTAGATACGTTTTACTATGTTAAACATAACTATTACTATGTTAAACATAACTACCCAGCAAAAAAAAAAAAAGGTAGTCATTCTGTGACTATAACTTCTTTCATTGCTTCCTAAACTTCAGTTGACATTCTTTTATGATTTTTTAGTGTTATTCTAAGGCACTTCCAAAAAATTCATGTGTTCATATTTGAAATGCAGTGATCTGGATATAACCCGATGTATATCTTAATATATCACTCTTCATTACTTCTAAAGCATTAGTTATAGTATATCGTATATTTTTTTTTGAATCTTAAGCATTTATTCAAATTGAGAAAATATTTCTGATGAAATTTTTTTATTAAATCATTTTTTTAAGTTTAAATTTTCATGAGGGTTAAAATTTATGCAGTTTTGCAATTTTTATAAAAGTTTTGAAAAATCAAGAAAAACAGATGTTTTTAAACCTTTAATTGAAACTATCTGGCCTGTCATTTGCATTTTTTCAGTCTTTCAGTTTCATAAATATTTATGACGACGCAATCTGTGCATTTTTGCATTATGTATTTTTTTAACACCTTATCATTTCCAGTTTTAATTCAGAATTAACCAAAATAATTTTAAAATTGTGTAAAAATTATTTCAAATTGCCCAAAAATGTTTTAAAATTGTGCAAAAATTATTTAAAATTGTTTAAAAATATTTTAAAATTGTCTAAAAATGTTTCCAAATTGTACAACCAGTTTTTTAATTATCCAAAAATATTTTAAAATTTGTCTAAAAATTTATTAAAATTTTTGAAAAAATGCCTTTTCACTAATGCATAATTATTTATTTGTTTTGATAAAGAGTATTTGGATATCAATGCATAAATTTCGCTTCTTAAAACTAATTTTTCTGCATTCTTATGAATTAAATTTTCATCAAAGCCTAAATACTACAAAGTATATGAATATTTTCCACTCATGCATCAGAATATCTAATCATTGATTATCATTGCTTCCTTAGAGTAAAGTATGAGTAATGCTAGCAGCTACATTTGAATACTTCCATCCTATGACACGATAATGTTAAATTCATCGATGAAACCATCAGAAAAGAAGTGATGCCTTTGCCATAGTAGTGATGCTTTTATTGCTTCTTTGGCAGCTTCATTTTTGCTGGGTATTTAACGACTTATTCGGTAGTGACCTACATTGTCAAAATTCGATAAGTAACAACATAAATCGTTAAAATTTAATCTATTACTATTTTATACCCATAATTGTGGTTAAAAAATCGTTAACTTGTCTACAGAATTTTTTTTTTTTAACTTCATGTTAAACTTTTTTTTTCATTGTTTTATAAAACTACAAACTAAATAAAATAAAATTCAAATTAACAACTTTTGTCGGTATCTCTTTACATCTACAGTAATAACATTTACGGTTTCTCAACCGACAATTATCGTTAGAATCACATTACTGGAACTACAAATACTCGATTGTTTTAAAAATCGGTTGCAACTACGATTCTTTTTTCTGTGTGTGCTTACTTAAAATGATTTACCTACCCTAAAACATTTTCATAATTTATTTATGATTCATTTTTTAATTTATTTTAAACATTTTAATAATGCTTCTAATTTCTAATAAATTTATAGATTTCATGGCTACGATTTATTAAACGAGAACATTCTTTTTAATACTATAACAACAAATATAATATATAAAATTTTTTTTTTTTTTTGGTTCTAAATTTTTTATAGCACTGATCTTGACATCATTTCTGTTTGTCAAATATATTTATATTAAGAAAGAAAATATATTTTTATTGTATAGAAATAAAGTATTTATGCTAGATCATGATAAAGATATTAAGCTAATTAACAAAATGAAAAATATTGCAAATGCTAAAGATAATCATTAGAAATTATTAAAAATTCGAAAAGAACTATTTAAATGAAAAATTATCATCATCGGTTGAAATCATGAATAAACGTTAGTGTGTCTTGAGTTTTTTTTAATTACTAATTTGGAGATGGAAAATCACTTAAGCGACGCGTATTGATGATTTTAGTGCCTGGATACCTTCCGTGTAGACGACAAAATTTAATGTTATTTCGCTTTTCTGCACAAAATAAGGTTTAAAAGTTTATGAATAAATTAACTTTTGAAAAGTTATGAATATTATGGAAAAAATATTTAAACATTTTTAAAGCCAAAATTATGTTCAAAATGTCTATGAGGCGCTGAGGCATCACACTGAAATTAATTATTAATTTTTTCTTTAAAAAAAAGAAGGTCAAAAAAATATTAAAAAATGTATCTGAATTTTTTTTTAGTTATTTTCTTTTAACCAGATTGCCAATATTTATCGTTTAATTGTTTTTAGGTGGCTTTCTCATGATTTTGAATAAAAATAAAATCTTCGTTTCTAAACTTTAACATGTTTTTTTTCATTATACACTCATTATTTCCATACTTTTGAGCAAAAAATTTATAAAATTTGTTGACTAAATATAACCAAGAGACTTATTAATTTTTTCGTAATTTTTTCAATTATAAGCTCTTTAACACGAATTGTTTTATTGCTTTTCCATTGAGAAACTCGCTAATGAACAAAGTTCGGGACACACTAATACATATGGTATGAGTCATCATTATAAATGAGGAATTTTCGATATAAATGAAGTAAATCCGATTAATGTAGTGCAATATTTAAACATATTTAATTTTAAACTCTTTAATATCTAGATGATCTTATTTGATCCGAAAAATGGCAGATCATATTAGATCCAGCAATATATTTGGGGATTTAGAAGGATCTAAATTGATCCGAAAAATGCGCCCATAGAAAAGATTGGTTGGATTGGATTGATTAGCATATATTTGTTAAAAATAATTTATATTTGCTAAAAATAATTTATAATCCATTAATATAGCAAAAATATTGTACTAAAAATTAAAAAGAGGGGAAAGGAGCTAAAAAACTATCCTATTATCCAATTATTGGTATTTCCAATCAACTTTAAAAATAAAATTCTTTTAGTAATTATATACTGTAGAATCAACCATTTATTAAGTGAAAATTAGTACTATCTGTCAAATTATTTAAAAAATTGCTGATATTTAAAAGTAGTAACTACAAATACGGTTATCCTGATCAAATATACCATTTAATTCAGGTTTCAGTAGAACCAACACTATTTTTTTTTAATAAAAATAAAATATGAAAATGGTTAAATAGCAAATATATCAAACAAAATTAAAATTAGTTGTGGTGCAGTACGCAAAAGTGTACACTATGAATCTGAATAGCCAGGTTCGATACCGGCAAAACAAAAATATACAATTATTAATAAAATAAAAGTTTGTGGAACGTAAAAATATTTCTGTGGAATATTAATATTAAATAAGACAACTGAGTATTGGCGTTCCCAACTTAAAATATAATTTATTATGAAAACAGTTGCCACAACCGCAAGAATTTGATTGGCAACAAATTCGGTAGCTACAACTGATACTGTTTTCGGGGTGTGGCAGGTCAAATGAGATCCAGCAATTTATTTAGAGATTAAGTAAAAGCCAAATTTATCTGCCAGAGTTGTAGTGAGTTAAGCACTCAGCAGTGTGTGCCTGACGTTATTAGACTATGTTTTTTGTATTATTCTGTTATATTAATGTATCTTCGCGACTTAACTATAAATGTACTTTGAGAAATTTGGGGAAAATGGAAAAAATTTATACGTATCATGGCTGAATTAATGAAACTAAATTTGTTCTGTACGTATCTGATTTTATATAATTATATATAATTCACCACTCCTATAGCAGGACTAGAGTTTTGAAAATAAATATCTAACTGTATGTGTCTAGATTATTATTGAAAGTTTCGTAGAAAAAAATATTAATATGGATCAAAAAAGTTAAAACAAATAAAAATTTAACACGATGGACATTTCACATATAATTATATCTTACATCATATCAAAAATACTCTAGATACAGAATTATGTATTGTTATATCTAAAATTTTTTTGCAAATATTCTACCAAATATAATTATATTTATACCATACACTCAGAAAAAAAAGTTAGTAGAAAAATTTGTAAACGGTTTTCAATCGCACTCTACTATTTTTGTACTGATTTTTAGTAAAAAACTATTATTTAGCAAATCTTTTTGCTATTTACATTTTACAAATTACAGAATTTTTACAGAATATTTAAAAATTCTTGTTGCTAATTTCAGAAATCATTTTACAAATTTTTGAAAACCGATTTGCTAAAATTAACAAAAAATATTACTAATTTTAAAAAAGTGGATATTGAAGGAAATTTTATTTCTAATTAAAACTTACACCTACAAACTTAAATTTCCTTAAAATGTTACATATATTAAAAAAGGGATCGGAAGTGAAGATACCGACTCATGTCTAAAAAGAGGACATCCACTTAAAATAGCACTAAAAAGGTTTTTTAATTCTAAAAATCCGCCATAAAAACAATTCAAATTTAACCTTAAGCAGAAATTACCAAATTAAAACAGAATGATTAATTCGTTTTTTAAAAAATATAATCAAAATTTTTGATGCTCGAAAAGAAAAATAAATTCAAAGCTTCTTACTAATATTAATAATATTTAGTATTTTTTTTTGCTGATTTTAGCAAACAGATTTTAAATTCCACTTTACAAAAAGTATACTAAAATTTAGTAGCGGCTACTAATTTTTCTACTAATTTAATTGTACTACACGTCAGCAGACATTCCCGTATAACAGCAAAATTTTCAGTTGCCATTACAGACTTTTTTTGGTGAGTGTATCTAAAAATATTCTTATATTGAGCCATATATTGAATCATATATAATATCTCATACCGTGTTAAAATTATTTTTGAAAATAGACCATATATAATTATATCTCAAATATTACATAGCATATATAAATTTATATGGTTCCTTATAAGCCATATATAAGTATATATGATTCTTTATAAGTCATATAAAAGTAAATATGGTCGCGTGTAAGCCATATAAAATAAAACATAGTGTTATACATAATTTTATGTGATATAATGTATCATATCTAGTTTTATAAAGATCAATACATAACTAGATGTGTTTATATATGGCACAATACAAAATAATTAAAAAAAAGAAATAATATAATATAATATTCACGATCAAATAAAAGATAATAAATATATGATTATATCTAAAATTTGTTACTCGGAAATACAAGAAATGTTAAACAAAATTTTATTATTCATTTATTGCAAATAATGTCGGCTAATGAAGATATTGAGCCATAACCGCCAGAAAAATAAGCGATTTTCTCTTTTTTCTTTATAAAAATCAATATTTTATAGCAACCATACAGTAAAAGCAATTTTTATGAAAGAAATTTTTTGGGAAAATCTTAAAAGCAACATTTCTATTGGAAAACTTTATTGTTTTAATTTTTTTCTTAATTTTCTTGACCGCAAAGCGTTGCTTACATTGGAATTTTCTTCACAAATAACTCGAAAAAACTAGGAGACGCTTGCTCATAGAAAACAGATTCAAACTAAGAATGGCAAAAAAATTTGGTTGTTTTCTGGATGTGGGCATGGGCAAGACAAAGAAACCTAAAATGGAGTTATACCAGGCCCCATTATGTAAAAAATAATAATTATTTGTTGGTTCTAAATTAATTTAAAATTACTTGCGAGTAGGTAATTTTTTTTAATTTCTCCGCAATTAATTTATCTATTAATATATAAATTAAATATAATATATATATTTTTCAGTTATTTTTGATTTTTTAAGTTGTGCTTTGTTTAGTTGTTTGTGACTCTGGAATTTTAAAGTTAGTTATTATTTAAGAAACATTGACAAAAACGCTTTTGCAGAAAAAATAAGTTTTTTGATCTTTTTTTTGCAATGAAATATTGGGAGTATAACTTGCAGATTTTTTGGGCGTTTATTGAGAAACATTGAAACAATAAATTTAGTCAAGGTATTAGCCATCGTTAGCTATGACCTTTTCGTACCTTTTGACAACATATGGGTTCTGCTCATTTTTTGAAGCCAAGAACGAATCAAGCCAATTTTACTGCAAACGAATCAATTATGTTCGGTACAAATAATCGTCTGTTACCAAATACAGAGTAATACCTAAGCACCATCAATATTCGGCATTATCGTTGATTTGGCTAGTTGGTTGGGATTTATATACTATTTCTTGTACTTTGAGTTGTCGTAATGAAGCGAATTTTCATCGCCAAAAGTGGTTCGATGGAAAAAATACTCTTTTTATAGCGTTCAAGCAGTATTTCGTTCAACTTGTGTAGTACCCAATTTCCTGTTGCTGGCAAACGTTTTTTAATTTCTGCTTCAATGACTTCGAATGATTTTGCAAGATCCTCATAAGTTTGACAATACTCTTCCTTGAGTAATGCCTCCGATTCATCATCTTGGAACTTTTTTTGGATGATCTAGGCGGTCTTTGTCTTCGGTGTCAAAGTCATCACTTCTGAATCGCACAAAACATCTCTTGCACATTGAAATCGATTGAACATATTCAGAATAAGCTTTGGTGAGCAATCCATCTGCTTGAGTTACACTTTTTTTTATCAAGTTGAGGAAGTAAAACAAAACTTCCCACAAATGGTACAAAATTCGACATTTTTAAAGCAATAAAAAACACTGTTACATTATTTAGTTCAATGATTAAGTGAAAATAAAAAATAGAAGTTTTTAAGTTATTAACGACAGAAACCATGTGTAAAAGATACACCATCTATTGTATATTCTGCAATTTTAGGTTATAGATCCAATACATAATTGAAAGTAGTCCCGTAACATTTTGCAAAACTCAAATATAATAAACTGTGCCTTTAATACTAAACGTTTCAAAAAAAGAAATACGAATATTTGATTTCAAGGGGAAACTTAGGGTCCCATTTGCCCACTGTATGTATTTATTTTTAAGTTTTTTTTTTTTTAATTTTACTCTTTTTGTTTGACCTCTCTTTTAACTTATGTAGCTATTAGTTTTAAATTTCTTCGCTTTTAATTTTATTATTATTTTTTTTTTAATTTTAAGAAGTTTTTATTTATTTTGATGTTATTTTGATAAATGAATGATATTTAGTAGGATTTTAGATCATATAGGTAATCATATTTTTTTAAAAGTTTTAATTTTTTTCAATTTTTATTCTCTATAGTTACTAATAAAAATTTTCATGCTCCCAGCAAAAACACACCTTACCAAATAATGAGTCTAGTAATTTAAGCTCCAAGGTTTTCACCTGTTACCCTTTATATTATTTTTCTAACTTTTTTTTACATGTTATGTCCCAAAAGGTAAGGTGTTCTGCTTACGTGCAAACTTACGAAAAGATAAGGAATAATAGGTTACACGTCTGCATATTAACAATTGGTTACAAATAAAAAAATTATTATTTGTTTTTCTGTATGAAATTGAGTAACGCATTATTTTTTAGGTAACCAATTATAATTTTGTGAATCCCAATTTCTAATCCGCTTTTTTTTCAAAACATCGACATATTTGGAATTGGTTCACTCCATTTATTACAGGATGCTAATACAATTTGAGACATACATATGTATCCCATGGGTTGTCAAAGGTTAAAAATAGGAAGTTTTTGCTCAGTTTTAAAAATTTTTTATTCGCATTGAAATTCAAGTAATTTTCATTTGATTTGATTTTTATAGATTTTTTCAACTGATTCCAAATTTGGTCTCCAAAATTTTCATTCTCTTTACAATTTTGAAAAATTTTATAAAAAGGATATTTCGGAACTCGATTTTTGCCTCAAGTTGTTTAATTTTTTTGTCATATTCGTGATCTGAATTACAAAATTAATTATATGAGATGTGTTAACACAAATAAGTTGAAATAAATTAATTCGACACTACTCTAAACTAATTAGTAGGCTTTTTCCTGTCCACTTACATGATTATTTGTTTTATTAAACACTTTTAATTTATAAATTGATAAAATACACATTAAAAAATAAAGTTATTTTAACAATGACTCATTATTATTTACATTACAATAAAATAAGGTAACTTCCCATGTAAAAATTTAAATATATATGAACATGGGCATACATGGTAATATATGTCCATGCATGCTTCAATATATAACCATACATGATCTCATATATTTTAGGGTATATGGTCAATATGTTCATATATTAACATTCATGAATAATATATGAGCATATATGATCATATATAATCATATAAGGCAATATACCCTTAAATTTCATGTCCGAAGATATATGGTCATATATGAGATCATAAACGGTCATATATTGAACCATACATAGACATATATGACCATGTATGCCCATATATGATCATATACAAGCTCATGTATGATCATGTATGTTCATATATATTTAGATTTTTATATGGGTTATTATTATTTAATTCACAATAATAAAATAAGTACCATATTATAGGTAATACATTATTTTTATTTTGAAATAATGCTGAATATAAGAAGTACTCATTACAAAGTAATGTATAAAGAATGATATGTCATAACCATGTTTTGCTGGGTTTCTTTGTATTAAAATAATTTATAAAAAAAATATGATTATACGATCGAAAATACGTACTAAATATCATTAATTTTGTTTGTTTTTTTTAAATAACTGGACTTTCATTTAGTTTCCAATTGGGTAGGGTAAGGATGTTAGCCGCAGCCTTTTTGGGGATTGGCTGCCCCCAATATGATGGAATGGATGACCAGTGGACGCGATAGCGTCGAAATTCATCGTTTCAGTAAAAATGGTCGTATGAAATCCGGGACCAATGATATTGGCATTTTTATTTTAATACACAAGGATAAATTGTTATGGCTCTTGGTTAAAATTTTTTTAAAACCGATTCGATAAAATTAGCAAAAAAAATACCAATTTTTAAAAAGTGGATATTGAAGGATATCCTATTTCTAATTAAATCTAACACCTACAAACTTAATATGTTTCATAGATTAAAAAAAGAGATCGGAAGTGATGATCCCAGCAAAACCACAATTATCAAATAATGTGTAAAGTAATGTGTGGCCATAGGGGCTCATGGATTACTTTACACCTTACTTCACTGATGAATTTTATAGGCGATGAGCCTCAAAGTAATGTATATACCCATTACTTTAGAGGTGATAATGTAAGGGGTTACTTATATGGTTACGAGAATGGACAAAGTAATGCGTCTAAAAATAAATTTTTAAAAAAGAGGAATTTTTATTGGAAAAAGATAAATAAAATAAAAAATTTTGATGCTCGATAAAAAAAATTTATTTTGAAATTTTTAACTAATATTAGTATTTTTTTTGCTGATTTGAGCAAACAGTTTTTAAATTACACTTTACAAAAAGTTTACTAAATTTTAGTAGCTGCAGCTAATTTTTTCTACAAATTTTACTGTACTACACGTCAGCAGACATGTGTTGCAAATTATACGTAATAACAGCAAAATTTTCAATTGCCATTACAGACTTTTTTTGGTGAGTGATGTTTAAGACGTCTATTTTCTCACCTAAAGCGAGATATATATATATTTATATACTCAATTATTGTGTTGTAAATGGTTTTCAATCCTACTTTACTATTTTAGTACTAATTTTTAGTAAAAACAAATATTACTTAGTAAATTTTTTTACTATTTACATTTTACAAATTACAGAGATTTTTATTGCTAACTTCAAAAATCATTTCAAAACAAAAATAACCAAATTAAAACAAAATGACAAAATCACTTATATTTTTACTATTTTTTAAGCCTTTATTTTTTTTTTCAATTTTGCCTAAAATATTTTGTAAAAAAAATAAATAGAATTAAAAAAAGTTGCTTGATAAAAGAATGTAAATTTGTATATACGAATTCGTAAGGCAATTTCAAAGGAAATTAGTAGCTTTAAAGTATAAAAGTGTATATAGAAATAATTGAGTTAATTTGTGCATTTAAATAATTTTTAATTTTTGTTAATTAATATTTTGCTTTATTTTACAATTCATTGAGTTTACATTAATTTAGTAAAACTTAGTGGCGATTTCTAATTTTTTATACTAATTTCATTGTACTAGTATTAATAATATTTATATGATTTTAGCAAATCGATTTTAAATTCCACTTTACAAAAATTTTACTAATTTCATTGTACTACACTACACGTCAGCAAACATGTATTGCTCAAATAAGCAAAATTTCCCGTTATACAAGTTGCTATTACAGACTTTTTTGGTGAGTGTATTAGAAGCACCTCTGTTATAGTCATTAGCTGGAAAAAGGGGAAAATTCTACCCCTTGAAGGCCTGCCCAAACCTTAGGAGCTGGGAAGTTGAAACTAAATATGAAGGTTCCTCTTCTTTCTACGTTATCGATATAAGCAATGCCTTTATAGAATTAGTTTTAGTCCAACCAGTTGGGTATCGGATATTGTTATCAAGCGAATCTAATAATTTTTCCAGGGATGTAAAATTAGTTCAGTTTTAAAAAAAAATGTTTAAATATGAAATAATAAAGAAAAAAATTAGTTCAATTGAATCAGAACACCTTTAACATATTTCTGTATAAACTTTTTTCTTTAAGTGTAGGGTAAGAAATTCTCAGTCCCAACCGACTACTATAATGTTATTAGTTATTAAAGTTATGAGATTTGCTTTAATATCGTTTACTGAAAAACTAAGGAAATGTTGTCCCAAATTCAGTAACAATTTTTTTTTTTTTTTTTAATTTTTTAAAGAAACTAAAGGTTTTAATTAATTTATTATAATTCATAAGCACTTACATTTTCGCTTGGGTGATTTTGTATCTCTAAATAAAATTAATTCCTTAAGTAATGTTGAGTGTATAACAGTTAAGATAGCAATCACTTGGATGTTGAATATATGTATGTTGAATCACTTTAATGAACTTCAATTTTAATAAATTCAATTATGAATTTTTAGCTTTTTTTATAAAATATATACAATGTAATATATTTTTTATCTAAAATTGTTATAATAATTTACTTTTAGCAATTTGGCCAATTAAAATTTGAAAACTTTTCTAATTTTCTTTTTTACACTTTATGATCCCGCATAAATTTTATTAGTTGACTATATCTACCACCGTTAGAAGTTTTCCACATAAAAACACAAAAAACACTAAAAAACCAAAAAACCTGTTGTCCGTATGATTTTTTAAAAGACCGCTTTAGTCGTTTGCCTTAACGCAATCTGCTACTACAATATTTCTCAGATACGTTTAGTAGCAGCAACATCTGCTGCTAACGCGCTGCATAGGTAACAATACACTTGGAAGGTGATGACAGCAGCAAACGTTGTTATTGTCGCCGTTTTTGTTGTCATTGTCGTCTACATTTGCTCGTAGTTTTCATAGTCACAATTAAATTTTCAAACAAACAATTTAGCAGATAATAGATACTATCAAAATAACACTATAGTTGTCTTTTTAGAGAAAATTGTGGTGGGGGGAGGGAGCGTATGAGGGAAGGAAAGACTGCTTTTTTGCGTAGAAAATTAAAGATGTATGTACTTTGTTGTTGTATGATTAACTAAATATATGTACATGTTTAAATGTTTATTGTTGTTATCAAGCAGCAACATAAGTAGCTTCCAACTGTTAGATACAATGCTTAAGCTATTTAATTTAGTTTTAATTTGTAGATATATTTTTGTATTTGCTATTTATTTATAATGTTAGTGGTGATGCATACAACAATTTCATTACTTAATTTTGGTAAATACAAGTTGTTGTTTATATGGGTAATTCCATGATCAATCAACAAAAATCTTTTTATTCCGAAGTTAATGATTTTTAATTTCTAAGAAAATTACCAATTTTTTTTTTGATATTATACCTTAACCTTACAAGACTAACCAATGATATCCATATAACAAAATAATTAATTATTTCAGTACTATCTTTATAATGACTTATTTACGCCTACACTTGTAAGCTTTCAGTAACAATTTATTTGACAAAAGTGTAAGTACTTAAAACATTTATTTTCTTATTTAATTTCCCAGTACCTGGGAAGTGAGAAAGTAAGATTTTGGATTTGTTGTCAATGTGACATTCTTATAAAGTAAAAATTTCACTTTTACAATCAAGATTACGATTTGAGCTCATTAAAGATTAAGTGAAACCATGTACTATGCTTAATGAATAAAAAAAAATTAAATAAAATTCATAAATTAAAACAAGTAAAAAAGGGCTAAATTCGGCTGTGCCGAATCTTTGAATACCCTCCACCAATACCCTAAAAATATGTTCTCTTCGGTTTTTGATACAAATAATTTAAAAAAAAACGTTTGAAGTAAAATTATGAAGGTGAAAAAATTTTTTGAGGTGAAAAATTTTTTTAGATGTGAAAAGAACTTTTTTGGTGGAAAAAAAATTTTGAGGTGAATAAAAATTTTAAGGTGAAAAAATTTTTTGTGGTTAAAAAAAAATTTTAGTGGTTAAAAAATGTTTGAGGTGAATACAAATAATGAAAAAATATAAGATAATATGATATGTATCAGTCGCTACTATGAAATTGTACTAAATTTGTATGGGCAATTTAGAGGCACCTTTACATTTTCACTAGTTTTTTTTTTAACATGGACTGCACAAACAACACAATTTAAAGCATAGTTTTTGTCAAATACTGAATTTTGTTCCGGCTAATGGGGACTAGCTCTGCATCTGAATATGCCTAATGGAGAGAATGCACTTTCTGATGCGCCACGTATTGATAAATAGTTGCAACGAATGTTCTTTCTTTAAATAATTGAAGTGTGTTTGTCTAATAGAGGGAATACAGCAAAGAAATTAATTTATTAAAGAAAGAACATGAGTTGAAACTATTTGTCAATAGATGGCCCATCAGAAGGTGCATTCTCCATTAGGAATATTTTGCTGCAGAGCTAGTCTCCATTAGTCATATTGTGCTACAATATGCAGTAGAGTATTATTGATTTTGTATTTTCATCGTAACATAAATGAATATTTGCCAAAAACAATAAAAAATTTATGTTTTATGTGCATATTATACCTTAATTTTTTAAATAAATATTCATTTAGATGTTTAAGAGCACAATATTGCACTTTATTCATGTGTATTTTTCTATAAAAGAAAAAATTAACATAAATATACATTTGCCAATCCCTCAATTCTCAAAAATACAAATGGAATAAAAAAAATATTATTTTCCTCTATGAAAATTTCTGTTTTGGCATAAAAATGAGCAACAAATGCTTTTATTACGTCAAATATTTGAAAAATTGACTTTAAAATTATGTAATAAGTCTACTAGCAATATCTGAATGCATTATAATTTAAAGTATGTAGTTAATTTAATATTTTTGGTAAATAAATTAATTGAAAGCCTAATCCAAGGCTATATCGGTATGGGCCAGGATATAGTTTTAATGTGATTCTGCGCCACCTATTCAAAAGTAGCGGCACTAAAGCAATTATGCATTTTGCTCTTTCTTTATATATAAATTTATTTGGACCTTGTTATGGGGCAGGGTATTGTTTTAGTTAATTCAGCGCCACTTATTCAAAAGTAGCGGCACTAAAGCAATTATGTATTTTGCTACTAGCAGACTTATTTCATAATACTAACGTCAATTTTTGAAATTTTCGACGTGGTAAAAGAATTTGTTTTACATTTTTATTTTAAAAACAAATTTTCATAGTTCAAAATTATATTTTTTTGGTGATTTATAAAATTTTAAAGTATTGAGGCATTGGAAAATGCATATTTATGTTAAATCTTTCTTTCAAAATAAATATATGCACATACGATAAACTGCAATACTGTGCTCTCAAACATCTAAATGAATATTGATTTAGAAAATTTAAGTATAATATACACATAAAACATATATTTTTGCATAGTTTTTGGCAAACATTCTTTTATGTTACAAACAAAATAGAAAATCAATAATACCCTCTTGCATATTGTAGCAGAATAATAGGGAGAATTAATTTTCAGATGCGCCACCTATTGGGAAATAGTTTCAACTAATGTTCTTTCTTTAACAAATTAATGTCTTTGATTTATGTAACAGAACTTTTGTTATTTAGTTTTAGTAATGTTATTTACAGAGGTCTGCTCGTTAGTGACTCTAACATTTCTACTTACTTAACAGAAAAAAAAAAAATAGATACAGAAAAATTGTACAAATTTGTATGGAAAATTTAGAGGTATCTTCACTTTTTCACTCATAACTTTTGAACCGCTTGACCGATTTTGCTCATTTTAAATACCAAACTGCTCGGGAGGATGTTTAATAATCTGGGTAAAAATAGGTAACCCCGCTTGCGTCTTCGCGTCGTGATCGCCATTTCAACAGACAGACAGACAGACAGACGGACATCGCTAAATCGACTTAAAATTGCATAAGGATCACGAATATATTTATTTTATGGGGTCTTAAACCTATATTTCGACATATTACAAACGGAATGACAAACTGATATATACCCTCACCATATATGGTGGAGGGTATAAAAAACACTACATGACTTTTAAGTGATTTGAACTCAGGATCCTTAGACTATGAGGCTCTTAGTTGTTGTATAATTATAAACATAAATACGTATACGTAAAATGTAAAAATATAACACATTTTAAATTTGTATTATAATATGATAAATTTTATCGTTTGGTTTAAGATTATAAACATTTTTATAAATGAAAAATTATTATATTTTGTAATCATGCAGAATACACAGAAAAAGTGATTACATATAAAACAAATGAAATGCATTTTCATTCTTTCATTCTTTGTGCCTTAAAATTTTAATTGGAAATATCTCTTATTTAATTCAGAATTTTTATAGGAAAAATTTTATGAGAAATAATCCATATTGATTTTACTGAGTTAGGATGAAATTTACTGGGTCTATGTTTTTGCATTCTCCTTTATTACTATATGTTCAATTAGCTCTGGGCTTTAACAAATATTTCAATAAAAAAAATATGCAATGGCAAAGTTTTTATGAAGGTGCATCGATTATCGTCTTATTTTACTTAGCCCCTTATAAACATAAATTCTACACCTACAAATTATGGACTAATTAATTGAAATATTTTATAAAACAATTCGCAAAGGATTAACCCTCTAATGCTTTTTCTCTTGATATCCATAATATTTATACTTAGCGTTTGGAATTCAATACTAACTATAAAAATAATAAATTTTTGATTTATTGCTTTTTTTAGGCGATATAGCACAATAAAGTCCGAAGACGAATCAAAAAATCTTTAAATAATATAATACCGGTTTTCGCTATAAATAACACGTTCAGTAAAATAAAATTATGTTTTGTTATTTTAAAAGTTATGGCGATTGCTGCTTTTTGGAAATTTCTAAATTGAGCGAGATTGTTACTAAACATCAATTAATTTTTACAAAATTAAATTTGCTTACTAATAATTGTGAGAATATCAGCTGAGCTTAATTAGGAAAAAATCACTTAGCTAGTTTTGGAGAGATATTTATAAAACCTGTCCTGACTTTTGCCTGTGTATCCTAAAAAAAAAATAATAACTCATTTTAAAAGTTGGGACTCCAGACTAGGTTTGCTATTATCAAAAATAATTACCAGTGCATAAATATATTTTTGACAATTTTTTAAATATTCTTTTCTGTTTTAAAAAGTTAGATTTTTTAAATTTAAGAAAGTTTGATTTTACATCCTTCTCGCTTTAAAGTCGCTCATTGCAGAAAAAATGTTGGAAGGCAAAGAAAGTAGTTTGTTATGTTTTCTATCGATATAATACAATTTATAAAATATTGTTACTTAATCAAAAAATACTTAAGACCGCTTCTTAGCGGGTTAATATACCCTGGTACTAGGTCTTAGTGTGTAAATTTTTTCTCTTTCCTAAGTTGGCTAAAAGTCATGTTTATCTAGTTTTCATTTATGTACAAATGCTTTTCCAAATTAAGTATATTAAAAATTACATTGATTACCCCATATTTTTCATTCACATTGTTAGTAAACACATATCCCTCGATTTACAGGACAACTTTTATTTACATGATTCACTATTATATAAATATTTTGATTAGTTATTTCCTCATACTTCAATTTACACGATTTTTTTTTGTGGTGAATGTTAAAAAAATATTGAATTTTTGGTAGTATTTGAAAAATTATAAACAATCTTAAACCTTTTGTTATTATCATTTTCTGGATGCCAGAAGGTGTCCGATCAGAAAGCCCTACCAACTACTGGAGCAAAGGAATTGGTTTGAAAAAGCTTCTTTTCTTCTTTTCTTAATATTCATAAACAATGAAGCTGTTTCTTGACATATGTTGATGCAGGATAATCAGCTGCTGATTAATCAGTTAAAAATAAATGTTAAAATTTTAACTATAAATTCTGTAAAAAATTATTGATAATCATTTATTTTAAATTGTTTCCGTTTTTTATAATTTTGTTTGTTTTTTAATTTGCAAAATATAAACTGGCATGGTGTATAGGCACGTTATGTGTGTTTATGAATTTCTTGTTATTTGAATTAAAATAAATTTGTATATAAATAAACAATAAAATATCAAAAAAAAAATTTTGAAATATTCTATTTTTTTTTTTTGAAATAGTAGACAGCAAAAAAAATCAAAATTTGTAGAAACTGCAACGGAGGCAAATAAAGCACAAATTTCACGTTTTGTGGGTAAATTTGTATTAAAGTTTAAATAATCGATACTGAAAGAAATCGGTAAATATCAATAAATCATTTTGAACAACGGTATAAAAAAGTTAAAATAAATATTTCTTTGTTTCTTCGTTTTTAACAGAACTGAAACTTTTTTTATTAAGTTGCAAACAGAAAACTACATAATATTCTGAATGTATTTATAATAAATAATTTTTACTTTACAATTTATTAAGACTTCGTGGAGTATTCCTCAGAAATTTTTTTCTTAATTGAGGGACAAAATGCAAAATAAATACCAATGAAATTATTCTTATTTAATGGAGTTTTATGAATTATTGATCTGTTATTTTGTAAATGAATAGTATGAGTAGGATTTCCTGCTGGCTCAGTGGAATTTTTCAATTTTTATTCTCTATAATTTGTACTAATAAAATAATTTATATAAAGAATATGATTATATGATCTAAAATGATCTAATACTATTCCTTTGTTAGCAAAAGCAGATAATATAATGATCTAATTGTAGGTACATTTTTTCAATTTGCTACACTAGAGTGAAATGAAAATGAATTATTGTAATGTGTTTCGTTTAAAGATATGTCAATATAATTTAAATATTTAAGACAAATTTATTTGTTTATGCTTATTTTTTTTTTTTCGCGATTTATACGATTTTTTATAAAAAAAATTCAAATTCCATTATTTAAGTCGAGTGTTAGGTGTACTCTCTTTTAACTTTATTGTGCTATTGTTTTAGCGATGTTTTTTTAAGTTGGTAAAAATAATTTTCAAGATAATAAATTAGCTGAGATAGTGAAGCTGCTGTTATGTGTATATTAGGGGTATAACAAATTCTTATATTTTATACCCTCCACCATATATGGTGAGGGTATATATCAGTTTGTCATTCCGTTTGTAACATGTCTAAATATAGTTTTAAGACCCCATAAAGTATATATATTCGTGATCCTTATGCAATTTTAAGTCGATTTAGCGATGTCCGTCTGTCTGTCTGTCCGTCTGTCTGTCTGTTGAAATGGCGATCACGACGCGAAGACGCAAGCAGGGGTGCCTATTTTTACCCAGATTATTGAACATCCTCCCGAGCAGTTTGGTATTTAAAATGAGCAAAATCGGTTAAGCGGTTCAAAAGTTATGAGTGAAAATGTGAAGGTACCTCTAAATTTTCCATACAAATTTGTACAATTTTGCTGTATCTATTTTTTTCTGTTAAGTAAGTAAAAATGTTATTAAGTCTTCTTATTGTTCGATTACATTTATTGTCTTACATAATATGAGAATAATTACATTCTTAGAGCTATATGTATGTTACTCTGATAACTAAGTTAACGTAAAAATCAACAATGTTAAAGTCGCTAACAGAGCAGACCTCTGTAAATAACATTGCTAAAACTAAATACATAACATTACTAAAACTAAATAACAAAAGTTCGTTACATAAATAGACAAAACATATTCATATTACAGTTTATACAAAATTTAGTATATACGTATATCATCTTCAGCCCCTATGGTGGAGGGTATTTAAAGATTCGGCACAGCCGAATTTAGCCCTTTTTTACTTGTTTTTATTGAACGTTTTTGCAAAAGTAGTAAAAGTTATTTCCAAATATCTCAAACAATTTATAGTTTTTTTTTCTCAATATAAGTGAGTTCTTAATTAATTTTTTATTTAAAATATACGTTTTATATATGAGTAGGCTAAAATTAAATTTTGGAAAATTCCAATTCTAAATCGAAATAACTCTTTACAAAACGCTTATTATCTCTTATTTGAAAGTAACCCGAGTTAATTTTTTAAATTAAATTAAAGTTAACAAATTTTTAAATGAAATTTTTATGAGTTTTAGTTTTAAAAATAAACGTTATATCACTATTGTATATCTACTTCAGCAACTACTCTAACTGTAGTACAAAACAAAATATTGCAAAAAGTAGTTGTACAACTCATGTTAGCTACATTTTTATCTTGTCACTAAATTTAAACGCACAGATTTGTTAGTTTACAAGTGCATACTATACAACTAACATACTAGCTTTTCTGCTAGTAAGCTAGTACACTCTATTCAATTCCCTCCTTTTAAAATGCTCACTGCTATTTTGTCACCATACCACTTCACGTAAATGTTTGCTTACATTTATACTTATAAGGATAAGAGAATCCTAAGGCATTGTGCTTAAGTTTTTAAAAATCGTATTAAAATTGTTAATTTCTGTGCAGTGTTTTAAAGTCACTAATTATTAAGTTTGTTAAAAAGTTTCTTTTATATCCGGTTTGTCTTTAAACAATTTATGTCGCATAAAGTTATAATCATCAAATAAATAAATTAGTTATTAGCAGAGTAGCGACTTTTCTGCAAATGCATGTTTGTAGTCTACAGCCCAAAAACGATTTTGACCAAAACATACAATACTTGTTCGAATTAAAGAATATGCAACAATATGCATATTTGGTGTTTAAGTGTATATTTTTTTGCATATATTTTTTCAAATAAAATTATGTTTTAATAAGAAATAAACTAAAGGTAGAATTTATAAAACTTGATGTAGTCATATGCTTAGATAATTTCATACACTGAAAAACTAGCAGTAAAATCAATTAAAATTCATAACAAATTGATGAATAGGTGATCACCAGAGAACTGCAAAATCTGATTGCAAAACGTTCATACGCAATCAACACAAGAATAAATATGTGTTTGCGTTCAAACGCTGAATATACTCCAACACACATATTTGTTGATGATTTTAAATCAATCAAATGACGTGCAAATTGTTTTGTCACTGATTTATAATCATCGGTCGTTGTTTAACCGTTGATTTTATTCTGTTCATTCGAGCCAACAATAATTATTTTGATGTAGAATAAATCAGAAAAAACAACAAACAACGTGTATGAGTGTAATCATAATCTATAAAAAGGGGGTGGTTTTGTAGAAACACATTTCATATATGTTATATGTATATTAGGGTGGGTCTCAAATCCGTTTTTTTAGAATTATTATTAGGAATACCAAAAATATTGTTCTTTGTGAAATTTATTTTTTTTTAATTTAGGTCCATATCTCAGGCTCTCCCAATCCGGTTAAAGTTAAATATTGCCTAGTTTTCCAATCAAAATAGATGAAAAAAAAATTAGACAATATTTAAATTTTTCCGGATTAGGCAAGTCTGAGATATCGACCTAAATTTTTTTTTCCAAAAAAATATTTTTATTTCACAGAGAAGAATATTTTCAGTATTGTATTACTAATAAATATTCTAAAAAAGCGGGTTTAAGTTCCACCCTAATGTACATTTATGAAGTGTGTTTCTATTTTGTTGTAATTATGAGTACACTCATAAGCGTTGTTTGTTGTTTTTTTCTGATTTATTCAACGCTGACTTTTTGTTGAGTGATTACATTTGCAGTAAACATAATCGACATATGATTCACACTGATCCCAATTACGCGTTCAGTAACATGATGCTGATTTTATTCTACAGTGAATTTTGTTGAATTATTAAATGTGAACAAGAATTTTTGTGTATGAATAAATCAAGAAAAAAGTTGATTTTGCAGTTCTCTGGTGATCACCAGGACAGCAACTTTTATGCAAAAGCATGTTTGTAGTCAAAAGTTTAAATTTGTAAAAAAATATCATCTTGGTTAAGGTTTTTACACTTTGTTTTACTTTAAAAACCAAAGTAATAATATTGTCAAACATAACTACGTATTTGAAAATTATGATTTATGAGTAACTGATATTGATATATTGAAACCATTGGTTAGCAATTAGTGTTTCCAATTCGGATAATCGATTAACCGATTCCTCGATTAAGCGCCCCTATTTCGGTTAATGTTGAAACAAATTATTTAAAATTCAAATAATTATTGGATCCGAATAATCAATTAAAATAGGTCGATTATCCGGTTAAATTTTTAATATGAATTTTTCTGTTATATTTCCTAAAACTTCCTTAACTTTGGCAAGAAAAAAAATCGTAAAAAAAACATATATTGAAATACAATCAAACTTTCAAATCGACTGAATCAAAGCAAATATTATATAGGCTTTAGGACACATAATAGACAATTTTTTTGTTTTGATTCCTATAAAAAATCAATTTTAAATAATATAAAATTATATTTTCATGACCAAAAAATTTAAATAGAACTTTCAACCTTCGTATATATGTATTTCTAGCTCATCAGAACAAGTAATTTCAGAAAATCTAGAGCCTCTAAGCAGAGCATTAACAAAAATCCTATTAAAATATATATTTTTTTCCTTAGCAATGAAACACGTGACTAAGTATTTTCCTAACAAGCACTAAGACATTACATGTGTTATAAAATATTAATATAAAATTGCTTTAAATTCGAAAAATGTATTTTCTTAAAACACAGTTTCAATTAAAGTTCTATGAAAAAAATTAAAAAAAACTAAAAAATACAGAGTATCTTGTTTCTAATTTGAGTTGTCAACAAAATTTTATGAAGCAAGAGCTACAGTACAAACACGGAAAATCGGTGAGGACTTGTGATTTTTATATCTTTTTTAATAGATAACCTCTTTAACTCTAATAGCTTAAACCGGGTAGTGAAAGAGTCAGAGAATAGTGGCAGTTATATCAAATTTTGTATGTGAATTTCGCAAAAACAATTCATACCATATTTTTAAGAATTTTTTATTGAAGGCAGTTCTTGTTTATTTAGGCTTTTTTTTATTCTGGATAGTGTAATATATACAATTAAAAACCAACTTTATCGACTAACTATACTGCGTTTTTAAGTGTTTATTTCCACCGAACACGTCTGACATTTTCTTTTTAAGCAGTCGTCAGATTCCTCTAAAAAACCCCAGGATTATAAGACATGATTCTTTAAAAAATCTCAGGATTCTTTCAATTGTCTTAAACAAACAATTGAAGCACCCAATGCAACAACCGGATAACTCCACTTTTTTGCGAAATAGCTTTTTTAATGCAGAAAAAACCAAAAAAAAATCTACGTCGTTCGGTGCAAAAAAAAAAAGTGGAGTTATCTTGTTGTTGCACTGGGTGCAGTGCTTTCTATTCACAGTTCTTTCTATTCGTATTGATGAAAAAAATACATTTATCTTGCATTAAACAACTAATCGCCAATTTTTTCGATTAATCGACCCGAATAACAGATTAATAAATTTTCTTCATTTTTCGAATAATGACCGCACCGATTAAATAAGTACATACTTATAATGAGTAAAATCAAACATAAAAATAAAAAGTAAAATAAGAGCATGAGCAAATAATAGCTTTAATTGAAAATTTATAAAAAATTTATATACTTATTTAGATACATTAATATAGTTTGTAGCTGAGATTGTGTTGAGTTATTAAGATTATACAAATAATGGGGTTTTCGTATTGTATTATAAAACTACTTATATTGAGAAAGTAAACATAAATTCATATTTAGTTGTATTTGTATATTTGGCTTTTTGCATAAATCATAATAAAGGGTGGTTAAATTTTAAGGGCCGATGTTGATTTTGAATAAAACAAATTAATTAGGAAAATATTGTCATTTCTTTTTATTATGATAATATGGTATGGTTCAATTATATATGGAACAAAATATCGGCCAAATGGCCGCCGCGACCTCGGCGGCACACCTCCACCCGATGGTCCAAATTTTCGATGACGCTGAGGCATAATTGAGGTTCTGTGCCGAATTAACTCATCCTTTAGCTCTTGAATTGTTGCTGGCTTATTCACATACAGCTTTTCTTTCAAATAACGCCAAATAAAGAAGTCCAACGGTGTCAAATCACAAGATCTTGGCGGCCAATTGATATCGCCACCACGTGAGATAACACAGTCATTGAATTTGTCGCGCAAAAGAGCCATTGTTTCGTTAGCTGTGTGGCTAGAGGCACCGTCCTGTTGAAACTACATATCGTGCACATCCATATCTTCCAATTCGGGACATAAAAAGTTCGTTATCCTCTCACGATAGCGAACACCATTCACAGTAACTGCCTGACCGGCCTCATTTTGGAAAAAATACGGCCCAATGATGCCGCCAGCCCATAAACCGCACTACAAACACTCTTTGTGGGAGCATTGGCTTTTCGACAATCACTCTTGGATTATCATTCGCCCAAGTGCGGAAATTCTGCTTATTAACAAATCCACTGAGGTGAAAATGTGCCTCAGCACTGAAAATGATTTTCTTCGAAAATTGATCATCCACTTCCCACCATTCTAACCATTGACGACGTTTGGAATGGTCAAGAGGCTTTAGTTCTTGAGTCAATTGCACCTTTTAAGCATGTAAATGCAAGTCGTTATGCATTATGTTTATCAACGACGAGCGTGAGAGGTGGAATTGTTGGGTACGACGACGAGTTGAGGTGGACGGCTCTTCAGCCACACTATCGCGAACAGCAGCAATATATTCTGCAGTACGAGCTGTACGAGCATGAACTGGTGTTTTCACATCTCCTACAGACCCGGTTTGCTCAAATTATTGCACGATTTTTCCGATTGTACGCCCATTTGGATGATTTAATTGACCGAAAAAATCACGAAGTACACAATATGCATTTTGATTTGAACGCCCATTTTCATAATAAGCCTGAATAACTTTAACGCGTTGCACGATTGTGGATCTCTTCAACTTGAGTTAGTCTGAAATCGAGAAATGTCAAATAAAATGGAGAAAAAAACTTGACGCTTAGGTGTGGTTCACATTCAACATCGGACCTTAAAATTTAACCACCCTTTATTTATGAATATCGCATTTTTTTTTATTTTTAGTCCATATATTTGGATTTATAGTGCATAATATTTGTTTTAATTGCATTTTTTCTCATAAGTGCATATTCTTTACATTTTTCAGTGCATGGAAATCACTGCTCTGGTTATTATGAACCGCTGCAATTAAAGAAAATTTTATGCAGATTCTGCCAGTGCCATTTATATAAATTCAGGATATTTTAAAAACATTTCTAGAGTAGACTCAAAAAAATATGTTTTTAGAAAAATAAATAAAATAAGTTGTATATTAAATTTTTTTTAGTGAAATTGTATTTTTAGCAAAAACTTTAGTTATATTTTTGAACTAATTTTTTTTTGATAACAAAAATATACTGATCAAAACATTTATAGTGAGGGCAACATTCAGATTTACAAGAGGTAATTGTCGCAGCTTCTCTAAACGTAGTATAGATAAAGAATAACACTTAACATACAACTCTTCCAAGATATAATAAATACCACCGTGGAAAATTTTTGTATCTCTTTTTCGTAAAAATAACGCCAAACATTTGTGTATCTAGAAAATGTGAATATAGGATAATGAAGTATTGTTGAATATTGTTGAACTGGTTGTTTGTGATTTAAATTATAGAACAAATAAAATATATAAATTTAATAATGGTAATTGTCCAAATATATATTTATAAACAAAATATTTAAAAATTGTGATCCTTTACGGTATTAAGCGAATATAAAACTTATATGCAACATGTAAGTAATTGAAATAATTTTGTTTCTATCTTATTTATAGTAATTTGTATATATTTTTGGATTTTCAATTAAACCATGTCGACCTTGCAGAAGTCTGGATAATTTTATATTTTACAAAGTTAAATATAATTTTTCTACAAAGTTTATTTTTGTTATACTAATATTCAGGTTTTAGCACGGTTTCAGCATAGCTTTTGCTGAATTTACTATACACGATTTTGCTGATATAAGAAATTGTTCTACAATTACTTTCCAGATTAAAATATTGCTGACTGAACTAACCTTTTTTGGCTGTACTAAAAATATTTTATGCTTGTCATTTAATCCAATCTATTTTATAAATGTTATATCTAATTTTATATATTCCCAGCAAAAAAAAAGTAGCAAAAGAAGAGAAAAAGAAGCAGTGATTTTGATTCCGGTGTTGTGAAAATTTGGATCGGAACCAATGATGTTTACATAGGGGTGTCATAGGGTGGAAGGTGGAAGTTTTCTTTTATGATCCTTTTTCATTGCATCTAAAGCCCTTCTTATGGTTTAGTGAAAAATTGAATCTTTTGTTCTTCCTAAAAAATTTTGAATTTGTAATTTAGATTTCTACAGGACATCAGTAATCGAGCCTTAGCCTCAGTTTCACAATCTCCCGTTAGCTTCTACCATGGAATTTAACTGACACATTTGTTGTTGTTTCCTATACAAAGTTTGAGTTTTACTGTTCGTTAAATGCTTGCAACTTTTACTACAATAAATTTTTTACTTTTTGTAGCGTCATAGATTTGAAAAGTGTTTAATTTCATTAAAAATCACATTTTTATAAGTTGTGAAAAAGAACTTCCTTAGAAGAGAAAAATCAGAACTAAACGATACTTTAGAATCAATGAAAAATTAATTCCTTAAGAATTACTTCCATTTATTATTGCTGGGTTATTATATAAACCTAATTTCCGTATCAGATTTCATCATATCATATGCAATGTGGATCTTAAATGATAGATTACGATCCTCTATTTGTCAAATTGCAAAAAAAAAAGATAAATTTTTTGTAGCTAAGTTTAACTAACGGATTACTTACGATTATGTGAAATTTCAGTAAGTAAGGACTAAATTATATACATATACATATCTGTTATATATTTAATTGCTCCAACTGTATGACCTGTAACTTAATATCCAATAAACACTTTAGTTAAACTTCAAAAAAGTAAAAGATGATGAAAGCTAAGTGCTACATAAAAATTGTCATATAACTACTGGTAAGAAGATAGTGGACAAAGTTTTTAAAATATATAAAAATTAATTACATACTTGCAGATAAAAGTATGAATATCACATTATGTAGCAACGGTGGCCAAATTCAGCCCTTGGGCGATTTTTGAAACTTTAATTTCGTATTTTTTAGATATTTTCACAATTTGTTTTAGTTAAATATTTTACCAATATCTTTTTCGAATTAATTGAGATGACAAATGTATTCAAAGATCATCTACAGGTTACAATTTCGTTCATTTTTTTTTTTCTTTAGTTTAGAATTATGTGAACATATTACTAAATCCCAAAACAATTATTATTATTAGTTATTTTATTTAACATATAATTACAAATTATATCTTAACCGAGCACTAGCAACGAAAGCTATCGGCTCGTTGTAGCGAAAACAAACCAGAGCCTCTGGTGGGAATCGAACCCACGACCCCCGCACTGATAAGCTAGCACGCTACCAACTAATCTACCGGGGCGCTCCCAAAACAATTAAATATTGTCGAAATCTCTAACCTTTCAGTCAAGTGACATTGCACAGTTAATATAAATTTACACTGAACAGTAAATATATCAAAAAAGTAAAATAACTGCTAATGGTTGTATTTAAACCTAGTTTCCAGTCTAAACGCCACATAAGTTTTCACTAATTAGAGTTAAAATTAACAATTTTCCAAACAAAACTTCCTCATTATATAAAATGAATTAATTTTATTTTATTTTTTTTTTATTTTGGAAGCTTAAAATAAATTTGGAGCATGCTTCAGTATTGCCAGCTCTTGACAAGAAATGTATTAAAGCGCTAGAAAATAGCAAAATTTAAATATATCTTAAAAATGATGTCATACAAATTTTACAGATTATTCTTGTTCGATAAATAATTTAACAATATAGCCAAAGAAATAAATGCAGTTAAAACGCGTTAAAACAAGTGGATCGTCTTACAAAATATTTAATAATTTCCTACTAATAACTTATTTATTTTTATTATTATTAGTACAGATCACATACATTGTTTGGACAAATTGTTCGATGAGGCACTAATATTTAAATATAACTAAAAATTGATAGATTTGACAAGAAAATAACTTAATTAGCAATTGGCCAAATTCTAATTGAAACTTCTTCGATTCGATGCAAAACTTTATAAAAACAGCAGCTTTATGAAAAAAAAAACAACAATATTTTTTTCCACCAATTTTGGTTTTTCTAATAAGATTCACTTACAATATACTAAATTAATCGAAAATACAATTAAAAAGAAGAACTACTGATTTTTCATTATATTCAGCCCATTTTTTTTTGTTTGTTAATTTTTAATCATTGTTTAATAGCAGACAAAAGTAGTAAAAACAATCTAAAGTCGATTAACCATAAATTTTTAACTGACAAAACGTTAGAAAAAAAAAAAAAACGATTTTTGTGGTTTGTTTTTCAAGTTTAATGTTTTTATTTTTATGCAATTACAAAATAAAACACAACACACACAGATGTATGTTTAAATAATTTCTTGTAATTTATGTATTTAAACAAACTATTTTGATAAAAAACAAAATGGAATTATATGAATTTCTATTCCTAGAAACAGAAATTATAAGATTTTAAATTTAACAGAAAATGTCAACTCCTACTAAAAGTCCGTAATTTTTTATAGTTTGTTTTTTAAATGACTGTTTAAAATAGTTAATAAGTATATTTCGCTAAATTTCTATTGATTCTTCATTAAAAAACAAGCTCAACGTATAACTTTTTATATAAACTACAGTCGGTAACGGAAAATTTATTGTGAGTGTTTAAATAGTTTTTTAATTATAAAGTACTGTGCCCAACAAACAGGTCCTCACAATGTTTTTAAAACTTTCTAGTTATCACTAGGCAATAATATTTTAGGTTTCTTCTACACACATGTAAGTAAAGTATCAACCGAATTATGAAGTATATTTTGGAAAATATAAACATTACAATGTTTGGCTGGCAACATAATTATAAAAACGAAAAAAAAAATTAATATTTGGTAGGCTACTTTATACATGTGCAGGCATTGTTCGTATACACCAACGACTTAATATTTCCAGAATAAGAAGTCCGCTAAAATATGCATTGTTTTGCATGCATTATGACTAGTGCCCACATTCGGTTGCAGCAACATGTCTACCAAATCAAGATTATTAAGAAAAATTCAATTAGAATGGCTCTATAGCGGTAACCGTTCCCCGTTAAAGCGTTGCCGTCGGCTCCCTCGATCAAATAAGATATAATCATCTTTTTCGACGTAAATACATACCACACGGTGACTGTGAGAGGTTGTAATAGTGCTTCGTGAATTATGCGTCGATTTTACGTACCCCATAACCGATAATTTTGCTTATAGACGTGGCTGATGTGATAACTGATCGTTGACATCACTAACGTATTATTGGACAAAAATTTTGCACAATTATTACGCGTTATTATTAACTATAAATTTCGCACGTATCTTATTTAAGAATGTCAAAACAAACTGACATACGATACCATTTGCAAAACTAGCAACACTAGAAACATTTTCAACAATGTATTTTTTTTTCTTCATGTGGCTTCGATAACGACAAATAATTTTGTTTATTCTTTTGGTAAATATGATGCGGCCCTGTACAATTTTTGAAAAATAACGTTGTGGCCCTCGGTGGCGAATGCGTGCCCACCCTAGCTATATGGAGTCCATTGTATGCAACTGAGTAAGTGCATAGGAAAAACTACAAGTTTAAAAAACTAAAAATAAATGGCTTCCATAGTGTAAAATGGTTATGTCTTAGTCGAACTGACTAATGCTAGTTTTTCCTGATACGCAAAAATATAAAAAAAAAAAACATTAGAAATAGTCATAAATATACATTTTTTTCCCAACTTTGGTATGGTGTTTACGGAAGTTTGCTCTATGTTACTGTTTTTCTTTTTCCCTCTTTATTTCAAGCTAAACTACTAAAAGCAATTTAAAACTCAGAAAATAAGTGTACAAGTTTAACAAAAATTTAGAGTTGATGGTGTAAAAACAAAGACAAAGTCTTAAGTTAGGATCTTTGGAGTATGTATATTAGAGTGGGTTAATTTGTATGGATTGAAAAAAAAAATCACCTAGCGGTTGTCAAAATCGTAATCTACAACGAATTCGAAGAAGGTTTGTTCAAAAACCATAGGTCTGAAATCAAAATTGAGCTTCCCGTTTATAACTACATCCAGAAAACAGTATCAGCTTTGGCCACAGAATTTGTTGCCAATCGAATTTTGGCGGTTACGACAACTGCCTACATATTTAATTACATTTTTTGTTGTGAAAGCCAATATTCAGTTGTAGAATTTAATATTTATATTCCACAGAAATATTATTACGTTTCAAAAAATTTTATTAAAAAAAATATATTTTTAGATTTTCCGGTATCGAACCTGAGCAATCAGATTCATATTTCACACTCTTGCTTACTGCACCACAACTTATTTTAATTTTCTTTGATATATTTGCCATTTATATTTTTGAATATTTTGTTTTAATTAAAAAATTATTTTTAAAATGTTTGCCTTTTGCGGGATTTGAACTCGGAAATTCGTAATACTGAGCTACCTCTCTACCCACCACACCACAAACACTTATACATTTTGATGGATAATTTTAAATTTAAACAATTTGTAAGGAAAACAAATATTAGTATAAAATTTGTTTATCAATTCCAATCATTACACTCACCAAAAAAAGTCTTTAATGGCAACTGAAAATTTTGCTCTTATTACGGGAAATTCTACTAATTTGAGCCCAGTGGTATTTTTTGCTTATTTTAGCAACACATGTCTGCTGACGTGTAGTACAATGAAATTAGAAGAAAAATTAGTAGCCGCTACTAAATTTTAGTAGACTTTTTGTAAAGTGGAATTTAAAATCTGTTTGCTTAAATCAGCAAAAAAAATTACTAAATACTATTAATATTAGTACAAAGTTTTAGATTTTTTTTTATTGAGCATCAAAAATTTTAATCATATTTTTTAAAAGATGTTTTATACAAAATGAAAAAAAAAAAATCAAAGGCTTAAAAATCTTAAAAATTCTTAAAACATAAACGAATTTATCATTTTGTTTTAATTTGGTAATTTCTGTTTTGAAAAATATTTTAGTCATTTTTTTTTTTACTTTTAAGGTAAAATTTAAATTGTGGTTAGGGCTGATTTTTAGAAATAAAAAAAAACTTTTTAGTGCTATTTTAAGTGGATGTCCTATTTTTAGACATGAGTCGGTATCTTCACTTCCGATCCCTTTTTTAATCCTATGTAACATTTTAGAGCAATTTAAGTTTGTATGTATAAGTTTAAATTATTAGAAATAACATTTCCATCAATATCGACTTTTTTAAAATTAGTTATTTTTTTGCTTATTTCAGCAAATCGGTTTTCAAAAATTTTTAAAATGATTTCTGATATTAGCAACGAAAATTTGTAGATATTCTGTAAAAACTCTGTAATTTGTAAAATGTAAATAGCAAAAAGATTTGCTAATTAATAATTTTTTTACTAAAAATCAGTACAAAAATAGTAAAGTGTGATTGAAAACCGTTTACAAATTTCTCTACTAACTTTTTTTTCTGAGTGTAGTGACGTCTATTATCAATACATTCAGCGTCCCGGTAGGCTAGTTGGTAGCGTGCTAGCTTATCAGTGCGGGGGTCGTGGGTTCGATTTCCACCAGAGGCTCCGGTGTGTTTTCGCTACAACGAGCCGATAGCCTTTGTTGCTAGTGCTCGGTTAGGGTATTAAATAAATATTATCAATACAATCCACAATTCGATCAGAATAATAATAATAAAATATTTTATCAGAATAATAATAAATTTGATAGATTGTACCAAATTACTAATATATTCACTAAATAAATGGTTGCTCCACCGCACACAAATACCAAACAAATTTTATTTGTAAATATGATTGGAAATACCAATAATTGAATAAGTGGATTGATTTTTAGTTTCTTTTGCCTCTTTATGATTCCCAATACAACATTTTTGCTTTATTAATGAATTTTAGGTTATTCCAAATAAAATTGAATGCTCACAAATAAATGTTTATGGTTTTGATCGAATTGCAACGAATCTTTTCTCTGGGTGATAGAAACTTTTCTTCTCGTATTTTATATATATTTTTTTTTTAAATATACTAAAAATTAAGATAAAATAGAAAAACCTATAAGCAAATATATTAAAAATGATCCAAAATTACTTTTGTCAAGTTTCTTAGAAAACTCAATAATACTTTAGCATACTTTAACAAAAAATAAAATACGAAAAAAAGTTTCTCGTTAAAAACGGGAAGTTCGATTTTGATTTCAGACCCATGGTTTCTTGGGCAAACCTTCCTATAATTCGTCGTAGATTGTGATTCTGACAAGCGCTTGGTGGAGAAAAAATTGACCCACTCTAATGTACATAATATGGCGTTTAGAGTATATTTCTAAAGTACTTTTCAATACAAAGATTATTTTTATATTTTTTTGTAATGAAGATGTCTTCTTTAGAAAATGCCCAATTTGAGAGCATTTCCTAAGACAAAATTTTTAACACACTATTCTCATATCACACTATCCTGAAATCTAATGCAAAAATTAATTTTATTTAAATATTTCTGACAGCAGTCAGTCAAAACTGCAAGAATTAATATTTAATCAAAAACAATTTTGTTTGGCAACAGTTTAAACGCAGGCTAAGACTTAGAACGTTGCCAAAAGCAATAGGCAAAGTATGTGTTTTTTGGAGGAAAAAAAAACAAAACTAGTCAAAAGGCAAATGTTGTGCGACTTGACAAATATTTACGAAACGTGTTTGCCACTAAAATGGATGGTGGCAGTGTTGTCTCTGCATACTATTATTTGTATTTAAAAATAGAAAAATGTGTGAGAAAATAGCTGTATCAAATCTGCAACAACTTTTACTGTAATACAAAGTGAAATATGTGGCTTAAACACATATAAGCAATGTTCAGTTAGCTAATAATTGGGATTTTAACTGTCGGATTCATTATTGTTGCCTATTATAAAATTTCTATTAAACTGTTAGATAAAATTTAACGGGACATTTAGAAATCAGGCCTTAAGGTTAATGACACAGTGTTAGCATAAGAGGGGATTTGGCTTTTGTATTAATTTGAATTATAAATAAAATAAATAAACGAGGGCTGATCAATAAGTCCGTGACTTTTCGATTTTTAAGTAACACCTGTTAATAGACTACTTTAAAATTTTGAGCAAGTTCCGTCATTTACTTTGCGTTTAACAGCTGTGGATTTTTTTAAAAATGGAAAAAAGTGAATTTCGAGTGCTCATTAAACATTATATTTTGCCAAAAAAAAACCGTTATTTAAACAAAGCAAATGCTTGATAAATACTATGGTGAGTCTGCACTATCGATTTCAATGGTAAAAAAGTGGTTTACTCACTTTCGTTGTGGTCGCACAAGTACAAATAACGCTGAATGTTCTGAATGGCCATTTGAGGTCAATACACCCGAAAATGTCGAAAAAATCCACAATATGGTGTTGTCCGATCGAAGTGTAAAAGTGCGTGAGATTGTTGATGCCATAGGCATTTCATATGCCAGTGTGGTTTCGATCCGCCATATTCTCCGGATTCAGCCCCTAATGACTATTTCTAGTGACTATTTCCAAACCTAAAGAAATGGCTCGGTGGAAAAAGATTTAGCTCCAACGATGAAATTATTGATAAAATTATGGACCTCGAAAAATACTATTTTTTGGAAGAGATACCAAAATTGGAGAAACGTTGGACTAAGTGTATTGAGCTAAAAGGAGATAATGTTGAAAAATAAATTTGTTTTTTTTTTTGGAAAAAAGTGTACTTCATTCAAAAAGTCACGGACTTATTGATCCGCCCTTGTAATTTGAACAGAATATTTGCAGCAAAAATATAATATTAGTTATGTTTTCATAAAAACTATTACTCCATCTTAAATATTTGCTTTTCCAATCAATTTTAATAAAATGTCATACTGTTTACCAACATTAGTGCAATCAACCATTAATTTCCACAGTTTTGGCAGATATAATATAGTTCTAAAATTAGCAACCAAAATTGTTATTATTATAACAAAATTTTTTTAATTTATTATTATTTTTCCTTGATATACATACTTATATACAAAATTAGACAACTTCTTATGTAATTATGTGTGGTGCAGTAGGTAGAGACCCAGCCTTCTAGTTTTAGGGTTCTGAGTTCAAACCCTTAGAAATTTTTAAATTATATTTTTATTAATTAAAATCAAAAGACACACATTATTTACTGTTTTGGCTGCTATGTTGTTTTTAAACAAAAGTATTCAAACTTCAAAACTGAACTGAAAAATTTTCCAGTTTGAAATTTGACTAGAAAAAAATTAATACAAATTTGACTAGAGGAAAAGCAATGGCCTGACAAAACGAAAAAAAATTGTATTTTTTCAAATAAGTTTTGTGGAACGCGTGTCTGTTAGTAGAATATATATATATATATATATATATATATATATATATATATATATATATATATATGCATTGCCCATACTTTGAAGACATCTGTATATACAGCCAAAAAAGTCCCTATAAAATGCGCTGTGTCCAGTAAAATGTCTTCAGAGTAAACACTAGAATAACGAAAAGTTTAAGGACAGTCCCCAAAGTAACAAAATGTCTTCATAGTAACTTGTGGAATGAAAACCCGTCCTCGAAACATGTGCTGTGCATATATATATATATATATATATATATATATATATATATATATGCACAGCACATGTTGCGGGGACGGGTTTTCGTTCCACAAGTTACTATGAAGACATTTTGGTGCTTTGGGGACTGTCCTTAAACTTTTCGTTATTCTACTGTTTACACTGAAGACATTTTACTGGATACAGGGCATATTATAGGGACTTTTTTGGCTGTATATACAGATGTCTTCAAAGTATGCAAAATGAATATATATATATATATATATATATATATATATATATATATATATGTGCACAGGGCATGTTGCGGGGACGGGTTTTCGTTCCACAAGTTACTATGAAGACATTTTGGTACTTTGGGGACCGTCCTCAAACTTATAATTATTCTACTGTTTACACTGAAGACATTTTACTGCATACGGCGCATATTATAGGGACTTTTTTGGCTGTATATACAGATGTCTTAAAAGTATGCGAAATGAATATATATATATATATATATATATATATATATATATATATATATATATATATATATATGTGCACAGCACATATTGCGGGGACGGGTTTTCGTTCCACAAGTTACTATGAAGACATTTTGTTACTTTGGGGACTGTCCTTAAACTTTTCATTATTCTAGTGTTTACTCTGAAGACATTTTACTGGACACAGCGCATTTTATAGGGACTTTTTTGGCTGTATATACAGATGTCTTCAAAGTATGGGCAATGCATATATATATATATATATATATATATATATATGCATTGCCCATACTTTGCAGACATCTGTATATACGCCCAAAAAAGTCCCTATAAAATGCGCTGTGTCCAGTAAAATGTCTTCAGAGTAAATACTAGAATAACGAAAAGTTTAAGGACAGTCCCCAAAGTAACAAAATGTCTTCATAGTAACTTGTGGAATGAAAACCCGTCCCCGCAACATCTGCTGTGCACATATATATATATATATATATATATATATATATGCATTGCCCATACTTTGAAGACATCTGTATATACAGCCAAAAAAGTCCCTATTAAATGCGCTGTATCCAGTAAAATGTCCTTAGTGTATACAGTAGAATAACGAAAAGTTTAAGGACAGTCCCCAAAGTAACAAAATGTCTTCATAGTAACTTGTGGAACGAAAACCCGTCCCCGCAACATGTGCTGTGCACATATATATATATATATATATATATATATATATATATATAATGTCTATTTATAGAATATTGTAATCTCTAAACAGAAAAGCAATCAACTATTACGATCAAAATTCGGAATTTGTAAATAAAATTCTCTGATTACAACAGCCTTTAAAATTTATAAAAGTAATGGTAGATGGAACTACGAAAATTCGGTTGGTAAAAAATTCGGTTGAAACTTCATATTTCTGTATACCTAGTACTTTCATAATTACTGACACACTGTTAGTCGCCCCCACTGTAAGAAATCCACTGAATATACTCTCGTTACGTTGACAGTTTTTTGACAACTAGCATTTACACTTCATTTTTGTGTAAAAAGTTTTTGTCGTGCGTTACTTTAAATTATGGAATGGGGAGATATTAAAAACATTTATCGAACATTGCAGCCGCTCGGGGTTAGTCGTAATTTTGTTTATCGTGCTGTGAAACTGTTTGGGGATACTGGTGGAGTAGCAGACCGTCCGAGATCTGGCTGTCCGCGCTCTGTGCGAACTCCCAGAGCCGTTAAAGCTGTACAGAATCGAATTTATCGAAATCCGCTCCGAAAGCAGCAAATAATGTCGCGGGAGATGATTATATCGAAGTTGTCCATTTCTCGCATCATTAAATATGACTTCGGGCTTACAAAAGACACACGGGACATCTACTTACGGCGGCATTAAAGCAGAAACAGAAGCAAAAATCAAAAGCATTGATTCGCCAGTACGCCAAATACCGCCACAGAAAAATTATGTTTACTGACGAGAAAATTTTTACTGTGGAGGAGACGTTCAATAAACAAAATGATAAAGTCTATGCTCAGTCATCTTTGCAAGCAAATTAATTGATTACTAGAGTTCAGAGAGGTCACCATCCTGCTTCTGTGATGGTATGGTGGGGAGTCGCCTATGATGGGGTCACCAAGCATCATTTCTGCGAAAAAGGCAATGGTGTACCAATCTGACGTTTTAGAAAAGGTTGTGAAGCCATTAAATAGCACATTGTTCAAAAACGAGCCGTGGACCTTTCAACAGGACTCTGCCCCAGCCCATGAGGCAAAAACCACTCAAGACTGGTTAAAAAACCATTTACCAAACTTTATTTCTACGGATGATTGGCCATCGGGTAGTCCAGACCTGAATCCTTTAGACTATAAACTGTGGTCCGTTTTAGAAGGCATGGTCTGCACTACTCACCACAAAAATTTGGAATCGCTTAAGCGTGCACTTATCCGCGCAGTGGACAATTTCCCCATGGACGTCGTGCGTACTGCAATAGACGATTGGCCGCTCAGACCTCGGTCGTGTTGGAAGCCAAATGGCGGCCATTTTAAATAATTTTTTTTTTGTTATATTCTTCAATACTTCAAAAACCAAAATAAAAAGAAAAAATTAAAAAACCTCTTGTTGTTTGTTTTTTATCAAGAAGAAACCGTGTGTCAGAATAATTGAAAGTACTAGTTTAATCTTAAATATGTCAGGTTTTTGTTGTTTGTATTAAGTTTTTGGCTTTGAAGTATTCTGACATATGTAGTGAAATTTTATGTAGAACATTTTATTGTCGCCCTCCCCCTTTTAAGGAATTTCTACAAAGTTGCTGAACATAGCCCACACCTCAGATGTAAAGAACACATAATTTAATACACCGATATGCTGAACGAACAGGCCAAAGGCGGTAAACTCTAACTCTATTTCCGATGTGATCTTTCAAAATGACGACTCACTTATTTTGTATCCTCTACCAGAATCCATTGTCAGAACCCCATAATTTTGGGAAAAGATCGAAAGTGTCTGTGGTGCTGTGGGTAGAGACACAGTCTCAGATAGTCTCAGTATCCTGAGTGCAAATTAAAAAAAAATCATAGTTTTGTTTTAAATTTTTGAAAATAATTTTTTTATTGGTTAAAATTAAAAGACATAATAAATTTTCTGGTGTTACCACAAAGTAATTTCTAAAAAAAAATCGAATTTGAAAATTAAAAAAAAAATTTTTTTAAATTGCAATTTGAATAATAAAATTGAAATTGATTAAATCCTGGTGAAAAATAATGGGCAGATAAATGGCAGGTCGCCGGCACTAGCTTAGTTTGCTGCATACAATTGTTTAAATAAATTTTGTGCAACGTATTATTTTATTTATAGAATATTACAATCCATAAACTAAACATAAGGAAATTGTTAGAATAAAAATTATGTAAATAAATTTCTGTAATCACAACAGTATTAGAAATGAACAGTGTTGATTGTATCTGGAATTATTAAAATTCGGTTGCAACTACAAATCTGTTTTTAAAATGGGGATTGAATTTCGAAAAAAAATTCTCATACTGTTGGAGCACTTTACCACGAGGTTTTTGATTACAAATCTGAGTTTAGATTTATAAAAAAATACAAAGTAGAGCTTCTAATATGGCGGTTTGTTTCTTGAAAGTAGTCGAATATGCTTTGAACTTATTATTCATGCTAATTTGATCTCTTGCTTCTTAAAAATTTTTATATATTTTAAAACCTTCAGAAAATTATTAAAAGTAAAATTTATGAACACTGTATCATACTATATATTTAAAGCACAGTAGGTATAAATATCATGATTAGGTTAATTAATTAATTAGGTTAAGAGCAGCCGGTATTTTCTTTCAATTTGTCAACACACACGAGTTATTTATAACTTCACTAGAACCTAAAAAAACTCGGCAATTGCCTTAGCATATTGCGGACTTCCATTGTATATCAAAAAGAATACTAAAGGCAATATGCTGCAAAATAATATAACGTTTTTTAAAATAATAAACAAATGCATACAACTTAATAAAGTTTACGAAGAAAAAATTAACAAAGAAATGTTTTTAGTATTGTTATAATTTCTGGTGAAAGAAAACCAAACAAAATTTGGAAGTGAACTTTTATGTGATTGCTTATAAAACGCTAACTGCCCTATGTTAAATAAAGATGTAAAAATTAAATTCAAATGCACTGAATGTTGTCTGGCATAATATTTACTATGTCTTGATACTAAATGTTTGGTAGGGTGTCCCGAAATTTGCATTTGAATATATCGTAATGAAAGAGCTCTTAAACGAGGCGTATTAAAGAGCTTAATAACTAAAAAAATTTCAAAAGTACTTACAGCAAATAGTATGTAATTTAAATAGATATTTTGCTTTTCACAGTTCTTTCGCTGTATTTGCGAACTATCCCGGAAAAGAAAAGCGATAAGAAAACCGACATACTGATAAAGAATTGTTTACTTTTCAACTAATATTTTGTCACATTGACTACAAGCGGTTGTCAAAACTGAATGTTTATTGCCACAAAAAAAATTGGTAGACACAAATGAATTTTGGTTGCAACACTTTAAATATTTGGCAATCGCATTAGAAGTTGGTTGAATTTTTAAGCATATAATGGGAAAAATATTTATAAAATTTTGCTTCAAAACTTTATTATTAAGTTCAAAATATAAAACATTTTCCTAAATCAAGTAAATCTGATGAATCAGCTGGTTTTAAGAAAAATAATGAAAATTTTCTTAGCTGCACTTTTTAGATTTTTTGCAGTGCAAAAATCAGCGTACGATGCATACCCAAATTTTTTATATTCAAATGTATATATATTAAGTGGATTTTTACAACAGTGTTATAAATTTAACAAAATCTTATAAACTTATCAGTCTTATAAAATAAAACACTTAATTTATACAATATTTTTTAGTAATTATACACTCACAATATTATTTCGTTAAAAATAATCTAAAATACATATTAAAATAATCGAAAATTCTATTAAATAGAGGACTACTGATTTTTTATTATATTCAGGCCATTTTGTTGTTTATTTTCAATCATTGTTTAATAATCGACATAAGTAGTAAAAGCAATCAAAAGTAGTTTAAAATAACCATCAATTTTTAACTGACAAAAAGTATAAACAAACTATTTTTTTGGTTTGTTTTTCAAATTGAATTTTTTTGTTTGTATGTAATTTTACAAAACACAATACACGCATATGTAACATATTTTTATTTTCTGTGTGTATCTATATTTGAATAATTTGTTGTAATTTTTATTGAAATAATTTTGTATATAAATAAACTATTTTTGTAAAAAAATAATAAGGAATTATATGAATTTATATTTTTAAAAACAGAAAACATAAAATTTTACATTTAACAGAAAATATTAACTCCTACTGAAAGTCTGTATTTTTTTATAGTTTGTTTTTTGAATGACTGATTCAAATAGTTAAAAAATATATTTCTATTAATTTTAATTGATTCTTCGTTTAAAAACAAACTTTTCGTATTACTTTTGAAATAAACTACAGTCGGTAACGGAAAATATATTGTGAGTGTAGTGACAATCACAGTCTTTAAAAGATAATTATTAAATTCAATTTTTCCCAGAATATACCCCACCGTGCGTTGTCATTTTCTACTTGTGAGTCTGTAATCTTATGGACTACTGTTTAAATTTACAATATGCAAATGCAATGACAAATTTAATTTATCTTAAATTTAATATTAAAAGTAATTTTACAACATTTTAATTTCTTAGAAATCTGGACGTTGTAACAATTAAACGGGAAAAACATTTTTTTTTTTTTTGGCAAAAACAAATAAACGAGAAAAGCAAAAAAAAAATGAAATGCGCATAAAATTCATTTTTGGGTTAAAAACATCTATATGAATAATCGTGTGGACATCGCAAAGTGCACTCATAAATCTCTTTAGCACGCGGTATCATTTTTTTTTATTCACTAAGCACATGTTTTCGCGGTAAAAGTTAAAGTTAAAAATTGAAAAAAATGTGTGTTTTTTTATAGTTGCCAAGAGTTTATACCTGGAACTTTATAAATATGTATGAATTTCTGTGCAAGAGTATCTAAATGGGCAAAAACCAAAGTATGGTGGTAGATTCTGCAAAAATATTCCATTTACATGCAAAAAACATATATGTGTTCATTAGGGCTATAACTATTAGCTCTTTCGTGTCAGAATTTTAATGGTGAGGTAGAACAAACTTTGTGGAATTAAAATACAATATTTTTATGTTAAGAGTTTTCACAATTTTTCTATTGCAATCGAAAATACTTGATCGTCTAATTTTTCGATTTTTTGAAATACATTATTGCAACTAATTTCCTTTGCAAAGATGCCATCTGATGAATGCAGAAATATAATGTGATTAATATAAAATAATTTATGTTAAATTTTATTATTTCAGTTCGAGATCATGATCATTTTTTTTTTTTCCAAATGCAACAAAAAAATTATGTTCATTTTTGTAATAATGGGGAGTAAACAGAAAAAATTATTCGACATCAGCCGAATGGAATGCATCAATATTATTCGCATCTAATAGTTTTCTAGTTGTGAATATCTCTTATTTCGCCAGAAGAAAAAAGTTGATCTGAGGCAATGTTTAGTCATATCTAATTTCAAATTCTTTAATATCCACTGTAATATCTGGCTGATTTTATTTGAACCGCAAAAATGTATGATCCAAATTAATCCGAAAAATTTTAGATCGAATTATATCTGATAAGATTAAACAATATATAATATGAAATTCAGTTTAATAAGAACCTTTAAAAAAAATTGAAACATACACCGATCGCTCAAAAGAGGTAATGAACATCAAAAAAGTTCACAAAATCGTTTTGGTAGACCGTAAAGTAGAGTTGCACGAGATAGTTTATACCTTAAAGATATCGAAGGAACATGTCGGCTTTATTTTGCATGAACATTTGTCCATGAGAAAGGTTTTTTCAAAATAGGTGCCATGGTCAAATTGCACGAATTACAATTTCAATTGCTTTCGCATACACCGAATTTGCCAAATTTAGCTCCCAATAATTTTTACCTATTTCAGACCTCAAAAAATGCTCGCTGGAAAGAGATTTGGTTAAAAGCGAAAAGGTAATTGCGCAAACAGAGGAATATTTTGAGGCCACATATAAATCATTTTATAAAAAAGGTATCGAAATGTTAGAAAGGCGTTGGAATGATTGTATCGCTCTTGAAGGAGACTATGTTAATTAATAAAGTGGAATTTATTGGTTATCCTACGGTCTTTTTAGCTGATGTGTTATTTGACAATATAAGATTATTTAAAAAAAATAATAATTTAATATATATTTATATATGGTTAGGAATATCGATATATGTATTTTTATATGATAATATATTATTAAATAGATGAGCGCCCCGGTAGGCTAGTTGGTAGCGTGCTAGCTTATCAGTGCGGGGGTCGTGGGTTCAATTCCCACCAAAGGCTCTGGTCTGTTTTCGCTACAACGAACCGAAGGCCTTTGTTGCTAGTGCTCAGTTAGGGTATTAACATATAATTTGTAATTATATGATTAATAAATAAATAAATAAATAAAGCCACATATATTTATGAGAAAGTTCTGTGTTTGCATAATCTCACCAATTGCAAATGCTAAATAAGCTCTCAGCTGTAAATGTTTGATATTTCCATCTAAATTTACTGCAAAAAGGCAAAGAAAAAGAAACACATTTTTTTTAAATATCAGCTGAGAGCTGATTTGACATACCCAGCAAAAATAAATGGTAGTCATTCTGTGACTATAACTTCTTTCATTGCTTCCTAAACTTCAGTTGACATTCTTTTATGATTTTTTGGTATTATTCTAAGGCACTTCCAAAAGAATTCATGTGTTCATATTTCGAATGCAGTGATCTGGATATAAACCCGATGCGTATCTTAAAATATCACTCTTCATTACTTCTAAAGCATAAGTTATAGTATATCGTATATTTATTTTGAATCTTAAGCATTTATTCAAATTGAGAAAATAGTTCTGATGAACTTTTTTATTTTTTTTTATTAAATCATTTTTTATATTTTAGTTTAAAATTTTATGAGGATTAGAATTTATGCAGGTTTGCAATTTTTATAAAAATTTGGAAAAATCAAGAAAAACAGATTTTGTTCGACATTTTATTGAAACTAGCTGGCCTGTGATTTCCGTTTTTCAGCCTTAAATATTTATGACGACGCAATCTGTGCATTTTGCATTATGTTTCTTATTTAAAACTATATCATTTCCAGTTTTAATTCAGAATTTATCAACATAATTTTAAAATTGTGTAAAAATTATTTGAAATTACCCAAAAATGTTTTAAAATTGTGCAAAAATTATTTAGAATTGTTCAAAAATATTTTAAAATTGTTCAAAAATATTTTTTAAAATTGTCTAAAAATATTTCCAAATTGTACAACCAGTTTGTAAATTATCCAAAAATATTTTAAAATTTGTCTAAAAATTCATTAAAATTTTTGAAAAATGTTTCAAAAATGATTTTTCACTAATGCAGAATTATTTATTTGTTTAAATAAAGAGAATTTGTATATCAATGCATAAATTTGCTTCTTTAAACTTATTTTTCTGCATTCTTATGAATTAAATTTTCATCAAAGCTTAAATATTAAAAAGTATATGAACATTTTCCACTCATGTATCAGAATACCTAATCATTGTATTATCATTGCTTCCTTAGAGTAAAGTATGAGTAATGCTAGTAGATACATTTGAATACTTCCATCCTATGACACGCTTATATTAAATTCATCGATGAAACCATCAGAAAAGAAGTGATGCCTTTGCCATAGTAGTGATGCTTTTATTGCTTCTTTGGCAGCTTCATTTTTGCTGAGTACATGAGTGTCTGAATGCAGTTGCTTTTATTTGTTGTGTCTTGGCAAAATTTTTCGTGTACCCCTAATGTACTTATTAAAGGTAAATGTGCAAGTACTGTAAAGTCTAAATAGTCCGAATTTTCTAAAAGCTGCATTAAATGAGTTATTTTTAAATACCCATCTAAAAATCGAAATATATATGAGCAAACATGATCATACATGGGCATGTATATGATCATACATGGACATACATTGTCATATACGTTCATACATTGTTCAATATATGACCATACATGATCTCATATATGATCATATATCCTTGGATCCGAAATTTGAGGGTATATGGATGTATATGATCACATACGAGCATACATGAATAATATATGAGCATGTATGATAATATATGCACATATATCACCATATACCCTCAAATTTCGGATCCGAAGATATACGGTCATATATGAGATCATGTATGGACGTATATGACCATGTATGCCCATGTATGATCATATAGAAGCCCATGTATGATCATGTATGTTCATATATATTTCGATTTTTACATGGGTAATGTTATTTCAATCCTGTATGTATTGAAATTCTAACAATTATATTTTATTTGACAATTTGGAAGAAAAAGTTTAAGCTTAAAAATAGTATATACGATTGAATTGGTACCCTGGCAATATATAAGTTCCAAATCTGTTTTTGCCTTCATATTCTATTACAAAAATTAGTTCCTTTACTTGCAAAAACTATACTCCTAATGAGCCTATATTGAATTGTTCGTATAAGCTATGCGTTGCTGTACCACATGCATTAAATGTACATACTTAAAAAATAAAAATCAACATTGCCATAGAATTTACTAAATCTACACCAACATAAAAACTAATGTTGATGCGGTATTAGACGACAACAAATGAAATGATGATTCATGTTCCATTTTAACTAGAATTTTATTTATATATTTTTATAAGTTTTCCCCTCCCCTGCACTTTAGAAAAAAACCATTGATGTCAATCGAAACAATAGGCAAAACGGCCCCATATCTTAGTCTAGTAGAGTAGAGTGCCAACAGAATTCGGTAGTGGAAATTGTGTCAGGTCCTAGTGCAATTCTGAACCATGTCATAATAGGAATATTTTTATGAAATGTCTTCATAAATATAATGATGTGTTACATTGGGTAAAATCTATAAAGTTGGTCATCATTTTTCTATAAATGTTATCTAATAAACACAAAAAGTTTTCGAAATTTATGTTGTTTTCGCAATTTGTAGCTTTAAAAATCTAAGGTCATATTCGTAATCAGCGACATTCAAAATATTGATATGAGTCATAATCAAAAAGTGCAACAATGATTTTTTTCAGTTTTTTTAATTCACTCAAAATTATTTTTTGTTTAATTTATAAAAAATAAATTAACTGAAAATACAATTCATATTCAATTAATAATTGACAAAAAGTTAGAAAAAAATAAATAAAAATTGTGGTTTATTTTTTATATTATTTTATGTGTATAATTTTTTTTTTTTTTAATTTGCAAAATATAGAGATTTGTTTTTGTATGTTTATTTTAAAAATTTCTCTATTTTGATAAAAGAAAACGGAGAAAACAAAATTTATTTTTATAATTTTTTTGTATATAAATAGAAAATTGTTGGTCTCTTTCAATTTTAGTATCATCATTGTGCCTGTTAGGAAAACAACTTAACCACGTGTTGATTACTAAGAAGACAGAAATGTAGCAAAACATACGTTTTAATAGGTTTTTTATTTAGGCTCTGACTAATTCTGGAGGCTCTATCTTGTCAAAAACTTTGGGTTCTGAAGAGATCTTTTCCCGGATCGAAATACATGTATCAACCTAGCTAAAAATCGCGGTTGATAGCCCGCTATAAATAATAACAATAAAAAAACTCGTGGTATAAAAAACATAGAAAGGAGAAAACGAAAAGTAGTTAATAGAATTTTTATTTTTTTTAAAAAGAATACATAAAATTCAACATTTAAGAATATAAATTGTTCTTCCTTTTCTCTTCCTGGACTCGAAACGTAATTAAAATTGTGAAAATTAAAAGAAAAATATATTTTTTTTATTTTATGAAAAAGAGACAATAACAATAATTCCTAAATATCAAATTGGAATCTACATTTTTGGACATGAGTCGGTTGTGAAAAATACCCACTTTCGATTCCTCTTTTTTACCTAACAGAACAGTAAATTTTCAATTTTTGCCAATTTCATTTGCAATTAACTAAATTTTAACTTAAATAAACTATATTATTCTTTAGAATCGAGTTCAAGATCCTTTTTATAAAAAATAATAATAATGATTATTTATTATTTCTTTCTTTCCAATATTTCGTCACCACATTGGGTGACTTCTTCAGGGAAATTATATAATTTTTTTTTTTTTTTTTTTGTTGAAATATTGGAAAGAAAGAAATAATAAATAATCATTATTATTATTTTTTATAAAAAGGATCTTGAACTCGATTTTAAAGAATAATATAGTATAATATTGAAGATCGAATAAAGGAAAATTAAATAAACTATTTTTTTTTGTAAATTTTGTTGGTAGTTACAGGAAAATTTTAGGGTTGAAAAGCGCTCAAAGACAGTAAAATTAAAAATTTTATTAAATTACGAACTTAATTATACTCAAGAGAGGAAGAGTAGCCTTTCTATTGAGTTAGTTCTCTCTGACTCAACAAATTTTTTCTTGCAGCTGTAATGTTATTAATATAAAACAAACGCCTTCTGAAGAATTTAGCAGTTTTTTCTGCAGGGCAGTAGAAATGTTTACAAACTTTTTTCCCTTTTTTAATTTTTTTTTTTATTCATAGAACATTTAGAATTTAATGTCAGCTGGCCATAGACGATTGATTTATGCGTGTGATTTGTTCGCGTACCATTTCTTCACTTACGATGAACAAATCACAATAACCTTAATCGTCAAAGAGAAAACATGAATTAAGAAGCGGATGATGCAATTTTTAATAATTTCTTTGTGTACGCAACAAAACGAGAATAAAATAGACGAATGATTTGCTTTTAGGATTTGCTTACATGTAATATTATTAAAGAATTACAACTCCAGAACACTCTAAATTTTTGTTTACTTGCTACTTATCTCCGCAATACATAGTTACCATTTGACGTTTTGTTGTAAACTAAAATAAAAAAGTTGTCAAGTGTTCCCGCACAAGCTCACTAACACATCGAAAACTGACAATTTTTAATTTCTTGTGATGTGTGAGCGCCCAGCGCCATTAACTTGTAACAAGACGTCGAGCACGAACGAATCACACGCACAAATCAATTGTCTGTGGGCAGCTTTAAGTAGATTCTCAATCTTCTTTAATGCACGTGTATTCCCAGCAAAAACATGGTATCAACTACTTACCAGGCTATTTCCTCGCTTAATTACTTTTGTTCGCGGTGTCCAAAAAGTAATGGGTACTCATTATTTTTTGGCTGTTCGTAAGCGAGAGGGTAATGACCACCCATTACATTGTGTTTTTTGTAAGTGAGAAGGTAATGACCACTCATTACTTTTGGGACATAACGAAGAAAAGTAATTAAGCGAGTAAATAGGCTAGTAAGTACTTAAACCCCTTGTTTTTGCTGGGTTCTTTTTGTCTGTGTAGTATGTAATTGGTAATTTATATATGAATATAAACATATCATTATAAAGTTCATGTGAGTGATTTTTTTTGCAATCTTTGAGTATTTTAATTTAAGTCAACAGCCTTTTGCTTCTAGTAAAAAACATTTAATTCAAAACACACCATCATTATTAGGAAATCACTAAGAAATTGTTTCTACAAGACTAAAATATCAAAATTGTATCTATCTACAGTGTTGGGACTGTGTTGTTAAAAAGCTATTTAATGTTTTTTGTATTCATAATTCATGTTTGATTTCGAAGTTATGGAAGTTAGAATTCAAATATGAGATGAGAACAAAAAAAAAATTAACGGACCCGTATTTTTTCTTTTGGTCCAATCTTATTTGCTTGTGTAATTTTTGATCCCTTTTTTGGTGTTCACAAACAATTTTTTTTTATTTTATTATTTAAAAAGTTATAACTTACTTTGTTCTGCAGTCCTTTCAAGTGAGATTGTGTCAAAAGAAGAAATACAGAGCAGATCTTGAATGAACTACATAATTTTTTGATAATTTTGACTATATTTCTTAATTCAATAATTAAATTTATTAATTAGAAAAAAGAAACAGGAATTAGTTTCTGCATAGAGAGTAAAAATCATATATCAATTAATTTTTATGTCATATTTGAATTAGGAAAATTTTTAAACCAAATATAAATCTTATTACAGTAAATATGATTCTAGTTTAAATAAATTTTATCGTATTAAAATTAATATTAATATTAATATTAATATTAATATTAATATTAATATTAATATTAATATTAATATTAATATTAATATTAATATTAATATTAATATTAATATTAATATTAATATTAATATTAATATTAATATTAATATTAATATTAATATTAATATTAATATTAATATTAATATTAATATTAATATTAATATTAATATTAATATTAATATTAATATTAATATTAATATTAATATTAATATTAATATTAATATTAATATTAATATTAATATTAATATTAATATTAATATTAATATTAATATTAATATTAATATTAATATTAATATTAATAATTAGATTTTGTTTTCGTATTTCAAAAAGTGGTAGAAACACATTTAATATAAAAAGAATACTAACATAATTTGACTTTTAAGCCATTTCTATTAAATTTAATGTTGTTCCTGCTTGATTTTAAATATTAAATATTTTTTCTGTGTGTGTGAATAAATTTAAAGATTTAAAATTTGACAAATGATTGATTCAAAAAGGCACAAATTTTACTTAAAATTTGATACAATTTTCAAAATGATAAAAAAATTTTACCACTGAGAACTAAATTTTTATTAGAAAAGATAGCAAAACTTCCTTTTAATTAGTTCATATACCATCTTAAATTTTATTTTTAGCTTGAAAGTGTTATCTTGCTTTTAACACACATTTTATTTTATATAAGTTTATTAGAAAATTTTTCTTACTGAGAACTAGGACTAAACTCTCAAAATATAAGAAAATATTTTCTAACATCAAGTTAAATAGTGAAAATTATCCTTAAATTTGATAACAAATTTTTTATAAATATGAAACTGTTTCTATGGTAAAGGTAATATATTTTACAATATATTTTAAATTCCTTAACATTCATTGTGTAAGTATTTTCCCACTTACGGAGGACTCCCGCTTTGAGAGGACACTGCCTTTTACAATATTCTTGCTGTACACTTTTATCTTAAAATTATTTAAAATAGGTAAAAAAATTCAAAAAAAAATGTACTGTATGTCAGATGTTTTTCGAGAGAACTAGAAACTAAGTGACACACGACATCTATGGGTAAGGAATACTTGGGCTCCTTTGTCTTCTTAAACTATCTAATTTAAGGAAATTTTCGCAAAAATACAAAATATCACAGTTACATTTATTATTTATTTATTATTATTAAGTCTATGGAGTAAATCCTTACAGACTATAAAACAAATTTATAATACAAAATATATTAAGTATTTAAAACCAATATATTATAACGTTTAATAGTGTTTACATTTAAAGAAAAATCTATCTTGTTATTATTGGAAAATAGAAAATGTCATAAGTTTATTTAATGGAATTTTTAGCTTAAACTTTTGATAACATATGCAAATTTTTACTTTTATATTATTAAGTGAAAAAAATATAGTTTTGGTGCCTTCAATAAATATAAAGTTTAATAGGAAAACCGTTAACGTAATGCATACAATGTGATTGCGATATTTTTTATTGTAGTCCGGAAACAAAATTATTACATAAAAGCTCAAATTCGAAATATTTTACCTTTATCTGCAGAAATTTTTCAGGAAAAAATCCTATACCCAAGTTTATTATTTCCCAAAAGTTAAAAAACTTTTACTTTAAAAAAAAAATTTTAATTTATCTAAACTAAGTTGCATGAAAATTTTCCCTAGAAATAGTTCATCAGTTTCTAAAACCAAATCAATTTTTATTATTACATAGAAAAAAAATTTCTACCTTTTGGGTTTAATTGCCTGAACTAGTTTTTAGAAAACACTTCTTAAAAATTAGAACGTATAAAGTGTAGTAAATTTTACTTTTCTCAAAAAAAAAAAAAAAAAAAATTAACACGCATTAAGTTTAGGACACATTTTTAAACTTAATAGGAGTAAATTATGCTTTAATTTTTTTTTAACTAAACTTAGTTTTATTATATTTTAGTATACAAATTTCTTAAAACTAAGATGTTTTTCTTGAAAATTTTGTTTTTACTCAAACATAGGAATTTTTATTTTTTTTAAGAAAATTTTTCAAAGTTTTATTAAAACTTCACTTTAATAATAAATAAATTTTGGATTTATTTTTAGTTCATCTCTTTTTTTTTTAAATAAGAAGAATTATTTATTTTAACTTTTCTATACATTTGTTCCAAATTCTTAGCCGATTTAAAGAAAAACTTAGCCTCTAGCAAGGGTTGTAGCGCAAGTACAGTGATTGTGATGTGAATGTATACATGTTTGAATTGCTACAACCTTTGCTAGAGGCTAACTTTTTCTGTAAATCGGCTAAGAATTTCGTGGTCTCGACTAAAAATTTTTTTTAGTCACACCATTTGGCATCTTGTCATCATGGGTGGCTAAAAATTTGGTAGTTTGTTCATCCTGGTTTATAGGGTCCTTGGTTATACGCCCAATACTTAGTGGCAACAATGTGTGTCGGGGTTTTTCTTAATGGGTGAAGTAAAAAATTTAAATTCATGAAATTATCAGAAAAAAATCAATTCATCCAGGGAATTAAAAGAAAAAGTTAATTACTTCAGGAAATTAAACGAAAAATTTAATGCTTTAAAGGAATTATTAGAAAATGTTAATAATTTCTGGGAGTAAAAAAATTAATTCAGTTCCTTAAATTTGGTGAGCGAATCCATTCCCGAAATATAAATTAAAATTAAAATATAGAATTAGTAAATTAATTTTTTGAAAGCTATGTGACGATCAAGAACAAATTCAGTTTTTTAACTGATTGTTTCTAACGAATATTCGTTAAACGACACTTGACTATACCATCTTTATAATGGGGACCAACCAATACTGTATTATCGTGTGAGTAAATGAATAGGAATACTCACATGAAACATACACATATTTTTGACGACGTATTTGATAGAAATAACAATGAAACCAAACGACAATGAAAATAATATTATCTGTGACACACTGCTCGAATAAATGCCAATTTTTAAGATTTGTTTTTTTTTGGCATTTTGCAGCAACATCCTATTGTAGATGAATGACTCATGCCTTATAGTTTTGTATATTGAAACGTCAATACATTAAGATAAATTGTTGGTAGCATACCATACCATAAAATTGAATTTCAAGTATTTGCATTGCATACATTATAAGTAATTAAAAACGTATTGCTATGCAGAATTTATTATTATTTATTGCTGCAAAGAAAAAAAAAGAAAAGAAAATGAAAATGCTCTAATGCATTTCAGTGGAAACACAAATAAATTAATTTCTTAGTAGAAAAATTAAAATAAAAAAAGGGAATATTTGATGGAATTTTATTAAGTTTTGTATTTGTCGTTGCATTCAAAAATTCATTGATTACACAGTGCAACAAAAATTTCAATCTCAAGGATTCCAATGCAAAATGAATGTATACATTGACTTGTACAAAATCCAAAAAGGGTCCTCTAATTTTCACTCACAACTTCTAAACTTCGAAACCGATTTTGGAAATTTTTAGCTTTCGCTTTGGAGCCATTAAATATAACAGCGATGTTCAAAAATTTGTGGCACAGTATTATACAGAGAAAAAGACAACCTTTAATAATGTTTGATTTAATCAAGAGAAGATGATATGAAATAGAAGTATGGAAGTTTTAGGACAAAACTAGTAACTGTCACTGGAAAGTTCAGTGATAAATAATCATATTTGAGAATATTGAAAATTTGTGGTCAATATTTCTTTTCTGTGTACAGTACTGTTAAGTAGTACAAGTTGATTTTTATTGAAATAAATTCAAAAACAAAAATAAGTTAATTAAATATCAAATTAGACACTTCATGGGATTTAATTAATTTTTATGCAATACCTTCAAAGTTAGTTTCATAGTAATAAAGTTATTCATTATCTCAATCACTTTAAAGACAATTTTTATTAAATTTTTAAACTAATTGTTACAAAACTATACCAAAATATTTTATTTTTGAAACTTTATGAACGAAAAACTATGCAGATGCAATGCATCTAAAATGTGTATTGGAACGTCATCTAGTAAGCTGCATAGAGAATGGTACTCTGGCAAATGTTAAAAAAATATAGTTAAAACCCAGTGTAAAATAATTAAACTTTGGACTACGTTTTGCATTAAAAAACAAATAAAGATTTAGTAAAAATAAGTTTTTTTTATTATTATTTCACATCATAGTTTCTAAAGAATTTATACCTTAATTCGATTTTCACTTCTGATTGACTATGAAATGAATGAATTCGCAAACTACAATTTTTGAATGGGAAAGTATTCTTAGTTGGTCTCAATTGATTTAATTTTAAAAGACTGCATTCGTTTTTCAATCACTGCACGCAGAGAAAAAACATGGCTGCAACATGATCACTTCTACTATATTGTGCTTGCTGCAATCGGGTATGGTTGTCACAACCATATTATTGGTTGTCTAACCATCGACATGGTCGCTACCATCATTATTCTAGTATATATTTTACTATATTATGATTGACACCTTATATTTTATAACATGATTGGCTGTAACCATACTGTGGTAACACAAATTCTGACTATGAAAAAAATATGATAATTATGCAACGATAAAATGCTGGCAACAATCAATAAATAATTATACATCAAATAAAACATAACTTCGACATTTACAGTCCTAATACGAGTATTGTCTTGTTTTCATAAAAACTAAAATGCCTTAAAAAAACAATCATATTTTATTTACTAAAACTGAACAGAAAATACCTTTCATGTGGCATTAAAAAAAACATTTCATCAATTGACCTATTAAGATCCAGTTTATTTTTTTTTAACCTTAGAAGATTTTTTTTGAGGGTTTTTCGAAAATTCCTTTTACATGTAATATTATTAACAATAATCAATTCATTGTCAAAAAGATTCTATATAAAGATTTTATATGGATCATATTATGATAATCCAGAAATCATAATATAGTTATGGGGACCATAATGTAATAATATTTTGAGCATACTATGATTACATGCAATCATATTATGATAAATTCAACATCATAATATGTTTATACAGAATCATAATATTGTAATATTTGAATCATAATATAACTTTCGGGACCATATTATGGTACAATTATAGATATTTTATTATCATAATATGATAACCATTATATAGTACGACTATGGTTGGCATAATCATAAACACAAAAATATATGATGCTCTTCGAATATGATTCTCCCAACCATGTTTTTTCTTTGCGTGTGTATTCAATCATTGGGAATTCAATAGATTTTTACGCAATCGACTACATTGTTAGCTTTAATTAAAGGCAATTGAAATTTTTTTTTACAAATAAAAGAAATTAAAAAAATCGCAAAAATTAAAGGAGACCGAAAATAAAAAAACCTAACATTCCACAAAATCGCATAAATTGCAAACAAAAAAAAATCCCAAAAATAAAACAATTTGCCAAATTCGAAAACTCATTAAAAAATCGCTTAAATTTAAAAATATTGAAAAATTGCTACAATTCCAAAAAACCCAAAAATTTAAAAAAATTTCCAATACAAAAAAGTAAAAGAGGCTTAAATGCGGCTGTGCCGAATCTTTTAGTACCCTCCGCCAATATCCTAAAAAAATTGTTTTCTACTGTTTTTGATACAAATAATGTAAAAAACTTTTGAAGTAAAATTATGGAGGTGAAAAAAAATTTTTGAGGTTAAAAAAATTTTTTGTGTTGAAAAAAAAATTTAGTGGTGAAAAAATTTTTTGAGATGAAAAATATTTGAGGTGAATACAAAATATTATTAATTTCTAAGCGACTGGTGAAAAAATATGAGAAAATAGATTATATATACCAGTCGCTTCTATGAAATTGTACTAAAGTACACCAATTTGTATGGAAAATTTAGAGGTGTCTTCATATTTTCACTCAAAATTTGTCAACAGCTGGACTGATATTGCTCATTTTCAATACCAAACTGCTCGGGAGGATGTACAATAATCTGAGTAAAAATAGGCATCCCCACTTGCGTATTCACGTTGTGATCGCCATTTCAACAGACAGACAGGCAGACGGACATCGTTAAATCCACTTAAATTTGCATAAGGATTCACGAATATATATACTTTATAGTGTCTTAGACCTATATTTTGACATGTTACAAACGGAATGACAAACTGATATATACCCTCACCATATATGGTGAAGGGTTAAAAAAAAAATTAAACGCTAAAATTTACAAAAATCTTAAAAATTAAAAAAATATCGGTAATATTTGGAAAATATTACACTTTTGTGGATTTAAATAATAATAATACATACTTACTGCGCTAAGTGCCAAGATAAATTGAAACTTCAATGGAGATGTGCTACCTCTAAATAAACTTTTATTTAGATTTTTTTGACAATCCATATTATTTTCCATAATGGCATATATGTATGTATGTAGGATTGTGGAGCTCGTGAATTAAGTACAGTGAAGGGCAATACACATACAATCACATTTACGCTTGTGTGCGAAGCAGCCAAATACGAAAGTTTAACTTGATATTCAATTGTCTTACACTGAAAAAACTTTCAATCATCGAAAATAAATTTTTTTTTGTTAGTTTTTTGGTATTAGTACCCTGCTTAAAAGGACCTATCGCAGGACACGTCAGGTGATTGGTTCATTGTGGTCACGGGCTCGGTTTTTTTGTATGAAAAGGACTGGTTACTCTAACATGGGCTTGTCCTAGGAACGGGTAAATTACCCTCTGTGACATGTCACAGGATTAGTTTAAAAGAACATGTCACACAACTAACCACAAAGAACATATCACAGGACTCGTACTTGGCTTTTAAGCCAATCATGTGGTAGTTTTTTTGAGAACTGGTTCTGTTTTCACCCAGCACGTAACTAATACTTTCAGACCCAATACGTAATAGAGACTTCTTATACCGATCACGTGATATGTACTTAAGAAACCGTTCCTGTTTTCAACTATCACAGGACTGGTACTTTTAAACCGCTATTTTAGGAACTGGTCCTATTTTCAACTATCCGTGATATGTATTTCGGAACTGATCGTGCTTTTACCTCTCAGAGTACAGGTGCCAATTCCCAACTGTCTCCTTTTTTGCCGCAGGGTATTTTTATTTGGTCTTTTTATTATAAGTGTATATAATATTTTTACTGGAACTGAATGTAGTTAATTTAAAAGTTACATTTGTTTTTAAATAATTAAATAATTTTATTATATATTTCACCACTTTTACGTTTATATAAAGAATGAATAACATATAAATTTGGATTTTATCTTAGAGTTAAAACGATTTGTTAAGAAAATGTTTTTATGTTTTATGTCAAATAAATGAAAAGTCGTTTATTTATTACAGATATTATAGTTAATTTTTATGAGATTTATTAACGAAACATCATTTATTTTTTATGGATTTTGTAGTTAATTTGCTGGCAGTAGAAAACAAAATAAAGAAAAAATCATTCCTTTTTACGGATTTTGTAGTTCATTAGTTGTCAGTTAAAAGAAAAATCTTTTTGCATTGATCATAAAACATTTTACTCAGTGTTTTTATAAAGCTTTATAAAAAGCAATAGCCGAAAGTCAATTATCGTCAAACATACGAAGTGGATTATAGTGTACGTGTGCTGTCTGGCAAGCAGCATTTTTTAGCCTATATAGGATTTGGAAAATGTTCTTCACTGGTTCGAGGCCAGTTTAATAAAATCTTATACTCTATGTAAGTTCGAAGTTTTACTATTCTCTGGACATATTCTGATAGCCGTTCACAAATACGATTTTATTAGCTAAAATCGAAAAGTGCAGATACAACAATAAATTGTGAAAAATAATGGTTGATTGGAGTAATGTTGAGATATAACAGCGGTGGGCAAATGCAAATCTTCGTTGATTTTAGCGTGATTCCAGTTGGAACTTATATTTTTTTTAGATTTTTTGTGTAATTCTTTTACTTAAAACTTTTTCCACTATTTTTACTTTGTTCAAAATTGTTTGCACAGAAATTCATTTAGATTAATTATTTTTTCATTACAAAATAAGATCGGTTATAGTGGTTTTAATTTAAGATCTATGTGAAAAACTTTCGTTTTTCGTTTGCAATCCAAAAAAAATTAAAATTTTTTTTCAAAAACAAAACAGAATAAGTGATTCATTAAAAGCTGTTACAACAATGTTTAATTAACCCTAGGGTCGTATGAGTGATTTTTATTATTAAGGCAAATATTACGTATACGTATTGAAGTACTTTAATTCGAATTAAACATATCTCAATGTAGAATCAATATTAGGCTATCCATATTTTTTGAACTACAAATAATGACAATTCGTTACCCAATAGATTATTTTAAAAATAATATTAATAAATAGTAAATAAATGATAAAAAACAACAAATGTTTCAGTTGAAATATCGGATAGAAGCTAACGGGACATAATGAAAATGAATCTAAATCGACTTTGATTTAGATTCCAGCCAATTTCTCTGTTCTAGAGAATTGATTTTACAAGTAGTTATAAAAACTACTTGTAGAACAAGTTCACCGGCAGCTTAAATTATGTGAAATAGGTTCCGAACTTCTACCAGTTGTTCGGTATTAATATTTTTGCTTTCCCATACAAAAATATGATGAGGTACTACCGAGCCAGTCGTGATATTCATATAAATAATATTGTGTTTCATTCTTTAATGACAAAGTAAAACCAGAAATTTTAAAATTACTCAATACTTTTTTTTACAGCCGATTAAAATTTAAAATTTTAAATGCCCCACCATACACCCAGAAAAAAAGTATCAGTTGTGGCCATCGAATTTGTTATCTTCATATTAAATTTTATTTTTAGCTGTGAAAGCAAATATTCATTTGTATAATTTAATATTTATTTTGCACATAAATTTTATTACGTTCCACAAAATTTTCTTTAAAAAAAAAAATATTTTTAAATTTTTCCGGTATCGAACCTGGGCAATCAGATTCATAGTTCGCACTCTTGATTACTGCACCACAACTTATTATAATTTTTTTTGATATATTTGGCATTCAAACTTTTGAATATTTTATTTTAATCAAACAAAAAAAATTTTAAAATGTTTGTCTTTTTCCAGATTTGAACTCTGAAATTCGGAGTACTGAGCTACGTGTTTACCCACCACACCACAAACACTTATAAATTTTGATGGCTAATTTTGAATTTAAACAATTTGTATGGAAAACAAATATTAGTATAAAATTTGTTTATTAATACCAATCCAGATTACCGTTAGAATAACTCTCTTTTATGACTTAAAAATGAAATTAGGCAAAATTATGCAGGATTTCGTTATCAAAATGCAATCTACAGAAGTGTCAGTGGGGATACACCTACAAGTTCTAAAACGTATTTTTCGATTTCTCAACCCTTTCAATTTTGTCGCTTACAACGTTTTTCGCGGCTCTGCTTCAATTGGATAAGAGTATTCTTTTTCAGTTACAATGCCATATTTTTGCTATAATAAAGGATAAGAGGTTATTTCAAATAAAAAAAAAAATCCTTACAAATATATATTAATGATTTTGATCGAATTGCAACCAATATTTTCTCTGGGTGTATACTTCTATATTTTATTTGAGAAAAAATTTATTTATTATTTTGTGGATCTTTTTGCTTTGCTTTGGTTCTAGATTACCGCCAGTCTTTTCCCAAAAGATCATCGGATTTTTTTATTTTAAATTAAATTGATTGGAAAAACTATTATTTTAGAAATAGAAAATTATATTTTTTTCAATATAAATTAGAAAAACCAATATTGTGGATGATGTAACGTTATTGAATAATGATAAGATTGTGGAATTTCCCGTAAAATTCCAACCAATTTATTTTCTGTGTGTTAAAAAAAATGTTAACTACTTTTTTTTCAAAATAGTAGTTTTTTATGTATAATATTTAAAAAAATATGGCTTCCCTGAATTAATCACCATTTTGTCTATCGTGTATCTCACTGCGGCAAGGCAGTTCCAACAAACACTGTAATCGGGTAGTTAGACTTTTCGGTCGTAATAAAAATTGTTCATTTAATCGGTTAATGCAATTTAATAAACAAAACAAATGAAAATTCTGTCAGTGTAATAATAATATTTTTTTTAGTCTGTGGTAAAGTAACTCTTGTTATTTCAATTGGAAATACAAAGTTGAAATGTATGTTTAGTTTATTTTTTGTAATCATTTTCTCCTGTTTTCAATTATTTTAAATTAAATTGAATTTTAAGGGTGGTAAAAATGTTCTGTGGTTTAAAAGTTTTATGTATTAAGTTTATTACAAATATACAATATTAGGGGCAGAACTTTCAACAAATTTTTTCATAGGCATACCAAAAAAATTACCCAGGCAGAAATTGTTAAACCTACATAAGAAATAGTATTGGCAACCCATTGTTTTTCTTATATAAATAAATAACCAAAAGTACGAGTAAGATTTTGCTAGCAAAACATTATTTTGTTTGTAAAACTACACAGTAAAGAAAAATGCAAACGGATATGACCTGGTAAGTATTGGCAAGAAATTAATTACCCATCCCAATATGATTATATAATTAGACAAAAGGACTGCCTGTTCCAATGTGGGCAAACGAAACAAAGCTTAGATGTTCAAAAAATATAATTTTTTGAAAATAAAATTAAAAACAAGGTTCATTTGTAATTTTTTTGTTGGGCATCTAATCAGCTAATCTAATAATCCATATATTTTATAATATACAAGGGCCGATTAATAAGACCGTAACTTTTTGAATGAAACACAGTTTTTTTTGCAAAAAAAATATTTTTAAACATAAGCTCATTTTAGCTCAATACACTTAGTCCAACGTTTCTGCAATTTTTTTATCCCTTTCAAAAAATAGGATTTTTTCAAGGTCCATAAAATAGCCATTTGTTTGATCAATAATTTCATCGTTGGAGCTAAATCTCTTTGGAAATAGGAAATAATCACTGCGAGCTAAAACCGGAGAATATGGTGGATGAGGTACCAATTCGTAGCCCAATTCATGGAATTTTGCCATTTAGACTACGTGTGCACCCGTGCCTTATGGTCAATTGAGAGCAAATACAGGACCCATCTTGCAGACAGCTTTCTTAAATCCGACTGTTCAGTTAAAATCGAAACCACACTGCCATATGAAATGCCTATGGCATCAACAATCTCACGCACTTTTATACTTCGATCGGGCAACACCATATCGTGGATTCTTTCGACATTTTCGGGTGTATTGTCCTTAATTGGCCGTCCAGAACGTTCAGCGTGATTTGTATTTGTGCGACCACAACGAAAGTAAGTAAACCATTTTTTCAACCATTGAAATCGATGCTCAGAGAGACTCACTATAGTATTTATCAAACTTTTCCTAGATTTCGAAGTCTAGTTCGTAAATAATAGTATGCACACTCAGAATATTATGTAGTTTACTGATTGTAATTTAATAAAAAAAGTTTTCCATTCCATTTAAAAATAAAAGAACATACATTTATTTTTCAAAGAAATATTTATTTAAACTCTTTTTACATTTGTTCAAAATGTTTTACTGTCATTTACCGATTTTTCCTTTTTTCAGTTTTATTTATTTACTTTTTTTCAATTTAATAAAAATTTACCCACAAAACGCAAATTTGTGGTTTATTTGTTTTCGTTAAAGTAATTTTGAATTTAAATTTTGTTTGTTGTCTGTTAAAAAAAAAAAAAAAAAATGTTTTAAAAATTCCAATTTGTTTTTTATATAAATTGGTTGCTTATATACAAAATTATTTCAATTTAAATTACGCGAACTTCATACACACTTCATACATTTTTTAAATAAAAAAAACAACAAATACAAAAAAAAATAGAAACAATTTCAAATAAATCATAAAATTATTTATTTTTTAAGAAATTGCTAGGTAAAATTTTAACATTTATTTGTACTGTTTATATCATTTGTTTCTTACGAATAAGTCAGTTGTTTAAACAATATTATTGTATATATTGTTTAAACGACATTTAAAAATAAATAACAAAAGCCATTTGGTTTAAATGAAAATTAAGTAGACCGGTTTTTAAATGAAACATCATTTCTTGTAAATGGCATTTTCTGTAATTTTAACTTACAAACTATTTTAAGTGCAGTATCATATGATCGAAATCCAGTTTAAACTAGATTTCGAGGTAAATGTAAATGCAGCTTTGACGTTCTGAGTTTATATCTCACAAAAAACAAAAATTTATTTTAAACTTTTTTAAGTTTTGCAATCTACGTAATTTCTTTAAAATAATGATATGAACTAAAAAATGGACAAATGGGCATATTCATAAAATATTTCTTAGCTATAGTAAAATTTTGCCTATACCCCTAAATTGATTATTTTTATTGCTTCAAAACTTTAAGGCTGGAGTATAAAGGAAAAAAATATATATATACTTTTCAACTAAACAATCATATAAAAACGTTTTTGTATGGGTCAGCAGTGGGTTGGTATCCATCCAGCCTCGCTCTACACTCGGTAGCGTTTTTTGTAAATATATATTCTTTTGTTCCTGTTTGAAAATACTAGTTCGCTAATTATCGAGAGGAAATCATAATAGAACTGTTTTTTCACTAATATGACATCACTGGCTAATTCATTAAAATCCCAATTTATATTTCGGGAATCGCAAATAATAACAAACATTTTTAAATGAAATAGTTTGTTCAAACCATTTGTCGTAGCAGTTTTCCATTCCACTTAAGACACCACGAAAATATGGTTTTTGAGCGCTTCAACTGCTTCTTCGGCGCTCGTTATTCGGTGACCACGCATTTTACCTTTGATATTCGGGAACAAGAAGAAGTCATTAGATGCCAAATCAGGATGGTACGGAGGACGAGCCATCAATTCGATGTTTTGACTGTTCAAAAATTCACCTGTTTGATGAGATGTGTGAGAGCTCGCATTGGCATGAGGGAGAATGATTCGTCTTCCGCGGTTGTATATATATTCCTTTTGCTCCTACAAGGAGCATTGGGCCGTTGGCGATTAGTCTTAAGAATTTCTCCGAAGACTTCCGGCAAACAAATGATCGTGTATTACTCAAAATTGACCATCCTACGTTGCTCAAGTAGAACAGTTGAAGAAATGGTTGCCTGCATTTGCTTCGCTGTGCTTCTTCCACGAACGACTTTTATTCGTCGATTAATGTTTTGTTTCCGGCTCATTAGCATATATCCATGATTGTTCACCTGTCACGATTTTATGCACGTATTTTAAAGCACCACGGTCGAACTTTGTATCATTTCCTTACACCAATCGACGCCTTTTTTAATAGCTTCGTACATTTTTTTTGGCATTTGTACAAATTTCAGACGTTGAACTATGCATAATTTGTGGTTCGAAAATCTGTCTTAATCTTATTACCGAATTTAAATTCATAATAATGATTAATTGCAAAATATCTTTTTTAGAATTGGAAAACGGATACAGAAGGCATACATTTTCATTGAGAAGGAACTAGTCATGGATGAAAAAGCTAATTTAATAAATAGAAGAAATAAACATAGTAATAATATTTTTCTACGTATTTTATATAATTTACCATGCAGATATTTTACAAACCCTCAAATTCTTGTTCAGCAAAAACATCATTAACAAGTAAAAAAGGCTTAAATTCGGCTGTGCCGAATCTTTGAATACCCTCCACCAATATTCTCTATTGTTTTTGATACAAACAATGTAAAAAACTTTTGAAGTAAAATTATGGAGGTGAAAAAAAATTTTTGAGGTAAAAAACTTTTTGCGGAAACGAATTTTTTTACGTGAAAAAATTTTGAGGTAAAAAATTTTTTTAGGTGAAAAATTTTTTGTGGTGAAAAAAAAACTTTAGTGGTGAAAAAAATGTTTGAAAGTGAAAAATATTTGAGGTGTATAAAATATAATTAATTTCTAAGCGATTGGTGAAGAAATATGAGAAAATATATAATATACCAGTCGCTACTATGAAATTGTACTAAAATACATGAATTTGTATGGAAAATTTAGAGGTATCTTCACATTTTCACCCATTACTTTTTAACCGCTGGACCGATTTTGCTCATTTTCAATACCAAACTGCTCGGGAGGATGTAAAATAATCTGGGTAAAAATAGGCACCCGCGCTTGCGTCTTCGAGTCGTGATCGCCATTTCAACAGACAGACAGACGGACAGACGGACATCGCTAAATCGACTTAAAATTGCATAAGGATCACGAATATATATACTTTATGGGGTCTTAGACCTATATTTCGACATGTTACAAACGGAATGACAAACTGATATATACCCTCACCATATATGGTGGAGGGTATAAAAATGCTCAAAAAAATAAATACTTTAATTAAAAACACCTCATCTTGTAAATAATACTTGTATCAATATTAGAGTACTTTTTAATTACTTTTTGTTATTCTGAATTTTAATGTTATTTATTATTGAAAATTGTATAGTTAATTGATATGATTTTAATTCTTTATAGTTTTTTTTTTTTTTTTTAATAAAGCACTTAATGTTTTTAAATTGGGCTTATTTATTTTGACAAACAAAAAGGTCAGTATTGAATAAAAAACATTTTCTAAGTAAGTATATGCATTTAATGAATATTTCTAAACAACTAAAATTTAGGTTCATCCATTTAAAAGATCATTTTTAGACGTACAACAAAATTATTATGTTGCTTTTTGATACAATTAAAAGAGTACTCTTAGATACATTGTATCTATTAATTTTAAAAACAATGTGTCTATATATATTTTGATATTAAATATTGTGCCTATTTTTGCCCAAAAAAAAAATTACCTTCGTTAAATAGAGTAGATTTTAACAAAAATTTCTTAGAGTGTATGAAAAGGGAATTTCGCATAGTCATTAGCCTGTTCAAAATCATGAGTTGTTTGTGGGTTGAGTGGTTCATAAAGAGGCTGATGATGACCTGGTGGCTCAGGTCTAAAGTGTGGGAGCGCTAATCCTCACAATTTTTTCCATTTAATAAAAAATATAATGTTTACTATTCGTTAGAAAACATTAAATTTTGATCTCGCGTCTGATAAAATTTAAAAATATATAATTTTCTGTTTAAATATTAAAACATTCTACTGATGGATTTTAATTGTTTATAATTAAAATTGCATTTTTGGAAAGATAGATATTTAGATTTTAAGTTTGTATTGACTCAAGCGATTTTCTATTATATTTTAATGAAAAGACTTGAAAAACTCTTTTGCAATGCCTTAATTTATTTTTTTCTTTATTTATTTATTTTTACTATATGTTTGTAAGAAGTTATCCTTATTTGAAGTTCAAAATATAATGATACCCCAATATTGATTCTACACTGGGATATGTTGAATTCGAATGGTGTACTCTACACCAATGCGTATACACAATATTTGCATTTATAATAAAAATCACTCATACGACTGTCCAGTAAATTGAATATGTAAGTGTTGCAGATTTTAATGCCTATTATTACGATTTCTTTTCTATAAAAATTTTGAATATTATTAAAATTAAATAATTAAAAACATAAATAATAAATTAAGTCATTGCAAAAGAGTTTTTGAAGTTTTGTCAATAAAATATAATCAAAACATCGCTTGAGTCAATACAAACTTAAAATGAAAATATCTTTTTAAAACGACCTAACTTTTCAAAACGTAGTGTACCACTGAGTTCCACGGCACAAAATTAAATTTATGTGGTTTAGGGGTTTTCTTGTGTCATATCAAAAGTTGAAATTTTACTTACAGTGTTATTGAAGGCTCGGCACGATAACACTGTAGTAGGTCGGATAGAATTACTGTGTGTTGGTATAGATCTTACATGGGACTTATTAACTGAATGAACTAATTAATTGATGATTTCATTAGCATTGCATGGATATCGATTGTAATGAAGTTATTTTCATTACCATTTTTAAAAAAATTACTTTAACCCTCCGACGCACAGTGGTCAATTTCGCGAGATAGCGGTCAAAACTCTATAACTTTTGACCGAATTGGTATTTTTTTACGCAATTTATTTTGTTCAATAGGAGGGACTTTAAGCTTCAATTTGCGTGTTCAAACGTAAAAATCGACTGATAGGAACGTAAGTAATGTGGAGTTAAAAATGCATTTTAATTTTTTGTTGAGTTTCCATGTAAAAGTTGAATATTTTGACATTTTAAATAGGTATTTTTTTATAATTTCTTATTTTCTTCAATCGTATTTTACAACCAATACTTATTTATTATTCCTAAACTTAATTTTGGTCAGAAAATGCCAACATTTGGCCCCTGACATTTATTTAGTCTCAATATTCACAGGAGCCAAAGGTTGGTTTTTTTGGAAGAAAGCTAATTCTTGTGAGGATTAAACTGAAAAATAACACTGAAATTTCCAACAATATCAATACCATTTGGATATATTATATACAGAACACAACATCGATAAAATTTTAAGTAAACTTTTACTATGTTTATTTCTTCTATTTATTGATTTAAAGTGCACATATATTTTATTTAAATGTATTAATAAAAATTTATACTAAAATTAGAAACAAATTATAATATTTAAACTAGTATTAATTAAACAATATTAGTAAAAATTTCTTCCAAATAGCTTTGATTTTCATTTTGCAATAGTTGTTTAGCTTCTTCATCTAACTCTAATGAGGTTGATTTCCATTTAAGCAATCTTTTTTGGCAGAAACTATATCTCGATATGATGGAAAAATTCCACAATTTTTTTCATTGGTTCATTTTCAAATCCAAAAATAGTGCAAATGCTTCTTCTAGAGTAAATTTATTTTCTTCAGTTGGTGTCGGCATACTTTCTAAAATCCTTTTTGTGCGTCTGGGGCTTGCTTCCACTATTTTTTCAATGATAGCAATTTTACTCTTTTTAGTTTTCGATGGTTGAATTTGGTGCAGAAATGAATCCTTTATGATGCTACAAGAAACTTCTTCATTGATATGTTTAAGCTTGCGTCTTCGTGATCTTTCACTACAATTATCAATTGGCTTTGCTGATCGACCACCTTTTCCAGTTTCCGTGGTAGTTACTGATGGCTTTTTAAAAATAAGTTTATTTCTTAGCCATTCTTGGTTGCGTGAGTAAAACAATTTCTTGTTTCTGGAACATTGATTGTACCGTTTTCTTAAAGTATTTAACAAATGTTTTATTTTTAAGTTATGAATTTTAATTTCTTGTTTGTCGCATATTTTGAAGAATGGATTATTCATTATATGTAAAATAATGTCGTTTTCATCTTTCCTTTCAAAATATATATCAGATAGAACACTATAACTGAATTTAGCCATTGTTTAAACAATAATGAAGAAAAAAAAAATGAATGCATGGATCATGGAACATGATCTTTTTTACCTCTTTGAAACATAATATAACAGGTACTTGGTTTTACCAGTTATTTACATTGGTTTTAAATTTATTTACAATTTTCAGGTATTTAAGTTGTGTAATATTAGATGGCAATAAAATCTTTTTTACCTTTTCCAAATGAATTGCTAGATACCACATAATTTGAGAGTTAACATGTACTGGTAATAATATAACAGGTACAAAATTTCATCAAAATATATGCATAATAGCCACTTTCACATACAAATAACTTCTCAAAAAATATGACGTGCATTTGTACCGAATATCTTACCTTGGGTCAGAAAAATTGCTGTAGCTCAAAAAGTGCAGTCCCGATGCATGGACATGTATATATAGGAATATAGGGGAGAGTTAGGACTACAAAATAGTAAATTTGTGTTTTGACTCAGCTTGACTCACAGGAGTTGTGCTCTATGAAGTAGGAAATTTCCGAGAAATTTGACCTTTTTTAAAAAAAATATTTAAATTGTTCTGAAAACAGTAGAGCTTAAATTTTTTTACCAGTAATAGGAAATAAGTTAAGTTACAACACAAAATTTCGTCCAAAAATCTTGAAAAACAAAAAAGTTATGATCTAAATTAACTAAATATATCATAAATTTACTAAATTCTGAAAAAGCCCATTTTGGACCACCCTGTTATCAGTGAAATTGTTGAAATAGAGTTCTAATATTTTGGCTCCCGAGGTTTACTACTGTCTACTTTCATATGAGTCTAATAACTTTAAAATCGGAGAACAAAAACCAAAAGGAGTTTTGGCCGCTATCTCAAAATATTGACCACAGTGCGACGGTTGAGTCATCCGTTGCCCTTGTACGAAGTACAAGGTACACAGGGACCTATTTCTATTTGTATGGAATTTTATATGAAAACGCATTTTTTACATTTTTTTTTTGTTTTGATTTATTATTATTTACTAATTATACATGTATAATAAATGTAAGAAAAAAAAAACAATTTTTTATATATAACAGCCTAAGCCTAAAAAACTATTGTTGTGTAGATTGTCCCTCGTCCAATATATTATCTGTGCAGGTGTATCATCGATGCATACGTGTTGAATGCTCTGCACAAACTGGATTGGTACAGGAATGGCAATAGGCCCTTGTTTTCCGCTGCCGTCCGTACTCAGAACGGCATAGGCGACATGACGGTCTGTTCGTTCTAGACGCAAACGACGGTGCAGCTTCTTCTGCCTGTCTTGATAATATCTAAAAAGAACAAAATAATGTAGTTATTCTCACTTTGAGCATTAGAATTGTTTTTTCTTACCTTTACATCAAATGCTTCCATTGCGTTCCGTATCCTTGGATATGCGGTTATGCGGTTGTTCACCGCTCGTTCCTCTATGTTTGGTAGTGCCAATTGTTTTGTCAGCATCAGTAGGAATGACCATCGTCTGTCACTTTTTTTTATTGGCTTCACCTCGTTGTATGAAATAAATGCAGCTAATGCAGCAATGTCCACCATATTAAAAAACATGGCCAATGGCCGGCGGTTTGTTGAGCGCTTGCATGTATATGTGCCAAGCATCTGGTCCATTGTATCAACGCCCGATTTGTTGGCGTTGTAATTCAAAATAGCAAACGTCTTCTTCTTTTCAGTTTGCATGTCCACACCGCAAGTATAATGTTGTGTCGACAGCAAAATTACCGCTTTGTTCTTCTTGAGCACATATGAACATAGTGCTATATCGCCTTCGTTGAAGCCGAACAATGTGTTGTTGACAGGACGCGTATGATTTTTTTGGAATTCCCGAGGCACACATGTCTTATTCGAGCGCACTGTTCCAACATATGCGGTTTTCTTCCTGATTAAAGTACGCGCCAAATCCGAAAAAATTTTCGGCATATGTAAATTGTGCGGCCTGTATTTAAATATCTCTCCGAAAGTTTAAGTACAACATTCTGCCCTTTATTCACCTCTCGTGACTGGTCAGGCAATTTCCCAGAGTAAATCATTCCTTTGACAGGATAAAATGATTTTGAGTCACACAACCACAATATCTTTATACCGTACTTGGCAGACTTCGATGGAATGTATTGTGTGAAGCGGGTGCGGCCTCTGTATGGGAATAACTGCTCATCAACGGTCACCGCATTATGCGGAGTGTAAGCTGCTGCCAAGTTAGACTGCAACATTTGCCAAATATCACCAATAGCCGCAGTTTTGCTGTTGATTAGTCGCTGCTGTCGCGTATTTCCATTGTCGAATCTAAGGCATTGTTTTATGCACTTCATACGATCTAATGATAATGCAGCTTTATATATTGGGCAGCGCGATGGGCCCCATAACTCTTCAAGAGGTTCACTATTCGATTTAGTGAGTCCAGCATACAAAATAATAGCCAAAAAAGCATTGAACTCTTTCAAAGTGATTGGTTTCCATTCCTTTGTGTTAGTTGGATTTGCCAAATTCCATGCAGCGTTCACTTCCCTGCCTTTCCGATTTGATTCGCGTATTATGATGTACGTCATGTCTTCAGTGATGAGCGAGCGGAATATGGTATGTGGTTCCTGCTGGTCCCAGATTCCTCCTTGTGTAGTCGACCATGTTATGAGCTTGAGTACGAGAAGTCGTGGTGCATTTGTAGTCCATTTGGTGCAATCTTTGGAAATGAAGTAATTGTCACTTGTTTGCTGACCACTCATGAAGTCTGCAAATCTATCATCCACTGCACGTCTTTCATCCTCACTCATTTGCTGGTAGTTTGTACTACGACGTACCACAATTTCAGCAATGTCTAAATTTTCCTCTGCCGGACGGAAAGTTTATTATGTTTCAAGGAAAGGCACAATAAAATAATCCAAAAAGTAACTAAAATTCAAGGAACACGCTTGTGATGTTTTCAAACAATAAAACAAGCCAAAAGACTGTGCATTTATTAACGATTTCTTGAAATTTCAGTACAAGGTCCCAGCGGACCTTTTCACACGTTCCCGTACTAAACACATTTAAATCTGAATAGAAACTAAACTATTGTTCGGATCGCTTTGAAATTTTTTTTAAACGATTTTAGATAAAATTTCCTTGGAATATATGTGGGGGTTGGGTATACTTCCCATGGACCATCCATGGAGTAATTTCAGTTTGAAAATGAAAAAGGTCCCCAGGGACCTTCTCACCCGCCGGAGGGTTAAGTGTTTGATTTCATTGATTAATGGTAGTTTTTGAAATTCCATTGGAATAAATAGTTAATCAATTAAAAACAAATAATTAAAAATATAATTTTATATTGATATTATACTAGACCAAAATTTTGTCTGTCTTGTTCATGTCTCACCATTTTACAAAATAGCGAATACCTTTAAATAAAATTAAGATAGCTCAAAACGGGCGAAATTTTAACTCTTTTAGATTGTTACTATACTGCGATAATCAAAATAGGCTAGGTTCGGGAAAGATCGTAAGGAATCCATTTCAAAAACAGTCCATTTAAAACAATTTAAACTTTCCCCTATTTTTGTAAACAAATGATAAATTGTAAATAGTTTTTGAGGCATTAATACGATTTCATTAGCGTCAGTAGGACAAATGCTAATGCCAGAAAATTTCATTAATACTGAATGGTAATGAAATTTTTTTTGGCATTATCATTACTCAAATAATGCTAACGAAATTTCAATAAAAACATTCCAAACATGGAAAAAAATAATACTTTTAAAAGTATGTGTTATTCTTAGTATTTGGTTAGAAAGAAGGAAAATTTGGAGTTGATCCAAAGAGCTTTTATGGTTTTGTGAACTCTAAGACAAAGATTAGCAGATTTCCCACATACATGACGTTCAAGGACACAGAAACCGTGTATTTGCTGACTCTATGGATGTGGGAAATCTATTACACTTTGCCTTAGTGATCACAATATCTGTTTTTGCAGAAAACCTATTCTACGAATTTTGTTTCATCGTACATGTATCTGTTGTTTTAGCTACCATCACTTTTATTAATTTTTAATACTGTTAATTACCGAATTTTATTTACAAGTTGCCTTTTTTTATTGTAATAATTGATTGCTTTTCTATTAATAGATTACATTATTTTACAAATAGATTCTAGTAATAGAATTAAGTTCCACAAAATTTATTTTCAAAATAAAAGTTTCTTATGCCGCGAACTGGGCTAGAAGCGGCAAACGTTTCGCTTATCAGGACATTGCTTTTCCTCTTGCACTCAGAAAAAAGGCTGTAATGAAAACTGAAAATTTTGTTGTTATTACGGGAAATTTTGCTAATTTGAGCCCAGCGGTATTTTGCTAATCTTAGCAACTCATGTCTGCTGTGGTACATTGAAAATAATAGAAAAAATTAGTAACCGCTAATAAATTTTAGTAAACTTTTTGTGCTATTTTAAGTGGATGTCCTATTTTGGACATGAGTCAGTTGTGAAAAGTTTAAGGTGGGCCATTTCAAATTTTAAATTTGAATCGGCTATAAAAAAAGTACTGATTATTTTTTAAAACTTCTGATTTTATTCGAAAGGTCGAACTTTGTCATTTAAGAATGGAACACAATATCCTTTATATGACTACCATGACTGGCTCGGCAGTGCCTCATCCAATCAACCCAATTTTGCAGTACATTTTTGATTGTTTCGGCTCGAATCTCTTCAATGGCAACTTTGATTTCATGTTTCAACGCTTCAATTGTCTCTGGATGGTTTGCGTAACATTTTTTCTTAAAGTAGCCCCACAGAAAATAATCCAAAAGGCTCAAATCGCAGCTCCGAAGCGGCCAATTGACATCACAATTTTGGCTGATTATTCTATTTTCAAAAAAAAGTGCGTAAAACATCGAGAGTTGCGTTGGCTTTGTTTGACATGTGGCCCCGTCTTGTTGAACCAAATGTCGTGCATGTCTTTCTCTTGAATTTTTGGAAGCAAATATTCGTTGAGGATGGCACCGTAATGCTCACTGTTGACGGTAACAACGGCTCATTGTTGATTTTCGAAGAATGATATTGTGTTCCATTCTGAAATGACAAAGTTCAACCTTTCCAATAAAACCAAAAATTCTATATCTTCACTTCCGATCCCTTTTATCAACCTATGTAACATTTTAAGGCAATTTAAATTTGTAAGCATAAGTTTTAGTTATTATAGAAAAAATTTGCTTCAATATCCACTATTTTGAAATTAGCAAACAAATTTGCTAATTTTAGCAAATCGGTTTTAAAAAATTTGGAAAATGATTTTTGAAAATGGCAACGGAAATTTGTAAAAATTTTGTAATTTGCAAAATGTAAATAGCAAAAAAATTTACTAAATAATATATTTTTTTACTAAAAATGAGTACAAAAATAGTGAATTGGGATTGAAAATCGTTTTAAAATTTTTCTACTAACTTTTTTATTCTCACTTTGGCCAAACTGTAATAAATTTTTTCTAGTCAAAGTTCAAACTAGAAAGATTTTTAGGTTTCAAATTTGAATGCTTTTGTTTAAAAATAACATTGCAGCTACAACAGAAAATAAATTGCGTCTTTTAATTTTAACAAATAAAAAAAATTATTTAAAACAAGTAAGAGCGGCTAAATTCGTCTATGCCGAATCTTATATACCCTTCACCATGGTTGGGAAAAAAGTGAAGTTGGGAAAAAGGTGAAGATTTATATACAGACATCTTTAAGAGGAAATTTACCATTTAGTTTGGTGATAATACTTGGACTCGGTAAGATTTATGGATCCAGAAAATAGGTATTTAAAAAAAATTATATTTTGAGCATAACTTTTTTGTATCTGAACCGATATTTCCGAGTTTTTTAGCAAATATGTTATACTAAAGATTTTCGATCTTTTGCTATATAAGACGTATCCATAGATCATATTACAGCTCTAAAATAATATATGAGAAATAAAATAATATATGAGAAACAAAATGGTTTAAAAATCTTTTTATAAATTCTTTTAAATCGGAGCAAAAAATAGAAATAAAACCGTTTGTATTTTGTTTGTATCAGAGGGTTTTTATAAAATTTTTGATGTTTTTAGCCTATTTATGGATTATTTAATTATTAATTTAAAATTTTGTTTAAATTAATTATTTAATGTTAAAAAAACAAAAAAAAAGCCTTAAGAAAATATTAAAAAATTGTTAAAAAAAAGTTGAAAAGACGGGAAATCGAACCCGCGCCTAAAAGAAAAAAGTATTTGTGACAGCGTTTAGACAACTGAGCTATTGAAGCTCATATAAAATCATCGTTAGTAGAGGTACATAAAAAGTTTTCGTTCACTAGTGATTTGTTTGGTTTTTATTTAAATGACAAATCTTTGTATGTGTTTGTTGTTTGTGTATAAAAGGTGAAGGAGGTGAAAGAAAAGAATTTCAGCAAATGGATTTGTTGTTTGTGTATAAAAGGTGAAGAGGTGAAAGACAAAAAATTCAACAAGTACAATAAAAACAACAACAATCACGATCATAATGCCAATCAGTGTTGTCATATTTTTTTTAATCTTTTTAGTTCTAAAAAAAGCTTGTTTCACAAACCCTTAAAAGATTTCACTAGAACTGCATGTGTTTACAAAAACGTTTAATTTAGCTGGCAAATTTGCATTTGGGATTTTATTTCGCTTTTTTATTAAAAAATATTTTTAATTTCTTTAGCTTAATTTTAAATATTTGTAGGAAATTAGTATATAATTTTTTTATTATAAGTTATTATAAGTTATGACCTAAAATAGTTGCACTCAAAGGGGAATTTTGTATAAAACTTTCTTAATATATGAGAAATAAAATGATTTAAAAATCTTTTTAAAAATTCTTTTATTATTTATTTATTTATTTTATTTATTAATCATATAATTACAAATTATATGTTAATAACCTAACCGAGCACTAGCAACGAAACAGACCCCCGCACGATAAGCTAGCATGCTACCAACTAGCCTACCGGGGCGCTCGAAAAATTCTTTTAAATCGGAGCCTACCGGGGCGCTCGAAAAATTCTTTTAAATCGGAGCAAAAAATAGAAATAAAACCGTTCGTATATTGTTTCTATCAGACGGTTTTTATAAAAATGTTGATGTTTTTAGCCTATTTATGGATTATTTCATTATTAATTAAAAATTTTATTTAAATTAATTATTTAATGTAAAAAAACAAAAAAAAATTCTTTAGAAAATATAAAAAAATTGTACAAAAAAAGTTGAATAGACAGAGGGTGGAATCGAACCCGCGCCTAAGAGAAAAAAAGTATTTGTGACATAGCGTTTAGACAACTGAGCTATTGAAGCTCATGTAAAATCATCGTTAATAGAGGTATATAAAAAGTATTCATTCATTAGAGATTTGTTTGGTTTTTATTTAAATGACAAATCTTTGCATTGGTTTGTTGTTTGTGTATAAAAGGTGAAGAGGTGAAAGAAAAAAATTTCAACAAATGGATGTGTTTGTTATGCGTAATAGTCAACATACATACATATAAAAACAAAGCGATTTTACGGAAAAAATTAGAGGTAGTCGTGGTTTTTTGCTAATATCTCAGCCATTTATTAACCGATCTGTCTGATTTGCAATAGCAAACAGAAATGAATCACATGTAATAGAAATATATAACAATCAAGTCCTCATCATGTCTGGGGTCTTCGCAAAACCCATTTCAACACACAGGCGGACAGACGGACATCGTTAAATCAACTTCGCTCTTCATAAGGACCCAGAATATATATACTTTATAGGGTCTAAGATCAATATTGTAGAAATTACAAACGGAATGACAAACTTATATATACCCTTCCACCTGTGGTGAAGGGTATAAAAATATGTATGTGCTTGAAGTCAGAACCCTTATACTAGCGGCTTGCGTCTCCGCCCACTGTACCACAAACACTTGTTGTTGCCTAATTTTGAATTTAAATATTTATATATGTATGTATATACATAAATAAATAAATATCAAAGTTATAATATATTTCAATTTTATTTATAAAATTGTAGAAATCAATAATAAATGTAATTATTCTGGTGAAAAACTTTAAGTACTTCCAACTAATTTATTTTATGTGTCTGAGAGAATAAGTTCATTGAATATTAAATGTGCCTTTTCTCCGTTGTCTGATGGAGTACCGAAATATATACTGAGAGAATGGGCTTACGAACTGTATATTTCACTCACAAATATTTTTAATAATTCACAAAATATTGGCCATTTTCCTATTTGTTGTAATATACTTATTCATGTGTTGGGTAATTTAATTTCTAAACTTAAAATAGTTTGTAAATTAAAATAACAGAAAATGCCGTTTACAAGGAATGATACTTTTTTTAAAAACCGGTAAACTTAATTTCCATTTATATTAAATGCCTTTTGTTATTTATTTTTAAATGTTGATTAAACAACTTACACGTCCGTAAGAAACAAATGATATTATCTCTTAAAAAAAATTTCAAAATTTTCCATACCAAATAAATGATTTATTCATTTATTTGAAACTGTTTCCGTTTTTGTATTTAGACACATTTTGTTTGGATGTGTAAGTATGCATGTGAGTTTATGAAGTTCTTGTAATTCGAATTTAAATAATTTTGTATATAATCAAGTAATTTGAATAAAAAACAAATTGGAATTATTTTGAATATTTGTTTTGAGACAGACAGAAATTTATTTAAGTTCAAACAAATGAAAAAATAAATAGAACTGAAAAAAATCAGTAAGTGACAGTAAATGATATCCACCAAATGTATAAAACAGCTTAAATAGATATTTTTTGAAAAATAAATGTATGTACTTTTATTTTTAAATGGAGCGGAAAACAAACAGTTAATTACATAATATTATGAGTGTACTTATCAATGACAAATTTGTTTGAATTAACCAGTTATGGCTTAAATAGTTGTTCAGATAGTTGTCTTCTAAATACTATGATTTTTTTTTCTATCCAAAATTCATATTTCAATAAAGTTTTTTATACAAATTTTATAAAACTTTGACGAAATTTTATTAAAATAATATTGTGAGTGTACAATAATTACATTTCATCTTATTGTTTGTTACATTAACGTAACCATAAAGAAAATTTAATTAACTAACCAGCATTAAATAATAAATCACCATTTTGACAATTTATCATTCTTTATATTTATTTGACAGTTAACTACATTATTCAATCAAATAATCATCAATATAAATTAGTGTTTTCTCCAAAATGATAATTAGTTTGTTTGTATAAGAACATAAGTTAAACAAAACCAACAGGTTAATTAAAAATTTGACAGGCATAAATGAATGATTTTTGACAATGAAGTTGTAGGTATTGTGTAGACAATTATATTATATTAAATCTGCAACAATAAAATAAATAATATGCTTAAATGTTTAACTGTGCACTAGTAGAAAAAAGTCTGTACAAATTTTTGTTAATGTTATTTAAATTTAGTTCAAAAGAGTCCCGGGGAAATTAGCACAATTTTGTCTTTACTAAATAATAGCTAGATAAGAACAGCAAAAATAAAACTGTTAGATACGTAATATTTTTGTTGTACAATATTTGTATTAAATGTTAGTAAATTAAAATACTAATTTACACTTTTCAAATCAGCAAAAAAACTTACAAAAAAAAAAATTAGAATAGAGTTAAAAAGATAATATATTTTTAAATGCGAATGAAAGTCTACTTTTCAGAAAACAACTCTCTACTATTTTTTTTAGCAAATCTTTCTATTGATTTCAGCAGGATATACCTCTTTTATGTTTTTAACCCTCAAACGGTACTCAGCACATTGGTACATTTCCAGAGAAGGCTGTCAAAAACCTATAATTTTTAAAGCAGTGAACGTTTTTATTTTTATGTTGAATATCCTTTATCAATTTAACAATTCCATAGAATTTTGGCGTTCATACACTTATACAAATTAAGTAAGTAAATAAATTTATAAATCGTCTGGTTATTTAAGTTTATAGTAAATGCTGGTAAAGATGAACTCCGAAGTACCAGAAAAATTACTTCATTACATGCGAGCTTCGTATTAACCGCTCACCAAATATTAATTATACACAAAAAACTTAAAGTTCCTGAAAAAAATTTCAAAAATTGTGTATATTCTTTTACTGCATTCTTTAACAAACATTAAAGGATAAAATTCTGATTCATTTAAAATTTGTTCAAATACAAAAAAAAAAAAAAAAAAAACAATCAATATAGAAAAATTTAATATATTTGAAAATTTCGTATTCGAACCTTAATAGCTCGGAACCAAATTAATTTTATAACAAAATAACTTTGGCCAAAAAACATAAATATATAGATATATAAATGTTTCTAGGACTATCAGAAACCGTTCGCTATAACCGAGAATTCGCCTTAACCGTGTTCGTACATGACAATTGTCGGTACTTTAAAATTACTTCGAATTAACTCAGAATTTGTCTTATCCGAGATTGTCTTAAACAAGTTTTATTGTACTAGTTTCTGCATTTTCAGTTTTAATAACGATTTTTTTTTAAGTTTACTAAGGAAGATTTCAGCATGTAGATTTTCCTTTCCAAACAAATAAATAAATTCAGCTTGCTAATTTTCGGCAAACCGCTTTTGTACTTATTATCCCGTGGGAAAAAGAGGTAAGTTGAAATTCGAGCATCTGCCCCGTGACCGGTGCTGCAGGACAGGTATGAAAGGACCCTTTCAGCTAGTTGTCCGGTGGCCGGTGAAATAACACCGGTCTGAAAGTACAAAGCTAGTGACTGGCAAAACAGAGAGTGAGAGTGCCTACTCTGTGACCTGTCACGTGACCGGTCTGAAAAGATCCACCACATAGAATTAATAAAGTAATATTATGCTTGAGAACACATAACATAAAGTGTTAAAATTTAAAAACCTTTTCTGTGATGAGAATATCGTATATCAGGGATCGAATTACGTTATCCGTGATAGTAATTTTTCGATCGAAATTATTTTTTTATTTCTGAAAATAAAATGTTTGAACGGAATTTTCTCTATCAGGAATGTTGTAGTTCGCTCTTTGATTGGAAATAAAAGCTATAGTTACTTATTAAAAAATCAGTTTTCGAACGATTTCATTCGATCACAAATGCCATAATTCGGCCCCATTTCTTCATTCCGTTTATAACATATCGAATTATGTAATTTTAGAGACTTCCGTCTACATGTTAATTATGAATGAAAATGTGAAAGTAAATGTTCCATACAAATTAATGTAGTAAATAAAATATTTTTACATATTTTTTCACCAGTCGCTTGGAAGGTATTAATTATAAGGTCTTATAGATTTACCTTAAATAATTTTTCACCTCAAAAATTTTTTTTTTACCACTAAAATTGTTTTTCACCACTAAAATTGTTTTCACATCCAAAAACATTTTTTACCTTAAACCATTTTTTTTAATTACATAATTTGACTCCTAAATTTCTCACATTATTTGTAAAAAAAACACTGCGTAGGATAGGGTAAATCACTGTGGAGGGTATTCAAAGATTCGTTACAGCCAAATTTAAGCCATTTTTACTTGACTCAATTAAATTTGTTTTTTTAATCAAAAAATAAAACAATGCGGAGGGTAACAAAAATTTAATAAATCTGAATTTTTAACTTGTAAGCAATAAAATTTTAAAGGCACAATTGAAATTTGCAATTTTTTTTTTAAGTGAGATGGAAAAATTTTCTTTATAATGCCTAAACCACAAATTTCCCAGCAAAACTTTAGTAATGGGTGCGATATTCTCATGCGTTACCTCGTAATGATAGCTCGTTACCTTTCTCATTATTTGCAAGCATAAAGTAATAAGTTACTCATTATTGATTACGTAATATATGATTTATAAATCTAAAGTAATAATTTAAATATTTTTGAAAATCTATTTTTAGATACATTACTTTGTGTTTTTTGTAAGCAAAAGGGTAATCTATGTTTGTTTTGACAACACTAACGAAAAAACGAAGCGCAACAATTCATTTAAGTTTATAGCAATCAAATACTATATGCGTCGATAGCTCAGTGGGTAGAGTTCTTGGCTGGCAACCAGATTTCCCTGGTTCGATTCCCATCTTGACCACATTATTTCTAATTGCAAATATTTTTAATAAAATATTTGTAATAATTCCTCTTTTTAAAAAATATATTTTTAGACACATTACTTTTTCCATTCTCGTACCCATATAAGTAACCCCTTACATTATCACTTCTAAAGTAATGGGTATATACATTACTTTGAGGCTCATCGCCTGTAAAATTCATCAATGAAGTAAGGTGTAAAGTAATCCATCGGCCCCCATGAACTTTCAATTATTTTTGATGATTTCTGGCACAAATGGACTGTTTTCATTCCGTTTTCTTTTGCAGCTGAATTTTCGTCTTATTTTTTAAATAACACTAGGCAACAGCCATTTTGTTATTTGGTTCTAGCATACTTTTTCTCATGGATTTGGACCTACTGAACACGAAAATGAATTTTAAAAATTTTTCTGTCGATTGGTTTGCGAGATACAAATTTTTTAATTTTTTTTTTTTAATTTTTGGAGGTACACTTACTATTTTGAGCATATCTTTAGTCTTCTTTGACCTATTTTATCCTACTACTACTCAAATTAAAGACAATTGAGCCGTCTACAACTTATTCTCAGAAAATTTTCAAATCGGGTTAGTAGTTTTGATGTTGGCGGCTTAAAAAGGTTAAAAAACTGCGTTTTTTTAGTAAAAATGTGGCTGAAAAATTCATATAAAAATTCATATAAAATGTAAAACGCGATGTTAACAGCGATTTTAATTTTTTTACGTATAGCTGACACTTTTCCAAAGAAAATAAGCCCTTACTTAACAAAATCTGATGACAAATGGCCGACTTATTATTTTTTTGGTAAACGACCGAAATTCCGCTATTTCACGATTTTTTGATTTTCATTATTTGCACAGCTTACCTACCCAACGCAAACGAATAAATACATTTGAACTTAATTTAAAATAAACAAATTAGTCTTCGTATATTATTTTTTAATTTATTTACAGCACTACATGCTCAATGTATCGCACAATTAGCTAAACTAACGAAATTAAACTAACTAATTAAATTAAGCAAATCAACGCACAAAAAAATGAGTAAAAACAAAGATATAAGTGTACATTTTATGCCATGTGGAAAAACTGCTGACTTCTTCTTTGTTTTTTGTATTCGCTGCAATCGGTCTCACGTATTAGGGTCCAAATATAGTCACCCATCATAGCCGTGTCATAGTTGCCCTGATAGCGTCGTTCCATAGCCTTCAATTCCTGATGAAAGCGCTCGCCGTGTTCGTCGCTCACGTCTCCTAAATTCTCAGGGAAAAAATCCAAATGAGAATCCAGAAAGTGTATTTTAAGTGACATGTGCACTCCCATGGCTTCATAGTTCTTTACCAGATCCTCAACTATGTCCTTATAATTCGGGCTTTTGTTGTTTCCTAAAAAGTTTTCCACAACAAGCCTGAAGGAATTCCATGCTGCGGCTTCGATGGGTGATAACAGCTTTGGGAATTTTTCATCTTTCAACGTTTTTTTTATCTCGGGTCCTGCGAAGACTCCTTCTTTAATTTTTGCCAGCGAAAGGTAAGGGAAAATTGACCGTAAATAGGCAAAAGCTTCACCTTCTTTGTCTAATTTTTTGGCAAAATTTTTAATCAAACCCAATTTTATGTGCAGCGGCGGAAGTATTATATTTTCACGGTTCTCTATTAGTGGTTTGCGCTGAACATTCGCTTCTCCAACTACAGGTTTCGTTCGTACCGGCCATTTTTTTTTTATATAATGCTGATCATCAGCGCGGCTATTCCAAAGGCACAGAAAACAGCAATGTCGCGTATAGCCTCCTTGGAGTCCACACAGAATGGCCACAACTTTAAGGTCGGCGCATATTTTCCAATTGTATTTCCTATACTCTATGCATTTCAGCAAAATGTCCATAGTTTCATAGTTCTCCTTTGAATGAACCGCATGAGCAATAGGAACAGATGGCTTTTCATTCCCATTATGTAAGAGAACTGCCTTCAAGCTCTCTTTGTTGCTGTCAATAAACAACCTCCATTCGTTGGGGTTGTGAATTTGGTGAAGCTCTTGGAACAAGCCTGAAATGTCGCTGCAAAAACATATTTGGTCTTTCTTTGTATAAAATTTTGCATACTCCTTGTGACGGTTTCTGTACGCTGATACTTTCACTTCTGAAGCCGCAAATCCACACTGTATCATCCGAGACGCAAAAAGTTCGGATTTCTCCTTAGTGAGACCAAAATCGCGCACCCAATCGTTTAGTTCGGCCTGTGACAGTAATTTTCGCTTTGCACCCGGCTCAAATTCGCTTGCATTTGACTCAGACTCTTCTTCTGACGATTCTGCTTTTTGAAGAGATGCACCAGGGCACACTGGATATGGCACATCATGCGAATGTGGTACTGGAAGCGCAAACGATCCCACTTGAGCGTAGTTCCATTTAAAAAATCTTCCTACCCCACTGTTTGTGGTGAGGCAAAAATAACAGTCTGTGGAATGGCATAGCGGCTTTTTCCACATCATTGGTGTATCGAATTTCATATGGCGGCTAAAATTAAAATAAATTACTATATTCGCTATGTATAATGTGTTTAAATAAAAATTCTTACCTTCCGCCAGCTGCCCAGTTGGTTAAGATTATATAGCAAAGATCACACAGCGACTTAGGTGTCCATGGTTCTGTGATATTTGGTGAAATACCAAAATAATTCAAATAGTGCAATTGTACTGCTGGAGTAAACTTGTGTGCGTGATTTTTTTTTATAAACTGGCCACAAACATTGCAGAAATTGTCTGGATCGTTCAAACACTCGAACACACGTAGTCTTTTACTCATTGTCTTCCTTGCGTTTTCTAAATATTAACTTCTTTACACTTTCACAGACAGTTTTGAAATGCAATTGATAACCGTGTCTCCTTATGTTTAAATATGTATGAGCATGTAGTGCTGTAAATAAATTAAAAAAAAATATACGAAGACTACTTTGTTTATTTTAAATTAAGTTCAAATGTATTTATTCGTTTGCGTTGGGTAGGTAAGCTGTGCAAATAATGAAAATCAAAAAATCGTGAAATAGCGGAATTTCGGTCGTTTACCAAAAAAATAATAAGTCGGCCATTTGTCATCAGATTTTGTTAAGTAAGGGCTTATTTTCTTTGGAAAAGTGTCAGCTATACGTAAAAAAATTAAAATCGCTGTTAACATCGCGTTTTACATTTTATATGAATTTTTATATGAATTTTTCAGCCACATTTTTACTAAAAAAACGCAGTTTTTTAACCTTTTTAAGCCGCCAACATCAAAACTACTAACCCGATTTGAAAATTTTCTGAGAATAAGTTGTAGACGGCTCAATTGTCTTTAATTTGAGTAGTAGTAGGATAAAATAGGTCAAAGAAGACTAAAGATATGCTCAAAATAGTAAGTGTACCTCCAAAAATTAAAAAAAAAAAATTAAAAAATTTGTATCTCGCAAACCAATCGACAGAAAAATTTTTAAAATTCATTTTCGTGTTCAGTAGGTCCAAATCCATGAGAAAAAGTATGCTAGAAACAAATAACAGACAAAAGTTTGTTATTTGTGACCTAGTGTAATTTTAGTCAACAAAATCGGATATCTTGTTTCACATTACCGTCTTCTTTCGTCCAAAGTGACCAATATTAAGTAACCATTTTTAAGTCTAGATGCTAAATGGTTATCTGTTACCCATAGCTGTCCAATAGACAAGAAAGTGGTCCTAATTTACTGAACACGGAATGAAAAACAAATATATACCCTTAACATATATGGCGCCCTATGCTCCAGTGGCAGTTAGAGGAAATATATCTCTGTCCCAACTAGATGTAATAAATTTTATAGAACATTTTTCATTTAGTGTCTTTTTTTTTAAGGTGAATTAAAAAAGCAGCAGAGTTATAAAATTATTTATAATAGATGTTTTATATTCGATTTATTTATATTCAATTGATAAACCAATTGAATCGGTCACATATCCAGTATTTTTTGTTTTGCTTGGCAATATAAAATTTTTTTGCTTGGGATAATAAAATTTTATTATTACTTTATTTGGAAAATTTCAATGTTAACATAATTGTATTGTTGAAAATTTAATAGTTGTCTGATATTTAATACTAAAGTGTTGAAATCTTATTGTTATTTTTTTAATATGTTGTTAACAATATAACCTTGTATACGTACAATGCATAAGTACTTATTGTTGTCGTCACCGATGTTGTTGTTGTTGATGTTGCTGCTGCTATTACTATTTGCTATGTGGTTAATTAACGCATAATAATTATATACACTTGAAGGGCCAATTATTATGAAATATCATATATCCAATTTTATGGTTAATGTGGTTCTAAAGATTATGTTTTAAAACAACTTAAGTACATACCTAAAAAGACACAAAGAAAGAAAATAATAGGATTAGAAATGCAAATTTAATATCAAAATAATAAAATACACTCAGAATATTATGTTGTTTACTGTTTGTAGTTTAATAAAAAAAGTTTTCCATTCCAATTAAAAAATAAAGGAACATACATTTATTTGTCAAAAAACTTTTTTATACATTTATTCGAAATGATTTAATTTTATTTACCGATTTTTTTCAGTTTCATTTATTTTTTTCATTTGTTTGAAATTTAATAAAAATTTACCCACAAAACGGAAATTTGTGGTTTATTTGTGTCCGTTTCAGTAATTGCAAATTAAAATTTTGTTTGCTGTATGTTTCAAAAAAAAAAAAAATATTCAAAAATTTCAATTTGTTTTTTTTTTATTTAAAATGGTTGTATACATACAAAATTATTTCAATTCAAATTACAAGAGCTTCATAAACACACAAACACATTCACACAAAAAGTGTCTATAGCTGTGCATACATACATTTTGCTTAATGAAAAAAAATACAAAAAGGGAAACAATTTCAAATAAATGATAGAATCATTTATTTTTTAAGGAATTGGTAGCTAAAATTTTTACATATATTTTAACTGATTATATCATTTGTTTCTTTCAGATGTGTCAGTTGTTTAATCAACATTTAATAATAAATAACAAAAGGCATTTAATTTAAATAAAAATTAAGTGGATTGGTTTTTAAATGAAATATCATTTCTTGTAAATTACATTTTCTGTTATTTTAACTAACAGACTATTTTAAGTGTATGTAACTAATAAACTCTTTACGTATAAAATAAAAGCAGTACATTATCTAACGTCGCGAGATTCGACATTTTAAAAATCCCGACCCCAAAATCATACTCTAAAATAGGCGCAATTTTTTCTATAAAATTTAAACGCTATATTTCGTTTAAGAAAAACTTCTCGAGTAAAAAAGTTGATCTGCATTAATTTTTTATAGAAAAAACTATTTATCCTACCCTTAAATATAATGAAAACAAAATACGTGTTTATTTTCTTTTCTCTATCATTATCATATTAAACAATAAAGATGTTCGTTTGCAGGACTTCTCCTTTTGGTTGCTGGGTAATTTTTCCAAAAATTGTTTTTGTTTACACATTAAGGTCCAATAAATTTTTGTTTTTATTATTTTTTTTTATTTCAGCAACATCCTTAATAAACTTTTACCAATTACGTTTAATATTAACATTTTTTTGTTGTTGATATTCTTTATTTAATAGAGTTGTGGCGCCATAGTTATTTTGTTTGCTAAATTATTTATGCTATATTTGTTTAATTTGTTAGTAGTTTAGTTAACATTAGAGTAAGTTTAATCGGGTGTATTTATATAAAAAAAATAAATAAAAACAAAACTACTTGTTCGACTAGACGGCGATGTAGATTAGCGTAATATTAATAAGCAAAATAAAATATAAACAAATAAAAAAGAAAAAATTTTTTCGTGGCGAATCTTTCAATACCCTTCATACTTTCTAACGAATTCAATCTTTCATTAGATTTTTAATTTTAATTGACTATGGAAAGATTGAATTCTCAAACTACTATTTTTAAATGAAAATTAATTCTTAGTTGGTCTTAAACGATTTAATTTTAAAATTCGATTTGTCAATCACTTAATTCAATCGTTGGGAATTAAGTCATTGGAATTCAATGATTCAATTCATTCGATTGAGAAATTTGAGAATGATATTCGACTTTCTTCATTTATTATTAAAATTTTAAAAATAAATAACCCTTTATTAAATTTAATTAAAGAAAACAAAAACCAAAAATCGTCAAAATCTCAAAAATCTTTAAGATTTAAAAAATATAAAAAATTAAAAGAAAAAGCCAAAACTGGCAAAAATCGCCAAAATTTTAGAATACCTAAAATAGTAAAATTGTTAAAATTGGAAAAAACATTCAAATTAAAAAAGCCGCCAAAAATTAAAAATATCACCAAAATTGGCAAAACCTTTAAAGAAAATCGCAAAAAATTGTAAATTAAGCCAATTTGGATAAGATAAAAATTGTGTTATTGCTCCAATTCGAAAACCAAAATTTAAAAACGAAAATTGCCAAAACCGGAAAAAGGCTAGAATTTAAAAAAATTGCCAAATTAGAAAATCGTTAATATTTTAAAATTATAAAAAATTTCCGAAGTTAAAAAAAAATAAATCTAATTTGCATCAGAAGTACCATGTTTTGAGTTACTTGGAAATATTTTAAATCGCGTTTATATCGAGAACTGTTCATTGCAGAGAGAGAGAGAGCGAGAGAGGGAGAGGGCTATATATATTTTTATTTATTATAATTGGCAATATTCAATTTTTTTTATTAATTCTGGCGATTTTTTCACTTTTGACAATTTATTTTTACAAATTAAAGTTTTCTTAACTGTGAACTCAATAATTGCTTTTTGTTACTTTTTTCTTGTATTTGTAAGAAATCGTTAAATATTCTGTAATACAATAACATAATTGTTAATTTTTTCAATTTGTTTTAAATCGAATGAAGAAAAACGAATGTCATTTTTAACTTGCTTAAATACATGAAATAAAATCGAATGAATAATAAATGCCTAATTTGTAAATCGATTTAGTAAAAATCTATTAAGTTTCCAAATTGAAAATCGAATGAGTAAATCGCCATGGAAACGATGAAAAAACCCGGCAATCAGTACCATATGTGTGAGTGTCGTATGCTTGTAGCTTTAAAGGAGACGAAACTCGTAGCGTTCGTATCAAATCAAAATCACAAAAAACTGATGTTTTTCTTTTTTTAAGAGACGTAAAAGATAAAATATGTGTGCATTATTTTTTCATCCGTGGACTTCTTCATAATGACAAACACCAAGCAAATGAAACTTTTTTTGTCAAGCAGAATAGGAGACGATCTTGTAATCAGTCGTCAAATAAAAAAAATAAAATCTTATTGATTTTCATCTACCATTGCCGAATGCACGCACACCACTGTGTGATTGATCTATTTCTTTGATCGTCTCCAGGTCGCTTAAGAAATCGAACGAATTTCTAGTGATTGAATTCCATGATTGGTAAAATCGAAGGAGATAAATTGATGGAATCCCTTAGATATGAATTCGATCGAATGAATTCCAAAGAACGAGATCTCGCAAATATTTAAAAAGGAATTTATTCGAATCAAAAGTAATTCGAATGTTAGGGAATTCATTCAAAATAGAATTCAATATTCGATATTCTGATGCCCTCCATTTTGGTTAAAATCCAAAAATTAGATATCATATACAGTTAACCGGGTGTGTTCCATATTCCATCTGGTTTGATTTTATAGTAGAAACAGAAATTAAGTTTTTATGTTCCCATTTGCGATAAGTAAAATTTAAAATGACGTTACGTAAATTGATAAAACCTTATATATCGAGAAGTAACTTAAAGTGGAATGTCTTAATGTATAGTAAGTAAATTTAATTGACATAATTTTACATAAAGAGCTGATATACTATGAGGTACGATATTTATGGTTAAAAACAACTAAAAAATAAAAATGTATGCAAAAACATTAGATAAAAATAATAAAAATTGACTTCAAATGAAACATTTTAAATTTCAAGCTTGTCTCTTTCATTAAAAAAAATGAGCAAGCTGGAGTTTCTGACTCGTTCATTTGAGTGAACACTACAAAATGTTGGGGGCCGTGCTAGTTTTAAAAATTATCGGAGTACGGTCGGTCTTAGCCAAGTCTTTAGAAAATTTTTTAAACTTTGCGCTAAATAACACTATTTTTTTCATTTGGCTAATACTTCGAAAACGAGGCGATTAGACAAAATTTGGTTCCGTTGGATAATCCGATAATATATATACATATATATATGCCTAGACCGGCAGAGTTTGCGAGGGATTTATTTTTATAAAATAACAAACACTGGTGACAAGATTAATCCAACATACATTTTAATGTCGTATTAGTAACTATTAATCATTCAAATCATTTTTATTTTAAAAGAGTGAGCAAAAATTATTCTTTGGGGCTGTAAATTTTTGTTGTCTCTAGAGCTTAAAGATTTTGAGCAGTTCCCTTGCAAGATAAACTCATTATTATTTCCTCTCGAGTCAGCTCATGCTGTGAGCAGCTCATTTTATTTAGGCTCTGAACATTTTGATTAAAATTAGCTAATATTAGGCAAGCCTAGAAGCTTCTTCCAAAACTGCTAAGCCTTAAGGTAGGAGTTAATTTAGAACAAAAACATTTCTAAAGTTTGATACACTTCAATGGTTGGTTTTTGTTGTAACCAGCACAAGGAAGTTTTGACACATTTTAAAGCTAAACAAGAAAAAAAATGGAATATTAAAAATCAAAAGATAGCATCTTATATATCATCTTTTCAGGCATATAATTTTATTATTACAACTAAGATTCTATAGACAAATTTCAATATTCTATATATAAGTACAGGGTGTCGCAAAAATAATGCCATAATGTGAATTGGCTGTCATTTTGTTGGAAATGAAAAATATTCTTTTATGTATTCCCGAAAAGTTTATTTAAAAGTGTAAAATTTATGAAAATAAGTCAAGAAAATTATAGCGCAGATGCAGATTTTTAATTAAAGTAAACGATTTTAAGAATGAGAACCCATGTTCTGAATCTGCCATTTTTACAACACTTGATAAAGTAGCACAAATAATATCATCATTAAAAGCTTCTAAGTCTCCTGGTTTCGACAATGTTCCCAACCTGCTCGTAATAATAATTAATAGCTGCATCAAACTCAACTATTTCCCTTAAAGGTTTAAAGAAGCAATCTTTTAAGCAATTTAGGCAAAATATTTGAAAAATTACTGCATTTACGTCTGAGTGAATTTGTTACCACAAATTTCATAGTCGCTAACGAACAATTTGGATTCAAAAAAGAGCACAGTACTACTCATCAAATAAACCGAATTAAAAATCAAATTATGACTAACAAAAACAACAAACGTTCCACGGGTCTTATATTGTTAGATATAGAAAAAGCCTTTGACACTGTTTGGCACCATGGCCTTTTATACAAACTTTTAGTTGCAAATACACCTAAATATCTTTGCAAACTTATTGCTGATTTTATCGAGGGCCGAACCTTCAAAGTTTGCATTAATAACGAAACCTCATCTTCGAAAACTATTACAACAGGATTACCACAAGGGTCAGTTTTGTCACCATTGCTCTACTCAATTTGCACATCTGACTTTAAACCCCCAAAATATATGAAAATTGCTTATTATGCAGACGATACTGCATTAATTTCCGCAAGCAAACTGGTGCGCTTCTTAAAAAAATGGAAAAAGGGCTTATAAATTGCAATAAATATCTCCACAAGTGGAGAATTAAAATTAATCCAAATAAGAATCAAGCAATAATCTTTCCATTTAACAAATCTCCCAAAAGACTGCCAAAACGGCAACTAACATTTGGAAACGAAGTCATAAATGTACGTAACGATGTTAAATATCTTGGTGTTGTTTTGGACAAAAAACTCACATTTAAGCAGCATATTAATGAAATAAGTCAAAAAGCTATTAAATCTTTTAGAGCTTTATGGCCGTTACTTAATAGACGGTTGCATTTAAACTACAAAAACAAAAATCTACTTTTCAAAAGTATTATAAGACCGATATTAACGTATGCTAGTCCTATCTGGAGTACTGCTGCTAAATGTCACCTTAAAAGATTGCAAATCATCCAAAACAAATGTCTCAAAATGATAAACAACAAACCTTGGAGATATCCAACAAATCTAATCCATGAAGAAACTGGCTATGAAACAATCATTGACTTTATAACAAGAATTAATAACAAATATTACGATGAAATTGAAAGTTCTTCTTATCCACTGATAAGAGAATTAAATATATTATTAAATAACTAAACACAAATTATCAAATCGGAAATGATATGTTTATAAAGAACTATTATCTATAATAGTACTACTATAAACATATATACATTTCCGAATAATATTTGAATAACTTTAAATTACATCAAGGTTTTTTTCCCCATTTTGCCTTTAAAAAATTAAATTGAAAACAGAAAAAATATATTAATATCTTAGACCAAATGCATTATTTGTTGTAATATCTATGTAAAGATAAGATCTCATATTTTAATATCTAGTTAGTAAAGTAAAAATGTAAATAAAGGAAGAATTAAAAATCAATCAATTAATACTCGCAAAAATATCTAAAGGCAGGTGAATTTGAAGTAATTTTCATATCGCGTTTCCATCGATCGATCCATTGTTTATTGTTAACTAATTCTCTATCTCTTTACAACATAGATGTCAAAGAACAATATCATTTGAGGTCATTTGCAAAGATTAAGACACATTCACAGCATGTCCTTACTTTTGCGCCACCCGGTAGATGTAAAATAATGCTACGTTTGCTTTTCAATGTTAACTTTGTAATTGCAGCCAGTACTGAATCATGATCGATATATATTTTCTATATTTCTATATATTTGAAAATAATAAAAATTTTACAAAAATTTGGGTACTTAAAGGAAATTGTTTTTTTTTTTTTTTTCATTTAGTGTTTGTTTTAAGCGAAATAATTCATGCACTCAATAAATAGTTTTTGAATAACGAAAATTTTATTACCACTTGTTTTATACAGCAATTTTGACAAATTTGATTCATTTTAATTAATTTTTGTTTTTATTGATAAAATTTTTAAAATGAAATTAATTTTACTTCACACAATTTTTTTAAAAATATATAATTAGATTTAAAATAATTTATACTACACAATTATTTGTTTTCTATTAAAATACCTTTAAATTCCCAGAAATATTTTTTACGACCTGGAAATTTGTGGTCCTCCAAAATTAATATAAAAAATCTTATTGTTTAATTTTCTTGGGATTCCGGAAATTAAATAAAAAAGTGCGATAATTTGCAATCCACGTTGAAAAATTTGTGGAAAAGAAAAATTCAAAAGATGTGTAAAATATTTAGAAAAGCCAAAAACTTTAAACTCTAATAAAATGAAAAAATAATACAATGAAAAAATAATTTTTGGCCACATATGCATAAATTTTGGCACTTTATTGCAATTCTTTTGTAATTCAAAAAGTTCTTTACTCTGTGTTGTTTTCAAGCTAACGATTTAATTTGTATATACAAGAAATTCATTGCCCTGTTTATTAATTAATCATTAAGTTATTGAGGTATTGTTTTATTAAAGCAGTCTACTACACAAACACAAAAAAAATTTATATTAATGAAAAAGAAAAATTCAATTCATAAAACAGCATAATAACCACAGTAATGCAAATTGGAATGCAAAATGAAAAAAAAAAAACAAAACAACCACAATGTTGAAACCACAAAAGTCATCGTATATGTAGTGAAAAAATTAAAAATTATGAAGAATTTAAATAAAATACCCCGCACTAGTTTAATAAGTTGCAAATTGAAATAATAAATGTAAGTTAAGCAAATAAAAAAAATTATAAACAAATAAATATATTCTCATATCTAAAATAATTTAAACATGTGGTATAAACTACACAGAATTACTTCTACACAGTAAAAAAAAAAAAAACTTAATTATAAGTACACTAGTCTGCCCCGATATGTGGTATTTTTGTGTACTGATTAAAGTAATAGAGCAATTCCATATGAAAACGATCAAAATCGACAAATTTTTGGACGACCCCTCTCCGATTTTAAAATAAATAGTCTCAATCGATTGCCCAGCAAAAAATAATGTACCTACATATTTTTTTTTTTTTTATAGTGACTGGTTTAGTGGTGGTGTACACCACTGTCATGTGACAAAATTGAAGAATTCCTTATAAGGGACCTCATTGAAAGTTGTTTTAAAAAAAAACTACTAAAGCGATCGCAACGAGTGATAGCTCGTTGGAAAGGTATTGAATCAGGCTTTAATTGAAAAATAAAATTTTCCTAATTTTTCTCAGAAATTTACCTTTTTTCCCATGAAAATTAAATTTTCCCATGAAAATTAAATTTTCCGATTTTCCACAGAAGCTCCTAAAGAGGGACTTAATTGGTTACTGCCAATAAGCCGACAATGAGGTCCCTTATGAAGAATTCTTCAATTTTGTCACATGACAGTGGTGTACACCACCACTAAACCAGTCACTATAAAAAAAAAAAAAAATTTGTAGGTACATTATTTTTTGCTGGGCAATCGATTGAGACTATTTATTTTAAAATCGGAGAGGGGTCGTCCAAAAGGTGATCGCTTTCATATGGAATTGCTCAATAATATTACATACAGAAAAAACATAATAGAATATATTTACAGGCAATTTTGTAAATTTGATTATATTTGTAGACAAACATATTGTTTTAAAAACACAGCAAATCTTATTTACTGATTTTCCAAAAAAAATTTATATTACCAGCAAAATAAAATTTCCTGCAGGGATTTTTTCCAGCGTATATGTAGCTGTGCGTATTATTGAGCTTAATGCGGGAAAAATAAGCATCAAAAATTGGTACACTGCTAATGATTGAGCATTTCGGTAGTAGTATAATTTGGCAAAAAAAGTTTTGTTTTTATTTTGCCAAAATTTGTATCCAAAGTTGTGCGCTATTACACAGCCTTGTAATAAGAAATGCATTTAAATAATTTCGATATGAATAACTTTACTTTACAGTTGTGAATGAAAAAATTTCCCATAATGAAAAATAAACTAAATGAAAAAGGACCAAAAAAGCAAATAACGAGAAATCACTACATAAATAAAAATTAACCAAAATGTATTAACTGAATTTTTACCAACAACAAACTAAAATTAACTCTATTCTTAAATATTTTTTTTCTTTTGACGTACCGTTAAAGACCGATGCTATGGGAATAATACAGCAATTATTCACATCCTTAATGATAATATCGTCGGAGCCATTCGTGAGATAGCATCAGAAGTTTATTGTTTAGGTTTAAAATAAACTGCAGGAAAAGGACCTATCACAGGACACGTCACGTGATCGGTTCATTGTGAAAGGGACCGGTCACGGTACCGGTTTTTTTATATGAAACGGACCGATCATTTTAACATGGGCTTATCATAGGAGGGGTACTGGTCTTACAAAATATATCACGCAACTAACCACAAGGAACATATTACAGAACTAGTACTTTTAAACTCATCACTCATAGGCTTTTAAACCGAGCATGTGGTAAGTTTTTTGAGAACCGTTACTGTTTTTACCTAATACGGGACTAGTACTTTCAAACCCAATACGTGATGGAGAAATTTTATACTGATCCCCGTGATAGGTACTTTAAACACTGATCCTGTTTTCATCTATTGTAAACAATTTGACAATAGGGCTACCCTATTAAAATATTTTATTATTATGGATAAGTAAAGGATTTCATTTTAACTTGATATTTTAAATTTTTTTATTATATTAAATTCATTCAAGTGGAAACGTTAGTTAAACTTAAATATATTGATCTTTGCAATATTTTTTTCAAATGTAGCAAAATATACTTTCCTTATTCTGCGGGCTCTAGCTTATCTTAAACTTTGGATTCTGAAGATATCTTTCGCCGGATCGAAATGCATATACAGTCAGCGTCAAAACAAAGTGTACAGCAAACAGTTCAACATTTATAAGTTCATAAATGTTAAAAGGATCATAGTACGATAAAACTGTTTTTATTTTTTTTAAGTGTATGCAGTAGTAGATTATTTAAATAAAAAAAAATTATTCATTTATTTCTTCTTCATTTTCAAATTAACATCAATCTCAAAAAGGCCTCATTTTACGCATCAAAAAAAAAATGTACACTCTCATATTATTTTAATGTTCTATTGTTGTAACGGTAGTTTAACCGCCAATTTTTATTTTGTTTCTTCTTGCATTCATATTAGTGATATTTATTTATCTTTACTAGATTTGCAGATCAATGACAAGTCAAGTTAATTTTAGTTTTTAAATAATAGTCAACATGGGCAAGCAGACTACAATAGAAACAAAGGCAAATCTTATAGAGAAATTGGCAGTACTATTGGCAGTTGTCATAATACTATTAAAAAAATATTAGATATGTACAAAAATTTGAAAAATGTTGAAGATCTTCCGCGCTCTGGCAGACCACAAATTTTGTCCGGCGTGGAGAAGAGGGCAATAGTACGAAGAGCAGAGGAACGCACAACAGCTTTAGGAGCAAGTGTAAACGCTAGTACTGTTCGCCGTGCACTACATGAACATGGACTATATGGTAGAGTTCCTAGAAAAAAGCCTCTTATATCTGCGAAAAATCAAAAAAAGCGTTTGGAATATGCGAAAAAGCATCAATACAAAGACAATTCTTTTTGGGACAACTGTTTGTTCAGTGATGAGTGCAAAATTGAAATTTTTGGAAGAAAAAAGGTACAAAAGATATGGAGAGCAAAAAATAAAGCATACGAAGAAAATAATGTTACTAAGACCTTTTCAGTGATGGTGTGGGGGTGCATGGCTGCAAGTGGTGTTGGAAATCTTGCATTCATAAATAGTACTATGAATAGCATAGATTATCTCAACATTTTAAAAGCAATTTTGCAGCCTAGTGTTGACAAATTATGCTTAGGATCGACTTGGGTCTTCCAGCAAGACAACGATCCTAAGCATACCGCTCGAAATGTGAAAGAATATTTGCTTTACAAAACGCCAAAACAGCTTGATCACCCCCTACAATCACCAGACTTGAATCCCATCGAGCACCTATGGGAACATCTATACCGGCAGATCGGAAAACGCAGCATAAGTGACAAAGAATCCATAAAATCTGCAATCACTGAGGAATGGAATAATAATCCCCTACAAGTAACAAAAAATCTTGTCGATTCAATGCCCAGACGACTTGCTGCAGTCATAAAAGCAAAGGGCAAGCAAACTAGCAAATAGTTTCACTTGAATTTACAGCAAAAGGCAAAGAAAAGCCAGCATCTTTCAAGAAGACAGGCATAACTCCAAAAACGTGATTTTTGAGTTAATGATAATAAGGTCAAAACATAATCGAAAACATATTAAAAAATGGCATAGCCAAATCTTTCTCCCCAAAATTATTTCCAAAATACAATTTCCAAAATACAATTTACAAAATACAATTTCCAAATTTTTACTATGTTTAGTATACATATATACAAAATAGCTTGTATTATTTGTTCCCAATTGATTTTTTTGCAAGTCCAATTGTGTTTTACCAGATTTTCCTGATATTTGTGCAGAAATGAGAAAAATTTGTTTAAAATGAGGGAAATTTTTTCATTTTTTTCTCAGTTACCTAACCTTGTAATATGTACAAAATTTTATTTGACCGCTTTTTTCAATGAAATCTCTTCCACACTCATAATATTATTTCGGAAAAAACAACCAAAAATACACTTAAATTTTTAAAAGCCGATCGATTGCCTTTTTTATTTAATTTAACGCCTTTTTTCGAACGTTTTTCGATTTACACGTCGACTATTCTTATTTGCTATTACTGAGTATTGTGTTTAAACATCAGCAAAACAACAAAATAATAAAAACGTTAGAACAAAATATATGTAGTTTATTGTGAGCTGGCTAAATAAAATGTAAACTAAATTCAGGTATCCAAATTTCAATGAAATTTTAAAAATTGTTTAAATATTTTGTGAAAGAAATTTTAAGATTTTTTGTCAATTTGTATTTAATTTAGAATTTATTTAGCTACCTCACACACAGGACCTAAGTGGAATTATTTAATTTGTATATTTTCTTTTAAAACAAAAATATTCGTGTTTGTAATTGTATTACTTTTTTTATGAGATTCAAAGAGGACATCAAGTCTTAACTGGAATTCCCAAAATTTCAGATTTATGAGTTTATTTTTCTATCAAAACATATGTGTTTAAAATTTAAAATATTATTTTAACAACACTTATATAGATTTTTGAAGTAGTTATAAAAATGCTGCCAAGTTTTGGAAATTCTTGGCTATCTCTTTTAAATGTAAACCAAAATATTTGAAATTTTTCTATTTGTAATTTGATAAAATATTAAAAACAACAAAAGCTAACAAATAAATTATGTATTTGTTAGTAAATACGAAATGAAAGAACACAATTTAAATTTAAAACATTTTTATAAATAAAATTCAAAAATTCGCAGTCGATACTTAAAAAGATCAATTAAAATGGAAAAATCCAAAAACAATTTAAAGAATTATTGAAATTCAACAAATATTTATTTAATTTAATTTGGTGTTTTTGAATTTCAATAGATGCTTTATAAATTACATTTGGAGTCATTCCAAAAGTTTTTGAAACAATTTAATCGTTTTTGAAATGGTCTTTGCATTTGAGTAAAAATGTGCACGTGACTATTACACGTTCCCTTGATATCTGTGGTTTTTTTATTTTTACAAATTCGATGTACATAGTTCACGTTGGCGTTATGCAAAATGGCCCTAAGAAATATGACACCCATCTTAAAATGTAATCAGATTGAGACATTTATTCATTATGTAAAATAACACCAATTTTAAGAAATAAAAAATTACCCCAAAAAATGCAAAGGAAAGATATGTTGCTTATGCACAGCATTACGCATTTATATTGCATGGAATCAATAACATTCGATTATGATCCTTATAAACATTAAAGTTACTTGGGCCAATCAAAATTGAAATATTTTAAAGAATTAGAATAAAAATAATTTTATATAAATCAAATATTTTAGTGATGCGCAACCACTGCCTTTCAAAATAGTTCAAAAATTAATTAAATTTCTGCTTTCTGCCCATGAGTGTGTCCTCTCAGCCAGTTCTTATTAAATTTGTTGGTAACAATGGAACAGCCATCAATTTTCGATATGCGGTTTTGGCAGCATCCAACGACGACCTTATAAAATTTTAGAACATTGCGTCTAGAGCTTGAGAATTTCGAAACTTGTTAAGAATTATATTTGTTCTTAATGTATGAAAAACAAAATTTTCGCCTGCGCCGCCAACTCCTACAAGTGCACTCAGAATATTATGTAGTTAACTGTTTGCAGTTTAATAAAAAAGTTTTCCGTTCCATTTAAAAATAAAGGAAGATACATTTATTTTTCAAAGAAATATCTATATTAACTTTTTTATACATTTATTCGAAATAATTTACTATCATTTACCGATTTTTTTCAGTTTCATTTATTTTTTTCTTTTGTTTGAAATTTAATAAAAATTTACCCACAAAACGGAAACTTGTGGTTTATTTGTGTCCGTAACAGTTATTACAAATTTAAATTTTGTTTGCTGTCTGTTTCAAAAAAAAATATTCAAAAAATTTCAATTTGTTTTTTTATTTAAATTTATATATACAAAAGTTTCCAATACAAATTTCAAGAACTTCATAAACACACATACATACACAAATACATTCACACAAAAAGTGTTTATAGCTTCATATGCATACATACATTTTGTATTGTACGAGTATATTAAAAAAACAAAAAATACAAAAACGGAAATAATTTCAAATAAATGAAAAAAACATTTATTTTTAAGGATTGGTGGGTAAAATTTTGACATTTATTTTAACTGATTATATCATTTGTTTCTTACGGATGTGTCAGTTGATTAATCAACATTTAAAAATAAATAACAAATGGCATTTAATTTAAATGAAAATTAAGTAGACCGGTTTTTAAATGAAATATCATTTCTTTTAAATGATATTTTCAGTTATTTTAACTTACAAACTTTTTTAAGTGTGTTAATATACGAAAAACAAAATGAAAATTTTTTAACAAAAATCGCGAGATTTTTAGTAAAAATTTTCACATAACAAATAGATTTTCCGGTTACGATAATGTGGTAAATAATTTATAATATATTGCAACAAGCCGAGTCTTTGACATTTTGTCAAAATAATTTTGATATCAAACGTATACATTAGATCTCAGTCAATGTAATAAATAAGTTTTAAATAAGCTGTAAATTTTATTTTAAATGCTTTAAAAAGATCAAAAAATTAGAAATTGTTAGATCTTAAAAAAAATTTTGAAAATATATTTTGGCCCCCCCCCCCGGAACAAAATCCTGGCACATCACTGGTGGCGACCAAAAGAAATTTCCACATTTCTCAGTAGTCAGGCCCAATTGAAAACTTTTAATCGGAATCGCTTTTTTGAGTTATATCGGTCTTCTTATAAATAAGCCATATGTAAGTGGTAGAGATTATGAAAACACAGATAGTTTATAAGTAAATTTAATCTTAACTCATTAACCCTTTGATTGTCCAATGTATCATATTTGATGCATAATGCATGCATCATGATTGATACGCTTGCGCAGCATATGTGATACACAATTAGTTTTATTTCCTTTAACTAGATTATGTACGTGGACGTACGCTATAAACAAATTTTTTGTTTGGGAACAGTCAAAGGGTTAAATCAACGTGGAATTAGCTTAATCAGCTTTTTCCTTTAAAGTTAGATATGGTTGCAATTAAAACATTATAAGATGCGAAGAATGTTGCTGAAGATCGGAGCTGAATGAAGCACCGTCTATTACTCAATTTACAAGGTACTACTAATAGCAACATGACATCTTCTGCTAGATAAAAAAAATTTAACAGAATATTTCGTTAAAATTAGAAAACAATATTGTAAAAATGTTTGTAGCTTTAGTTACTAAAACAATAGAAAAACTATTTGGTTAAAATACAGATATAAACTAAAAATTAGTTCTACAGCTTGTTGTAGTGGTTTAATTATATTTTAAAATAAAGAAAAGCAGTTTTTTACAAATTTTTCTAGGAGTATACATATTAAGGATTTTTTAATCAGTGTACTTTACACTGAAAGCATTACCTTTATGATATTAATAAATTTTTGCGTAAAAGCAATGAAGTTATTCTATTGAAAATTTTTATTAACGTAGTACATGTTTTCAGAAAATTTTATTAAAAATATAGTTTTATTTAAAAAAAAAAAAAAAAAATCGTACAGCAAATAAAGAATTTTCATTAAAAAATTGGTTTCATAAATATTATAATTTTTTTTGAATAGTAATTTTGGGGATTTATGCATTTATTAGTTTAATAAATACTCTTAAATAAATTTCGCCCAGTAAATTTTCCTCAGTGTGGTTAATTGTATATACTTTGCAATAATCTGTTCTTGTACAATTTAAAAAAAAAAAAATCTTAAGAATTAAAATTTTTAGTAGCACATAGTTGGCTTCCATTGCAGATCTACAAAAAGAGTTACAAACTACCAAGATAAATGTGTTAATTTTATGTTTTTATTGTTTAATTAAGCACATTGCTGTAGTAAAACCAGAGCCTTTGAAACAAACTTACTAAATGTCTGTCTGTAAAAAAATATCTTACTGTTTTAAAAATAAGCCACTTGTATGCGAGTACTTTTCTTCTTACTTCAAGTGTATGTATACCCCCTTTATATGTATTAAGTATTTGAATGGCTGTCTGCATTTTAATGTAATTCCGCCTATAGAACAATTGTCATACCAAACACCTCTTAAACCATTGCCACAATCTTCTCAACCCACCACATTATCTTCATCAGCAGCACAGACAAATGCGGTTTAAGGGTTTCTTAAAAAAAATTAGTAAAAGTTGAAATAATAATAAAAGCAAAAATTGAATAATTTTATCTTAGCTTATGAAAAACTACCCGAGTAAAAAAAAGCCTGAGCTGAGCTATTGCAAAATGAGTTTTATGAATGGGAGAGGCATCATGATGATGGTGTGAACTTGCTTTTCGGTAAAATTGAAATTGATGTCAAAATGGACCCTCTCATATACAAAAACATTCTAGAAACAAAAATGATTCGCATGCTGTGTCAAATATGCCAATTCGATGGGTGCTTAAACACGATAATAACCCGAAACATACATCGAGGTTGTTCAAAGAGTTCGTAGAAGAGAATGGAGATAACACAATCATCAGAATTGAACCACATTGAAAACCTCTTAGGGATATCAAAGAGGATTGTTTTCGGAAAAGTATTCTGGAAATCTGAGTGGGAACGTGCTCCTGAATCCGTAACAAGTAATCTTATTGAATGCATGCTGTTCAGATGTGTTATAACAACCAAAAAATTATATACGAAATATTAAATTTTTGCTTTTGTTTAACACAAATTTATATAGAGACGTGCATTGTTTAAGTTTTTTGTATTCATTTTAAAAAAATTGTTTAAGTTGTTTTTTTTTTAATGTGTTACATAGAGTACATACAAGGTGGCGCAAAAGTAATCCTCCTATCAGAAAATGCTATAAATTTTGCGATTGGCCCCTAATGTCAGTTCTGTTTTGACATTTGTGTAGTAAACACATGTGAAATACACGTTAATAAACAATGTTACGCTACACTGCTCCAGAACGCGGAATATTGTTGACTATTTATTTGAGCAATAATGAAGATGATTTTTCATCAAAAATAATCATGAGTGATGAGGCCCATTTCCATCTTAGCGGGTACGTAAATAAGCAAAATTTACGCTTCTGGGGCACTGAAAATCCGCGTGTAACCAACGAAGAGCCATTACACCCGCTCAAAGTCACTGTATGGTGTGCTGTTTTCGCTGGAGGAGTCATCGAACCTTTTTTCTTCGAAGACGTCGCGGGCCAAACGGTTACTGTGAACGGTGAGCGCTACAGAGCAATGATCAACGAGTTCTTTTTGCCGCAACTTGATGAATTGGGTTTGGAAAACATGTGGTTCCAACAGGACGGTGCAACGCCACACACTGCACGTGCCACAACCGATATGCTGAAGGATGCATTTCCGGGGCGCCTAATCTCCGGTTTTGGCGATTTGCACTGGCCAGCAAGATCGCCTGATTTGACCGCTCCAGACTTCTTTTTGTGGGGCTTTTTGAAGTCGCGGGTTTATGT